>JAPXFQ010000182.1:0-31773 GCA_028564705.1 Apricaphanius iberus | reverse complement strand
CCTAAGTTAACATATTAACTTACATTTATTTAAATATCAGCCAGTGAACAAGTTATATTTGCCTGTTTAGATAGAACTGTATTATTTTATATAATGAAGAAAATTGTTTTACTTTTCAAAAGGGCTCAGCTGATAACTATACATTTAAACATGCTTTTTCTCAGCATTGTAGTCTGTTAGTGCATTTCATGAGTAAGAATTATACTTGCTATTTCAAGATTTTTCTGAAACTCTCAGAGCTCACTTCCTCTTTTATCAATTATTTTGAGTCCTCTATTGAGAGGCAGTGTCGTGTGGTGGTACAATGATAGGTAGATGTTCCTTCCTTTTCTAGGTTATTGCTCCAGTGCTCCACCACCCATACAGTTAGTCTGTCAGGATTTGGATCTCTCTGAGGATATGTTTTCTGTTTTCGATCACTTTGGTAACTGCTGCATTTGAAGAGAGAACAGGTATGACTTGACAAGAAAATAGGTGTAAATTGCTGTAATTGCTGGACATGCCCATGTTTATTCTTCTGAGAAAACCTTGCAGTCTCCATTCTGACACCAGACCAGAGAGAGAAAAGATGGATTCCACAAAGAATATGCAGAAAACTAACCGAACACAAACAGATTCTGTTCTTGTAAATCAATCTTTGTAACCTTTTGAAAATATAGCAGAGAAACAAAGATTTGTACATCTATGGAAACAAATTGTATTTGTGACTTAGGTGTGAGCAGTTTATGCTTTGTATCTTGTGACAAATACAGATCAGAAATATTTGTGTAAATCCAACTTTCTTCTGTTTCATCCATAGATTGAAATATCAAAATTAAAGAATGACCTTACTTATGAAACCACTATCTTGTACTAAAAGTATTACATTGACAGATAATCTGATGTGAATGTTTTGTGGTAAAAGTATGGCTCTAATTACTTGTATTAAGTTTCCACTCACTTACTTGTTTCTAGTGTTGGGCATTTTACATAAAAAAATTAGTTACAGTTACAAATTAATAAAAAAAAAAATTCAGTTAGGAACTCTGTTACTACACTGCTCCGGCGCCCCAGTCTGCTGCCTCTCCCTGCTGGGCGACTCGAGATGCCATTGGTAGACGGCGCTGTCATTGTCGTCATCCAAGTCACTGTCAGATGTGGCCTGCTGCTTCCGGTACTGGTGGGGTGTCCCTTTCTTCTCTGCAGGCTGCTTGACAGTCTTATCCCGTGGTCCATTTCACGCTGGCGACAGTTCAAGGGGTAGGTAGCTGCATGGCAACAGCAGGTTTCTATGAACTACTCGGTCCCGCCCCTTGCCATTCTCTGGACTGATCCGATACACCGGGCTTCCATCACCCATCCTCTCATTAACTCTGAAGACTTGGTCCTCCCAGTAGGACTGAATCTTCCCTGTACCCCCTCTTGGAGTAAGGTTCCGTGTGAGGAGGACCTGATCACCAGACTTAAGAACATTTCCTTGGACCTTCTTGTCTTAGTTGGCTTTTCCGCAGGCTCTTTTCTCGGCAGTTCTGGCTGCGATCTGGTACGCCTCCCGCATCCTCCATTTCCACTCACTCACATAGTTCTCGTGGCTCCCCTGGGCTTCGTCTCTACCAAAGTTGAACAGGAGGTCGATTGGCAGGCGTGGAGAACGACCAAAGATGAGATGGTAAGGTGCATACCCTCTACTCTCATTCCTGGTGCAATTATATGCGTGCACAACCTTCGCCAAGGACTCCTTCCAATCCTTATTCTCCTCTTCTTCTAGGGTGCGCAGCATGGAGAGCAGCGTTTGGTTGAACCTCTCCACCTGCCCATTTCCCTGCGGGTGGTACGGTGTTGTATGGGAGCCCTGGATGCCCAACAGGTCTCTCAACCTCGCCATCAGTTTGTTTTCAAACTCACCGCCCCTGTCGTGGTGCAGCTTGTAAGGGAAGCCAAACTTCAGTGCAAAATCATTGAAAAGCTTGTCAGCTACAGTCTTTGCTGACTTGTTTCTTGTCGCCTAGGCCTGTGCGAACCTCGTAAAGTGATCCATAACTACTAGTTCCCGCCCCTTGCCATTCATAGCAGTTTTTGCACCTGTCCAGGTGTAAAAAGTCAATCGACACCAGCTCGAATGGATACGTGGTCTGGATCGGAATCAGAGGGGCAGGAGTCTGCCTACTCGGTTTCTTCTTCTTGACGCATTCACAGAGGTTGGTCACAAAGTGCTCTACAGGCTTTTGTATTTGCGGCCAGTAGAACCGCTCTCGGACTAAGTCTATTGTTCTGTCTGCACTCAAGTGTCCAATGTCTTGGTGTAACTCCTTGAAAATGAGTGGGTGGTAGGTCTTAGGGGCCAGAAGCTGCTCTCTTCGAGAAGTCCTACGACGCAACACCCCACCTTCACCCAGGATAATCTTTGTCCACTGTTTAAGCAGTGTCTGAACATCTGGCTGCTCTGTTCTAATCTCAGCCCTATCTGGTCTGCGCTTCCTGCTTTTATACCAGATGACTTGAGCCAGTGCTTCTTCTTCTTCTTGAGCCTCTCTAATCTGTGATGGGGTTAATGGCTGATCACAATTACTAACACTGTCCCTGACCAGGTCCAACGCACAGATCTGTACAACTCCAACACCTTTGCAGGGGTCTGCCTTTTCAGCCCTAAAACTCTCAACAAATGCACTGACAGTTTCTCCACTAACCTCTTTTGTGCAGCCATTCATGTAGACCTCGATGTTGAGTGGCATTCGGGACAGCCCATCGGCATCATTGTTCTTCTTTCCAGGGCGGTAGTGTATCGTGAAGCGATAGTCGGCAAGCTCCGCCACCCATCTGTGACCTGCCGCTTTGAGTTTGGCAGTGGTGCGGACATAAATCAGTGGATTATTATCCGTGTATACTATGAAGGATAGGGCGTGGTACAGGTAATCACGGAAACGCTCACAGATGGCCCACTTCAGCAAGAGGAACTCTAGCTTCCCTGAATGGTACCTCTTTTCTGATGGTTCAAGACTGCGAGAGCCGAAAGCTATTACCCTCATCTTGCCCTCTTGTCTTTGGTACAGCACTGCACCCAATCCATCCTGGTAATGCATCACAGTGGAGGGCAAATGGCTGGTCAAAGTATGGGTACGTGAGGATGGGAGGTTTGGTGAGGGACTCAATCAGCTGATTTATTACGAGCCGGTGTTCTGCGGTCCACTGGATTGGAGCATGCGATGGTAAGGGACCCTTCTTAGTCTTCTCCACTTCCTTTCGACTCTCAGGTGGTGCTGGGTCCTGTGGTTCAGACTTGGGCTGGGTCTGGAGCTGGTACAATGGCTTGGCTTTGCTGGCAAAGTTGGGGATGAAGGAGCGATAGTATGAGAGGAAACCTAGCATTTGGCGTAGGTCTCCGACTGTCACTGGTGTTCTCTCCTTCAGAGCCATCACAGGGGCTATTTCCGCCGGGTCCATAGTGTAGCCTTCCCCAGTCACCATCTTCCCTAGGAACCTGACGTGTCTTCTGAATAGCTCGCATTTCTTTGGCATGAGCTTTACGCCATGCTCCTTATAACGTTGGAGCACCAAGCGGATATGTTCTAGGTGATCGTCAAAGCTACTACTATGCACCAGGTTATCATCCAGGTAGGGAAGGCAGATATGGTCTCTCAAACCCACTAAACAGTGCTCCATGCTTCGTTGGAACTCAGCAGGGGCGGAGCTAAGGCCAAAAGGTATGCGTACCCACTCGTAGAGTCCCCAGGGCGTGATGAAGGCAGTTAATGGACGAACTCTTCATCCAGGAAACCCTGGTGGTACGCCTTCCCTTGGTCCAACACAGAAAACCATGAGCTCCCACCTAGCGTGTCCAGCATGTCCTGTATTCTAGGTATTGGATGGCGGTCAGGCACTGACTTGCGATTCATTTCCCTGTAGTCACAGCAGAGACGTAGACTGCCGTCCTTCTTTCGGACACACACCACTGGGGATGAATAAGGAGACCGGGAAGGGGTTATCCTGCCCCTATTCAGCAGGTCTTGCAGGTACTCCTTCACCTCCTTATGAAGGCGTCTGGGTACCGACACATAAGTCTTTTGAACCGGGCTGGTGTGATTCAGCGTTATCTACACCTCAAATGATGGGATGCAGCCAACATCATCCCCGTCATACGCAATAGCTTCACATTCTTCTCTCAACATTGCCTTAGCCGCCCCCTGTTGGGCCTCAGGAAGGTGGCTGAGGTCAACTGGGAGGTCCCACACTCTTGGTCTCTCTGCTCTGGTGCCTTCTGGCTGTGCATGGCTCAGAGCTTCATTCTGCCCCTTTTCTCTTGGTGGTATGCCAGCTGAATACAACGTTTTCAAATTTTTCTAAATGTCCAGTCACCCTATGCCACTCCAGATAGATGGGGTGGTCAGTGGTGTTTGCAACTGGAACTGGTACATATGTGACTTTTCTTTTAGGGATATGCACCAGCACCTCACTAAGAGAGACACCTTCGGCAGGGGATTTAGTATATCTGGTGTGAAAAGCATGTCCAGGCCTTGAGCTTGTGTGTTAACATGTGCTCTGACATAGATAGTGGAAGCTTGCTTTGCTGGCAATAGTGTTCTCTTTCCCCCGGTGCGGGACACTCCGGTGTCTGGATCTGAACCACTTTCCACCAACTTGACCACATTCTGAGTGTTTTTCACTGTAATGCCAAACGCTTTACTCACTTGGTGTGCTATTTGATTTCTTTCTTCTCTTGTCTTAGTCTCTTTACCCTTTATTACTGCTTCAATAACATTGTAGCCTATTATGGGATCGCTGGCGACTGCTGCTTCGCTGGATATCAGTATTGGGACCTGGAGCTCCTTTCTGTCCTCATCCAGCCGGAAGCTGACTTCAATCCAGCCCATATAAGGTATCGGTGTATCATTAGCAGCCAGAACTGTCAGTGTCTCATTGCCTAACAACTCCACTATGGGTCTTATTACAGTGTGGGGTATGTGCTGTTGGCGCCAGGGCTCATTGATGATGCAGGACTGAGCACCTGTGTCCCACAACCCTTTAACTGGGTAATTGTCCATAAAGCAGTTGACCATACACCTTTTCCCGACCAATTCCACCAACTGTGATTAAACTGTGTGGACTGCTGCCATTCTGTCTTTGTGCATTCTCTCGAGCCGTGTCGGACTGACAGAGCCCTGCTGGCTCTGGGACCCTGGGTCCTGGACTACTGGTGGTCCCGCCCTTGTAGTCCTGACCCGTTTCCCGATAACTGTTTCTGGGTCCTGCACCCGCGAGAGAAGTGGCCATCTTGCCCACACTTGAAGCAGTGTGAGCAATTTTCACCTACCCCCTCACTCTTGCACTTTTGACAACCTTTTTGGTTTTGCTTTGTAGCTTTGGGCTGGTGCTTAGCTTCCATCACAGTAAGTAGTATCTGCCTCATTTTACTACGCAGCTCCTCAATCATCTCTTTGGTACTCAACGTATGTTCAAGTCTATTCTCTCTCCCTTTTATAGCTTTGACGGCCACTGTTGTGCTGGGATCTTTGGGCTTACTAGGGGGCTTGGAGGTGTCAGAGTCAGCGTGGATGTCAGAACTGAGCTCTTGTAGTTTTGCACCTTTTGCAGCTGTGGATTTCTTTCGTTTTTCTTGTCTCTCATTTTCTACTCTTGAAGCCTCATTTACTTTTTCTATCAGATCTTCGTCTGTGATTTTAACATTATTTAGGTGAGGCAACAAGTTAAATTTCACAGAATCACTTAACAGTCCAGTTTCAATGGATCTGAGGAATTTGCGCTGGACGGTTATATGGTTATGCTGTTCCTCAGCATCCTCATTCTCAGCTTTCCATAACAGGTTCTCTTTGAGCTCTATAGCTCGGAATACAAAGTTCAGCGCTGTCTCCTTTGGCTCTTGGGAAAGGTTAATGAGCTGGTGGTACAGGTCTGCTGAGCTATCTACCCTGTAGTGGCCCCTCAGGATGACAAGGAGCGCTGGGAGGGTCAACCCGCGCTTGATCTCTAACATGTCCCTCAAGGGCAGCCCTGGACTAACAGCTCTTATCACTGCTTCAACTACCTCAGTATCTGTGTGGCCTTTTCCGAGCCCAGCCTCGTTTTGTCTGATGAGGCTGAGGTATGACAACTTCTCCCTCTGGCCACTTTCTCCTATCTGTCCACAGATTTTAAACTCTCTCCTCAACACAACCTCAGGCGGCGTGTAAGCTGAGTGTTTGTGTGGGGGTGCTGGGCTCTTCAGAAGATGCTGTAGTGGTGAATAGCTCTTCTCAGTACCTGTTTCTGCAGTTGAGCGTTGATGACGTGGCAGGGCCGACTTGTCCTTTGGTCCACTCTTCGGTGTCGTTTCATGGTCCCTGTCTTGTTTCCCTATCTCAATCAAAACATTATTCAGGATCTCTGTGACTTCTTCATCGCTGTGATCGATCTCCATGGCATTCAGTACCTCTTCTGCTTTGCGGATGAGCAGTCTCCGGGCAGACTGCCAGGTTCTCTGGTGTCCAAGCCTCTACACATCAGGGACTTGCAGACACTCAGGAGATGTTCTACCCTCAGTTGCCACAATGCTGCGCTCACTTGATCCCGGAGAAGCTGGATTTCCTCCATCTAACTGCCGACTGAAGAAGGTTCGTCTCTTGGATAAAGGAGGGTGAGGAACCGATAGTTCTGATGTCCACCGACGCCTCTCTTCTCCTGGCTGGTGACTCGCCAAAATGTTGCACTCGATTCTTGGTGTAGCATAATAGAATTTATTCATGTTGGAAACACAATAAAACATTTAGTCTCTTGGTATCTCACGTGCTGCTGTACGCTCACATTTGCCAGACAACTCGCTCTGCTTGTGATGTTTCGCCGATTTGCTTTCCCGAACATACATGCTACTAAAGAAACATATTCTGGGCAATTGGTCACAGTGAAGAAATTAGCTTAGAATATCTTGTAACAAAATACATGAACCTTTGCTTGATCCCTATATTCATTCATTGGTTATGTTTGCATTTAATTAATTATCGCTACTACTCTTCCGAACAACCAACAGTTAACCATCTTTTAGCTGTAATTAATATTGTGGAACATTGATAATTACACATTTAAACAATATTTGGACATTTAATGAACAAACTCTTATTTTGAAGAAACCGGAAATTCTGTTCAGTGTTACTGACGTGCTCTTATTGTGAACGAGCTTACCGGACGCTACTTACTGCCGCTAATGGTGTAGACTATTTTACTGCAGCAAGTGCAGTCTTTGCTTCCACTGGCCTCTGTGCTGTTAGCTCGTATTTCTTTCCTCACAAATACAGCTTCTTTAACACTTTCAGAACATATATCAGGGAAAACTAAGGTTGGAACTAACATCCTCTCATTACAATTGCATTAGCAGAGCACTACACACTTTAATAAGGTGCCGTAGCATTATCAGCCTCACTAGTGTTAGCAATTGCTTATCCTCACACTGTACTGCTGCGATCCTTCGGGTCTCATTCACAAGTACACTCAATACAGTTACAATCAACAAATCGCTTGCACTCATACACTACATAAATTTATGAATTCATTCTGCTTAAGGTTTCTTAGTGGCTTACTTGTTGGAAACAAAATAAAACATTTAGTCTCTTGGTATCTCACGTGCTGCTGTACGCTCACATTTGCCAGACAACTCGCTCTGCTTGTGATGTTTTGCCGATTTAACCACTGCACGGAGCACCCTCTAATGACAAAATGTTTACCCCTATTCCAACATCAGTTAAATCATACAGAGTATAGTTATTTATAATGTGTTTCAGTGTTGTTGACAGTTCTAATACGTACAAGTTTAAATGGGGGGTAAGATATTTAAACAGGTTAATGTTCAGTCTCTAATAAAAACAAAGTGCCACACTTGTGAGGCTACGTTTAGCAGCCAATGTGCAATACCTGCATTATCTCCACCGCACGAACCATATTCGCAGTGTTGTCTGTCACGACTGCTGGATTTGCTGGTCAGCCCCCATTCCTGTATGGCCCTCATCAACATATCAGCTATATTACTAGAGGTGTGGGTCGTGAGAACCTCGGTGGCCTGTAGCACAAGACATAAGGCACCACTTGTTGTCGATGTAGTGAGAAGTCACGGTTATGTCGACTGAGAGGAAAGTGATGTCCAAGTGTCACACGTTATGTATACTCTCTCTGCTGACTTCATTTTCATTAGGATGTCTTCTTTTACACATTTATACATCATGGGGATAACAGTTTCAGTCAGATGTTTACGCTGCACCATGACGTAGTTGGGTTCTGAGGTTTATAGTATTTCTAAAATAACTGACCTCCACTTGGCATCTCTTACATATTACTTTGGTTTTATCCAGCTCTTTGTCCTTTGTTGTTTTAAATCCGAAATGGTTCCAGACATCAGACTTTAGTTGGGATCAGTTACTGTGCAGACTTTTACTTGCGTCACGCATTTTGTGTATGCACACTTGCGCTTGAACGTCAACCTGACATCAGGCACAAAACTGATGGGGTTAACGTGATAGGCAGAATATCGTAATCGTAATATTTAAGTGGTAACTATCTAAAATTAATTAAATCGATTTTATTACCAAGCCCCTACTACCACATTATGGGTAATTAGATAAATCTCAGACGATCCAAGATCTAAATTAAGAGGAGAAATGCAGGCCCATTACTTATTTTAAAAAAAGAAAAAAAAATTCCCTATGAGGGTCGGAAAATACGAAAAGGGGAGGATTTAAGATATAGGGAATTTAGTCATCTCGAATAAATCTTGGGGTTCAGTGGTTCAACTAGATGATTCAGTTTATCACTTAAATTAAAAGATGAGTAGGTGAAGGATTTTATTCTATATTCAATTTAAACCTTAACTCTATAAATTCCATGCGTGTTCATTTTTATCAGAGAGGAGACGAGAGTAATTTAATTTTCTTTAGATTTTAATACAAGAAATCAAATACTGGCTCACAGGGTTGCTTAAAACAAATCAAATATTTAGCTTTGAGAGTGGTATAAATTATCCACACTCTGGGTCACCCTACCTAGGAGGAATGACCACGTATATAACAGAAACATTAAGTTTTAGATTTTAACACAAAGTTAGAGAACCTCCCCCCTAACGTTAAATATGGGACACAAAACATGATTGGTTCATTCAAACTTTTGCCAAGACCAGCCTCCTTACAACCATGCATGCATAATTAATTACCTTCCTGTTATTCTGACTTTGCAAACCAGCTCTAACTAGAGTTTTTGCTGACTGTTATTTCTTACATGTCCTAATCTATTGCCCTACTCTTTTGCAGTCCAGACATCCTCCATATCCTGTTTCTCTCCTCTAGTGTGGGTGCAAAGGTTTAACATCCTGTTCTAAAGTTCCTGTTTTTATCTAACTAACTTGTATGCACATGACGAAACATCTCTTTAAGCAGTAACAACACTTCAAAGCGGTTATAATAAAGTCACCAATACATTTCATACATCCCAAAGTAATGTTTTATACTGTATTTCCCATCATAGGATGGTAAGATTAAAATAACAAAAATTACAGAAAAATAGAAATGGAAAAATAATAAAAATGGAAAAAAAGAAAAATATGGAAAGTTTGAGAAAAATCATTACAAATTATCAGAAACCCACCAGGCTGGGATCAGCTGGGAAGTCAAGGGTTTGGCCAACCTGAGAAAAAGACTCAGCCTCTAGGAATGATTCACTGGTGTGAGGACTTGTTCTCTTCGGCCGAGTCTGCCGCCGGATGGGATTTCAAAAGACAACCCTTAATATGAATCAGCTGAGGGAAGAGTTGCTCTTCTTGGGAAATTATTACAGGTTTTATTAGGTCGTGACATCTTTTACACTGTGTCTCTGTATTGGGTTTTTTCCAGTTTTCGCCTGAAAAAGAAGTTTTGAGTTTAGTTGTGAGGCCTGCACTAAACTTTGATAGGTTTCTGGAACTTCTTTCTCCTTAAAAAGAGGTTTGGAGTTTAGTTGTCCTCGACTAAACTCAGATAGGTTTCTAGAACTTTGTTTACCTTAAAAAGAGGTTTGGAGTTTATTTGTCAAATACTAAACAAGGGCATGTTTCTAGGACTTCTTTGGCCGTAAAAAACTACTGACGGACGGTAGAGTCAGTGATTGAGGTGTACTGGTTGGGGATACTGGTACATGCCTGGGGTAAGAGGTCTCCACCTGAGAGCCGTATTTGTGTGGAGGTTGTAGACTGAGTAAGTTAAAAATAATAATAGTCTTTATTTCATGATTATCAGGTTAAAAAAAATATTTATTTCATAGTTAATCTGGTTAAAAACATACTCTTTATTTAAATTATTAATTTGTTAAAAATATATTTTGTAATTTAGAAGACAAGTTCATCTAAACTGTTATTTTGCTCATGAGTGAGAGTTAAAATGCACTGCAGTTGAAGATCAAGTGATTTATGATTTATTATTCCTGCCTTGTCAAGAACACACAAAAATTACTTATAAAAAATGCTTGTGAGGTATTTGTCTAAATATTATCATTTATGTCTACAATTCTATCCATTTTTTGGAGAACAAGAACTCTTCTAGAGTTTGTTATTAAACGTTTTTCGCTGGTTTGGCATCGATAAGTAAGGTCTGAGTTGGCACAAGGGGAACGCAGAGCTTCCACTCGTTCATTATTACAGTGGAAGCGACAGAACTAACACCTTGTCTGTATGGTTCCTTCTCCATTCCCCTTCTACAGGGGTGTAACATTTTCTGGTGGCCCGTACGGGGATTGAGTGAGGCGAGGTTGACTTCTGTCAGGACCAGACGTCTCCAGCTCTTGTTCAGCTCCCCACCTTCAATTCATCTCAATAGTTGACATTTAATGAAAGGATGTGTGACAGTTTGATCATCTACAAACAAAGGCAAAAGCAATCTGAGGTAAACCCAAGGTACCAGGAGTGCTACTACCAACATGTTAGCATATCAACCACTGCTACAACAAATCACTAAGTCACTGTAAACAAGATGGACTCAAGTGAAGTAGAAGCATTACAGCTGGAAGTATTGGAACTTTTGTGCACAATACCAGTCGACAGCCTTAAAGAACTGTGTGATTTCCTCACCATTGCTGGACCAAAATTTGAGCATGTGGCAGGCAAAAATAGAGCCTCGCTCATCTTAATGATAAGCAAACACCTGCAGAGTGAATAGTTGCAGAAATTAGAGGATATGGGGATGGCAGACCTCCTCTGCTCCAAAGACAAAATAACAGAGCTTCAGGCTGAGGCAGCAGTTGGCCAAATAAATGGACTTAAGGCAGCACAACATGAAGGGGAAAAGGAATCTAGTGGAGAACAGGGTGGTGCATCATTGGAAAATAGGCCTTCTATATAATGTCTATTATCCCAAAAAAAAAGTATCTGTGAGGAAAATGAGCACAAGGTTCAGGCCACCGTATCCACTCCTAAAATGGCAGCTCCAAGTCCAGCTTTAAGTCATACTCCTGCACTGTGGCACAAAGAGTTTAAAATATCTGGACAGATTGGAGAACTAGGACAAAAAGATCGACTCACATTCTCCAGCTTGGCACGGAAAATCGAACATGGTCTCCTTAAAGGTTTCCCTGAGACTGAGATTGTTGACACAGTCATAAGAGCCATAGTCCCAAGAATGCAGTTACGCAGCTATCTGGAGGGCAAAATTGATCTTTCGCTGCCCACCCTGAGAAGAATACTGCGCTGCCAATATCAAGAGAAAAGTGCAACAGAATTATATAAACAGCTGTCATCAGAAGTACAGGGTATTAAGGAGACTCCTCAGAGCTTTCTTATCCGCACGCTAGACCTCAGACAGAAGATTCTGTTTGCCTCTCAAGAGTCAGAGTCAGGCTTAAGACCCTGTGCTTATGAAAGTGAGAGGCAAGACAAAAAAAAAAAGAACACCTCACAGCGGTCTGCAACTGTCTACTCTGCTCAGCCTGACCATCCCATTATTGAGAAGAAGGAGAAAGTAAGCCAGCTGAGCCACAGTAAAAATCAAACGGCTATTCTCTCAGAACTGCAAGAGATGAAAGCCAATATGACCCTACTCAAAGACCTTAAAGCTGAAGTTTCTTGTATTAAAGAGTCTATGCAACAGCCCTCCTATCAACAGAGACAAGTTCCACGACCAGGACCAGACTGCACTCCACTTCAGTCAACAACAGCCTACGGCGACCCATCACGGACTTACGCAGCCGCAGTAAATCATGGTTATCCTCAACCCCCCCCAGTAAAATGCAGCTACATGCAACCACCTTCAGCACATCACAACTATTCACAATCCCTTTCAGGACCACATGACTATCCTCCACCCAACCTGAGATATGGAAATCAACGCTCCTACTCCACAGCTCCGCCACGACCCAAGAGGAGATGCTACACCTGCCAGCAGAACAACCTGGAAAACTGCATTCACTCTTTTCGGTGTGGCAGCAGTGAACACTACTCAGCTGGCTGCAGAATGAGGAGATCAGGCCAATTCAGAGGGAGTGCTTTATACGAGCAAAGGTTACCCCAGCGGGGCAGGGAGTGACCACTTCATCATCAGCGCCCCGACACTGTGCAAACTGTGGAGTAGATGGAATGGAGGTGATGTTCATCATGCAAATGTGTGTTATATGGTTCTGAGGCTTGCCAGTATGAACACTAGGCTGTTCATAGGAGTAACTGTTCAAGAGCTTCATGCAGCACAGTCCAAACCACACCACGAAGGGAGAAACAAGCTAAATTTGTACCTCTTGTTGGAAAAAAATATCTGATTGACTGCCATATTCAAGGTCAGAAAATTAGAGCTTTGTGGGACTCTGGCTCACAAGTGACTGTAGTAAGTGAACAGTGGAAAGCAGAACACTTACCACATTTGGGTTTGAGAGACATTTCTGAAATCATTGAAAATAATGTCACTTTGAATCTCATTGCAGCTAATGGTGAAGATATGCCTTATTTAGGCTGGATAGAGGTCACGTTTCAACTGGCTGCAGATGGAACCCCAACAACTGAAGTTAGTGTCCCCACTCTGGTCATTAACGGTAACAGTCTTACCCGCCCCATTATTGGCTCGAATATTATTGGACTTATAGTTGATATGGAGTTCAAACAGAGGAAAGACACAGATAGACAGCAGTTAATCAGAGCTGTCCATGCAGCTTTTTGTGACTTTGAAATAGATGATGCTGAAGTTTTTGTGTCTACAGTTGTTGCTGAACAGCGACCCCTAGAGTATAGTGTCAGAACAACCAGAGAGCATCTACATGTCCCAAAACACACATCAATAAAAGTAGAGTGTCGCTTGTCAACACTAGCTTTTCAGGAAGAGACAACTTTGATCTTTGAACCTAGTGTTAACCCAAAGTGGTCAGAGGGGCTAGAGTTCACAGACACCCTCATAAAATTGAGTAAAAGTACGAGACCATTTATTACTGTTGATGTGCAAAACCCAACAGATCATGACATAGTGCTCCATAAAAAGAGAGTTGTTGGGACAGTGCAGCCAGTTCAAGCGTTTTACCCAGGAACCATCTTGAAACAGCCGTGCTCCGCACCCCCGGTAGCAGTAAACACTGTAGAGATGAGAAAAGATCAAACCCCTGAAAGTGAGTGGGTCCCTCCAGTTGATTTGGACCATCTTAGTTCCCCTGAAAGACAGATGGTTGAACAGATGTTGAGAGAGGTGTCAGGTTCCTTTTCACGTTCTGATGATGACATTGGCTGTATCGAAAACCTACGACTGTCCATCTTGCTAAAAGACACTGAACCTGTGGCTAAAACCTACCTCTCTGTGCGAAAGCCGTTGTACCAGGAACTGAAGAGCTATCTCCATGCCCTGATCACACAAGGCTGGGTGCGAAAATCCAAATCGCCTGTGCATTGATTACCATGAGTTAAACCGTAAGACAGTACCAGACCGCCAGCCCATCCCTCGGGTCCAGGACATCATGGATGGTCTAGGAGGCAACTTATGGTTTTCGTTATTAAATCAAGGTAAAGCCCACCATCAAGGGTTCATGGCAGAAGAGACTCAGCCCCTAACTGCTTTTGTCACCCCCTGGGGGTTGTACGAGTGGATTCCGATACCATTTGGCTTAATGAATGCACCAGCAGCCTTCCAGCGGTGCATGGAGGAATGCCTAGAGGGGCTCAGGGATGAAATTTGCATTCCATACCTTGATGACATCCCTGTGTTCAGTAAGTCATTTAAAAGCCACACAAACATGTCAGAACTGTGCTGAGACGATTGAGATAGCATAAAGTTAAAACCAGCTAAATGTGAAATGTTTCAACATGAAGTTCGCTACCTTGAGAGGATCATTTCATCAGCAGGCAGTAAAATTGACCCAGCTGATACCATCGCCGTCAGGGCTCTGAAAGATAAGCGACCAGCCACTGTGGGAGAACTAAGAGCCATTATGGGTCTTCTGAGTTATTATCGCCAGTACATCTGAGATTTTTCTCGGATCGCTGACCCTCTTTATTACCTCATAAAAGCTCCTGTTGATTCAAAGCAAAGTGACAAGCATGTTAACAGAAAGAGGAAGACAAACAGAAAACAAATCGAGACCCCCTCCAACCTTCCGATTGTCTGGACAAAGAAACACCAGCGTCTGCTCGAGGAACTTTCCACCAATCCTAGCCTTTCCTGATTTTAGCAAGCCCTTTGTCCTACACACTGATGCTTCCAACCTTGGCCTGGGGGCAGTGCTATACCAGGAACAAGAAGGAAAATGCGTGTAATAGCATATGCCTCAAGAACTCTCACTGAATCGGAAAAGAACTACCATTTCCAGTCTGGAAAATTTGAGTTCCTTGCCTTAAAGTGGTCTGTCTGTGAAAAATTTAGGAACTACCTGATTGGCTCGTCATGCACAGTATATACAGACAATAATCCACTCACCTATGTTTTGTCAACAGAAAAACTAAATGCAACTGGGTGTCGGTGGATTGTTGATCTGGCAGAGTTTCATCTCACCATCCGATATTGGCCAGGAAAAGAGAACATTGATGCAGACTGTCTCTCAAGACTGCCAGTGGACATTGACACCCTGATGAAGCACTGCACTGAGGAAATGTCATCTTGCTCAATCCAAGCAGTTGTACAATCTGTTGAGGACCCAGATTCACATGCAGTATGGTCCACGGCCCTGTCTGTTCAGTGCAATGAAATTACCAGTTCAGACCAGACGCCTCTCTCGTTGGAAGAGATTTGTCAAGCCCAGAAGGAAGATAAAAATATCAGACAAGTCATTGAGTGTTGTCAACTAAACAAGAAACCTGACAGGAAACAGCTGAAATCATTCAGTACACAGAGTAAAAGACTGTTATGTGAATGGAAGAAAGTCATCCTGGATGATGATGGCATCCTGCATCGAAAAACAACCAAATACACACAGCTCATTCTGCCTGAAAAGTACAGAGCAATTATCCTGAAGGAGCTGCATGATAACATGGGACACCAAGGCTTTGGTTGGACTACTTCACTCGTGAGAGAACGCTTCTTTTGGCCGTATATTCAGCGCGACATTGAGCATAATGTGACTCAAACCTGCTCATGTTTGAAACAAAAGAAGCCGAGCCGAGAGACCCGGGCACCGCTAACTAATATTGTTACGACCCAGCCTTTTTTAAATTAGTATCTATTGATTTTATGCATGTTGATAAGTCTGCCAGCAGATATTAGTATATATTGGTTGTGATTGATCATTTCTCTCCCCCTCCCTGGCTGCCACCTTATCGCGGTGGAGGGGTTTGAGTGTCCCAATGATCCTGGGAGCTATGTTGTCTGGGGCTTTATGCCCCTGGTAGGGTCACCCATGGCAAACTGGTCCTAGGTGAGGGATCAGACAAAGCGCAGCCCGACGACCCCTATGATGAATCAAATAAATGGATCTAGTGTTCCCTCGCCCGGACGCGGGTCACCGGGGCCCCACTCTGGAGCCAGGCCTGGAGGTGGGGCACGTTGGCGAGCGCCTGGTGGCCGGGCCTTTTCCATGGGGCCCGGCCGGGCTTAGCCCGAAGAGGAAACATGGGCCCCCCTTCCCATGAGCTCACCACCTGTGGGAGGGGCCATAGGGGTCGGGTGCCGTGCAAGACGGGCGGTGGCCGAAGGCGGGGACCTTGGCGGTCCGATCCTCGGCTGCAGAAGCTGGCTCTTGGGACGTGGAACGTCACCTCTCTGGTGGGGAAGGAGCCGGAGCTGGTGTGCGAGGCTGAGAGGTTCCGACTGGACATCGTCGGCCTTGCCTCGACGCATGGCTCTGGCTCTGGAACCCGTCTCCTCGAGAGGGGTTGGACTCTCTTCCACTCTGGAGTTGCTCCCGGTGAGAGGCGCCGAGCTGGGGTGGGCATACTTGTTGCCCCCCATCTCGGCGCCTGTACGTTGGGGTTTACCCCGGTGAGTGAGAGGGTAGCCTCCCTCCGCCTACGGGTGGGGGGACGGGTGCTGACTATTGTTTGTGCTTATGCACCGAACAGTAGATCAGACTACCCACCCTTCTTGGAGTCCTTGGAGGGGGTGCTGGAGAGTGCTCCTTCTGGAGACTCCCTCATTCTCCTGGGAGACTTCAACGCTCACGTTGGCAATGACAGTGAGACCTGGAGAGGCGTGGTTGGGCGGTATGGCCCCCCCGATCTGAACCCGAGCGGTGTTTTGTTGTTGGACTTCTGTGCTCGTCATGGATTGTCCATAACGAACACCATGTTCAAGCATAAGGGTGTTCATGTGTGCACTTGGCACCAGGACACCCTAGGCCGCGGCTCGATGATCGACCTGGTTGTCGTTTCATCTGACCTGCGGCCGCATGTTTTGGACACTCGGGTGAAGAGAGGGGCGGAGCTATCCACCGACCACTACCTGGTGGTGAGTAGGCTCCGGTGGTGGGGGAAGACGCCGGACAGACCTGGTAGGCCCAAACGTGTTGTGAGGGTCTGCTGGGAACGTCTGGCGGAGTCTCCTGTCAGAAGGGGTTTCAACTCTCACCTCCGACAGGACTTCAAACACGTCCCGGGGGAGGCGGGGGACATTGAGTCCGAATGGGCCATGTTCCGTGCCTCCATTGTCGAAGCGGCTGACCGTAGTTGTGGCCGCAAGGTAGTTGGTGCCTGTCGTGGCGGCAACCCTCGAACCCGCTGGTGGACACCGGCGGTGAGGGATGCTGTCAAGCTGAAGAAGGAGTCCTATCGGGCCTTCTTGGCCTGTGGGACTCCGGAAGCAGCTGATAGGTACCGGCAGGCCAAGCGGAGTGCGGCTCGGATGGTCGCTGAGGCAAAAACTCGGGCGTGGGAGGAGTTTGGAGAGACCATGGAGAACGACTTCCGTATGGCTTCGAAGCGATTCTGGTCCACCATCCGGCGTCTCAGGGGGGGGAAGCGGTCTGCCGCCAACACTGTTTACAGTGGGGGCGGTGTGCTGCTGACCTCAACGCGGGACGTTTTGGGTCGGTGGATGGAATACTTCGAAGACCTCCTCAATCCCACCGACACGCCTTCCTGTTTGGAAGCAGAGTCTGGGGACTCTGGGACGGACTCTCCAATCTCTGGGGCTGAAGTCGCCGAGGTTGTTAAAAAGCTCCTCGGTGGTAAGGCTCCGGGGGTGGATGAGATTCGGCCGGAGTTCCTCAAGGCTCTGGATGTTGTAGGGCTGTGTTGGTTGACGCGGCTCTGCAATATTGCGTGGACATCGGGGGCAGTTCCCTTGGATTGGCAGACCGGGGTGGTGGTCCCCCTCTTTAAAAAGGGGGACCACAGAGTGTGTTCCAACTACAGGGGGATCACACTTCTGAGCCTCCCTGGTAAGGTCTATTCAGGGGTTCTGGAGAGGAGGGTACGACGGATAGTCGAACCTCGGATCCAGGAGGAACAATGCGGTTTTCGTCCTGGCCGTGGAACACTGGACCAGCTCTACACCCTCGGCAGGGTCCTGGAGGGTGCGTGGGAGTTCGCCCAACCAGTCTACATGTGCTTTGTGGACTTGGAGAAGGCGTTCGACCGTGTCCCTCGGGGTGTCCTGTGGGGGGTACTCCGGGAGTATGGGGTACCAGGCCCTCTGATACGGGCTGTTAGGTCCCTATATGACCGGTGTCAGAGTCTGGTTCGCATTGCCGGCAGTAAGTCGGACTCGTTTCCAGTGAGAGTTGGACTCCGCCAAGGTTGCCCTTTATCACCGATCCTGTTCATAACGTTTATGGACAGGATTTCTAGGTGCAGCCAAGGTGTTGAGGGGATCCGTTTTGGTGACCTCAGGATCGGGTCTCTGCTTTTCGCAGATGATGTGGTCTTGTTGGCTTCGTCTGAACGTGATCTACAGCTCTCGTTGGAGCGGTTCGCAGCCGAGTGTGAAGCGGCTGGGATGAGGATCAGCACCTCCAAATCCGAGACCATGGTCTTGAGTCGGAAAAGGGTAGGGTGCTCTCTTCGGGTTGGGGATGAGGTCCTTCCTCAAGTGGAGGAGTTTAGGTATCTGGGGGTCTTGTTCACGAATGAGGGAAAAATGGAGCGGGAGATCGATGGACGGATTGGTAGGGCGTCTGCAGTCATGCGGGCGCTGTACCGGTCTGTCGTGGTGAAGAGAGAGCTGAGTCGAAAGGCGAAGCTCTCGATTTACCGGTCGATCTACGTTCCTACCCTCATCTATGGTCACGAACGCTGGGTGGTGACCGAAAGAACGAGATCGCGGATACAGGCGGCTGAAATGAGTTTCCTCCGTAGGGTGGCTGGGCTCTCCCTTAGAGATAGGGTGAGAAGCTCGGTCATCCGGAGGGAGCTCAGAGTAGAGCCGCTGCTCCTCCACATCGAGAGGAGCCAGTTGAGGTGGCTCGGGCATCTAGTCAGGATGCCTCCTGGACGCCTCCCTGGTGAGGTGTTCCGGGCATGTCCCACCGGGAGGAGACCCAGGGGAAGACCCAGGACCCGTTGGAGAGATTATGTCTCCCAGCTGGCCTGGGAACGCCTCGGGATTGGGTTCCTCCCGAGGAGCTGGCCCAAGTGGCCGGGGAGAGGCAAGTCTGGGTCTCCTTGCTTAGGCTACTGCCCCCGCGACCCGACCCCGGATAAGCGGAGGAAGATGGATGGATGGATGGATGATCATTTCTCCAGATTCGACCAAGCTTATGCAACAACATCCAAGTCAGCAAAGACTGTGGCTGATAAACTCTTCAATGATTATGCATTAAGATTTGGATTTCCTCAATGCATCCATCATGATCAACGCAGTGAATTCCACAACCAGCTGATTTCACAATTGAAAAAAAACATCTGGAGTGATGGGCTCACGGACAACACCATACCATCCTGAAGGTAACGGCCAGGTTGAGTGTTTTAACTGCCCTCTCATTCAGATGCTGAGGACACTTACAGAAAAGGAGAAATCCAACTGGAAAGACTCATTAAACAGATTGGTTTTTGCATACAATTGCACGAAATGTGATGTCACTGGCTTTTCTCCCTTTTATCTACTCTTTGGGAGGACCCCGAGACTGCCAGTTGATGTACTATTCTGCTTGACACCAGCAACAGGCACACCAGATCAAAGGGAGTACTCAGATGGCGAGAAGGGATGCAACAAGCTTATGAGATAACGAGAAACAATGCAAGAAAATCAGCAGAAAGAGGCAAAAGAAACCATGACAGCAAAGTAAGGAGCTCAGAGCTGGAACCTGGCGACCGTGTTCTGGTCAGAAATTTGACCCCAAGGGGAGGAACCGGAAAGCTCCGCAGTCATTGGGAGGACATGATCCACAAAGTTGAGCGTCGAGTAGATAAGGATGCTCCAGTCTACGAGATGGTACCTGAACACGGAAATGGGAGAGATAGTAGGATACTACACCGCAAAATCTTACTCCCCTGTGACCACCTACCTCTAGAGGTCCCCCTAAAAGTTCCCAGATCGCGGAGAAAAGGCTCAGGACAGACAGACAACAGTGAACTTACCAGCCAACAAAATGATGACAGTGATGAGGACGCAGAATGGTTCTACCGCCCATGTCCTGAATGATCCCAGAATACATATTCCTCTGTGGAAAACGAGCACACTGATCAGTCAGCAGATCGTGAACCAACGGCAGGACATGACATACAAGAGGAGGAGCAAGAGAGAGTGTCACAACCAGAAGAGGTTCAAGTGCTAACCGATGTGCAGGTTAGAGATAGAGCATCTGAAGAACTGGACCATTGTACAGACAGCCCTGCACTGCCACCCATTCAGGTGAAATTCAAAATTGCAACAACCAATAACAAGACAGGCCTCAACCAGTTCAACATGCAGACAGGACCCTGTGAACTTCTATGGACACCTTCAGCCAAGATCTTGGTGGCCAGATCCAACCCAAAACCATACGTACCATCCTGTTTTCCTGTACAGATGATCAGCAACCTCCATTTGAACTGATACACACACATGGACCGTTCTCCTGAACACACACACACATTTTCCAATTTTTTGAGCAATAAATCCATGACTAACTTTTGAACTCCGAATCCAGTTGAGATCTTGCAGATGCTTCATAGTGCCACGCTTATGGACTTTGAATAGGCCGAGTTTATGTTTATGGACTGGATTGATTCAGATTTCATGTACTGTTTTCTGTATACTTTCCTGAATTATTGAATGTCGGGGAGGACATTTGTATTGAGGGGGAGTGTGTGGAGGTTGTAGACTGAATAAGTTAAAAATAATAATAGTCTTTATTTCATGATCAGCAGGTTAAAAAATATTTATTTAATAGTTAATCTGGTTAAAAACATACTGAGTAATGAATTATTATTATGAGTAATTTGTTAAAAATATATTTTGTAATTTAGAAGACAAGTTAATCTAAACTGTTATTTTGCTCATGAGTGAGAGTTAAAATGCACTGCAGTTGAAGATCGCGAGATCTATGATTGATTATTCCTGCCTTGTCGAGAACACACAAAACGTACTTATAAAAAGTGCTTGTGAGGTATTTGTCTAAATATTATCTTTTATGTCTACAATTCCATCTATTTTTTGGAGAACAAGAACTCTTCTAGAATTTGTTATTAAGCGTTTTTCGCTGGTTTGGCATTGATTAGTAAGGTTCTGAGTTGGCGCAAGGGGAACGCAGATTTTCCACTTTTTCATTGTTACAGTGGAAGCGACAGAACTAACCCCTTGTCTGCGTGGTTCCTTCTCTATTTCCCTTTTATAGGGGTGTAACATTTGCACAGACAAAGATCTGACTGAACAGTAAGTAAAATAGACATAAAATGCTGGCTTAATAAACTTCAAATTAGAATACAGCGAATCAGTTGCACAATTTACTAAAGGATACAATGGAATAAACTAGAACCAACTAGGAGACAATAGTTATCATAAAATACACATAGCTGCTGAAGTAAAAACAATCTTAAATGAGTACCAGGCTTTTACAACAGTCATAAATACCAAGTTGTGTTTAGGAAATTGCCCAGTTGTGTAGAAACAGGAAGAAAGATAGTTTAGGACCCCCATAAAAGCGGGTGTCTGTAAATCATTTTGGGGGAAAAACAGACTTAGGGAAGTAGATGATAAGGGGCACACAATGAATGTTTATGTACTGGGAGTGACCATGTCATGTGATTCTTTTTGTCTTTGTGTTCAATAAAAAGAGATGAGGTCTGTGAGTCAGCGCGCACACTTGGTGAGCCGTCCTGCAGGTCAGTCTCATGACAAACAGATCTGTGTTGTTGTATTTTCTGCTTTGTTTTGTGGAACAGGAAATCACTCTGTCGACCCTGCGGAGGAACGCTGGATCCTCAACCGTGAATAGAGCTAATTGACAGTTTTGGAGTTAATCCACAATAGAGGAACACTTTAATATAGAATTTTCAATCCAGCAACTTGGTGGAGAATGCAGGCAGTGATTTTCCAGGAGCAAAGTAGAAAAGTAAGTTGATTGTTGATGAAATATTTTGAGGAAACACTGAAGTGAATTACTGATCTGAGTTTAACAGAATGATGGGGAACTGAGGACTGACCATTGACAAAAGGACCCGGGTCATTTTCTAAGTAATCTGGCAAGCGCTACAACAAATTAATAGGTAAATGTTGGTCTGAAAATTCTCCATTTTAATGTTAACTCTGTCTCTTTAAAGGAAAAGAGGAACGTGCGAGACAAGTTCTGAGTCTGGGCTGCTCACGCTGGGGAGAGACGTTTCCCCAGCGACAGGTCTAGTGGGAACAAAGGATTCCTAGACCAGCCTGGGTGACTGCACAGCCCGTGACCGAACATCACAAAGTGTGCATAGAAAAAGGTCTGCGTTCCTAAAGAGAAAAGGTCAGTGTGTATGGATGACTAAGACTTAAAAGGAAATAAACTGCCATGGTAATATAAACATAGTTGTGGTGTGAATGGGTGCGTGTTTGGAGAGTAAAGATACAGATATATAGTTTCCAGGAAATTACTTTGCACATCTGGATTCAAATAAACTCTCATTTAGAGGATAGTAGTTGGGTTGAATCTAAAACTCGGGTTGTCCGGTGAATCTTAAACACCTAGTGGATGTCCGCTCCCACAGAACTAGTCTGGGAAGTAGAAGATTGACATTCAGGGACAATCTGGGGTAATACCATTTTCACCTGACTCAATCCTACATACTTTAAGGAAGAGAGCAGATTGACATAGTTGCTGAGAGCATGGACTATAAACCCCGCATTCCCCTGCCAGGTAACCGATGGTGCACCTTAGGAAGACAATTAACACTGTATTTGGATAAAGTACTACCAATGATAGAGACTAGTCTCAGCAAGGCAGATAGAGATAAAGTAGAAAGGAGGGTCAGAAGTATGTGGAAAGATGAGGGACTAGACGCACAGGAGAGGAGATGTTTGTCCCAGTTGTGTTTCAAAGAAGCAGGGAAATGTGGAGATAAAGCAGAGAAGGCCAATGTGGTTACTGGAGGAAAGGCAAAATGGAAGAAAAGACAGGCAAAATGGAACCAGTTAGGTATATTAGGGCAAGGGACAGAACATCTTTGTCAGGAACCAGACTGTGACAAGGAAGACAGCTTGAGCCCTCCCCCTTATACAGGGATTTATCCCCCAATATCCCGGACAAACAATATGTATCCTGTAGTTAGAACTGCAGATGGGACTGAAATTCATTGGGAACTCACTAGGACAGATGCTACAGAAAGAGGTATCTATGAGGAATATGGCCCAGAACAGAGATCACACCCACACCGCCAATGCACACCCTCTGCTCCTCCGGTAGCTCCCCCATCTTCTCAATACCCCGTCCAACCCAGCTCTCGGGACGGAGCCACACAGTTGTGGCAAGTAATGAGCAAGAAGAAAGTAGGTCACTCAAACACTGGTCCAAAACCCCCTCAGGTTAATACACCACCTCAAGCATCTGACAGGACACCCCCTCAGGCGTCCGGCAGTCAATCAGGAGCCATAGAGATAAAAATGAGGACCATGAACCCACACATGAAATTCTAATTGCTGTTAAGGCTCAGGGTACACTAGGACACACAAGTGATGAGGAGGATTATGTAGAAAAAGAAGTGAGGAAGAGAGTAAGAGAGGAGTTAGAAAAAAAACGAGAGGATGAGAACAGACGGGGGCCAATAGAGCCAGAGGAGGGCTTAAAGGGCACACCACCCCTGGGACAGACAGGAGTAACGACTAGATTACAACTCAAACAGCAGAAAAAACATCAGGAAGAAGAGCCGGAGGGAGGTCAGTCACAAAACATAATGCCTTTAGTACAAGCACCAGGGGGAGGAGAACTCTACAAACCTCTAAAATTAGCAGACCTTAGAGGATTGATCCAATCTTTGCCATCTTTATCAGAAGGAGCTAATTTGTGGTTAAACAAGCTGTACCAGCTTACAGCTAACCAAACATTGGCCCTAGGAGATTTTAGGGGAGTAATGGGGTTAGTAATGACAGCTACAGATTTTAGAAATATGCAGGAAGAAAATAATTTAGCTAACCTCCCAGATTCTACACCTTTAGCAGGACTAATTAATGGAATAGCCACCTGGTTGAGACAGAAATATCAAGGAACCCATGCCTCAAAAGTGCCAAAATTCATGTGGAAACCTGAGGTGTCACCCATTGATTATTTATCACAAACCTGGGTGGGACAAACAGGGGAATATCCTGATCAGCAGGGAACAAACAGAACTTGGTTCAGGGAAGCGGTGTTAGCAGGGGTGCCGGAGACTGTACAACAGAAATTAAAAGAAAATCCGGATCTACTAAGTGCTGACCAGGGTAGATGGGACTTGCATTTAATTCATCATCTTCAGAAAGAGGCAGATCGGTATGAGAAAGGATCTGAGGAGACTAAGAAAATGGAGACTGCTTTGTTAAAACTACGGTTAAAAGAAGCCCAATCTAAAATAGCTGAACAGAAAGCTGGTTCAAAGAAAGGGAAGCAAATGGTGGCAGAAATTGCCCCAGATGCAGCCCTAGAGGCTCCTCCCCCTTCATTTCCCATAATGTATGCTGGAGCCCCCCCTAACCAGTCAACCGTTGCCCCCTATGGGCAGCAGTGGCAACGCCCCTGGAGAGCACGTGGGAGGGGAAGGGCCCGTGGGTTCAGAGGTGCTGGGGGAAAGCAGCCAAGCACTAACGGTTGTCATCGGTGGGGCTCCATTGATCATTGGGTGAGAGAGTGTCCTTACCCACCAACCGGGAACCAACCACAATACCACCCTTCTCACCACACAGCTCCAAATCATCACATGGCTCCTCCTCCGTATGGCAGGGGAAGAGGAGGCCAGCACTATTGACAATGCCCACAGATTTTCCCAGTGGGTGGGACTAAGGGAGATCCCTTGCTCACATTGAACATTTCTGGACATTCCTTAGCTTTTTTGGTGGATACTGGGGCTACTTTCAGCACCATGGACAAATCATTACCACAAACAGTCTTGTCTGGAGAAAAAGTGTCAGTAATGGGAATTTCTGGGGCTCCTATGATCTCCCGGTAACTCAACCTATGTCTGTGTCAGTGGGAAACCAAAGAGTGAACCATCCTTTTGTGATAGCACCCACCACTCCAGTGAATCTTTTTGGCAGGGATTTACTTATTAAGCTGGGAGCTACCATACTATGCACAGCTGATGGACTTGAAGTGACTTTTCCCAATGGACAGAAACACTGTTGTGGTTCCCTGAATGGACAATATCTGCTCAGAGATGACGCCTCACAAATGGCTGACATATTCTGGGGCAGGCTTACCACACCTCCTGAACATGAACACTCTACAGCCACATTCTTGGCATGCTGGAGGCCTTGGCTGCTGGAAATACAACCCTTTGTCCCGCCGCCTGACCCTTTACATGTTACTCTCCTGTATGAAAGGGGCGATCCTACTATGTATCAGGAACAATTTGAGAAACAGCTTGAGGGCACACGTGGTCTGTGACTTCCGGTCCATGCTTTGTGGGGAAAGAGGGAGTAGCACTGTTTGCTAATCTTACATCTGATCAACTGAAATGGTACATGATGGAGACTGAAGCTCTCCCACATGTGTCACTTTTACTACACCCTAAACATCAAGCCAAGGATCTGGGGGGAATGGTAAAGAGGGGGGGCCCAATTACAGATTGGATTCCAACCCAGATACCTACAGTCTCCTTTTCTCCTTCTACTCATAGGTATAAAATAGACACGCAAGTAACAGATCAGACTCTGTTAGAACACCTCCAGTTGTCTAGAACTCAAGGTAGAGAAAAAACAGACCACCCTAAGGCCATAGAGACGTTACAAATTCTCCCCGATTACCTCTGGTCAGACAGTCCCACAGATGTAGGATTGGTTCACACCACACCCATCACTTTTGAATTAAAACATTCTGATCCAATTTGGCGTACGCAGTACCCTCATAAACCTGAAGCTGAGGAGGGAATAGCGGACACTATTGCAGGTTTATTAAAGGCTGGAGTTTTGGAACCTTCTTACTCGCCTTACAACACACCAATCTTACCTGTAGAAAAACAAGGTACTGGCAAATACAGGATGGCAAATGACTTAAGAGCAATTAATGAGGTACTTAAAGCAGCACCCATTGCAACCCCTAATCCCTACACGGCTCTGACATCCCTGACACCTGATTTGAAATGGTTCACCTGTATTGATTTGGCTAATGCTTTTTTCTGTTTACCGCTTCACCCATCAGTGAGGGATGTGTTCTCTTTCACTTTCAGAGGTAGAAAACTGAGATATACCAGACTTCCCCAGGGCTTTTCTCTATCCCCTGGCATTTTCAATTAGGTTCTTAAACAATCCTTAAGCTCCTTACTCCTCCCACCAGGTTGTGTTCTGATTCAATATGTGGATGATTTAATTTTAGCCACGCCCACTGCGGAAATATGCATTGAAGCCACATTGGCATTACTCTCTCATTTAGGAAAAGAGGGTTATAAAGTCTCACGTGACAAATTGCAACTAGTCAGACAAGAAGTCCAGTTTTTGGGGAGAAAAGTGACGGCACAGGGTTCTGGTTTAACAGAGGCCCACAAAAACTCCATATTGACACATCCAAAAGCTCTTATTGTAAAGTCAATGCTGTCATTTCTGGGACTTACTAACTTCTCCAGACATTACATTCCAGGTTATACTAACCTCACTACACCATTGAGAGCATTGGTAAATGAAAATGGCATGAAGAATTTACAGGCACAGTTACAATGGAATTCCGCAGCAGAAGAGGCTGCGGGGAAGGGGAACAGGAAAAGAAGTTACCATTTGGACTGATTCTAATTATGGTTTCTCTGTTATTCATTATGAGCTACCACAGTGGAAAAGGGCAGGATTTGAAACCACCACAGGCAAGCCTATTCAGCATCACTCAGATATCATGGAGCTTTTAGAAGCAGTGCAGCTACCCTCTAAATTAGCCATTTTAAAGTGCAAGGGCCACAGTAAGTTAAACATAGCTCAGGCTAGAGGTAACGAAGCTGCAGATCTGGCTGCAAAAACTGCTGCAGGTTACCAGCCACAGACAAATACACAGCTAGTGGTTACAGATTTACAGGAAATATCAGACAGCTTTGCAGAGGAAGTGAAGCCAGCTCAGCAGAATGCAGCCCCACAGGAGGAATCAGTTTGGAAAGACAGAGGTGCAGTTTTCTCAAATAACTACTGGAGAGGCCCAGATGGGAGACTTGTGTTGCCAGCCAGTTTGAAACCCACACTTTTCCAAGAAGCTCATGGACAGGCACATGTCTCTTTTAATCAGATGAAGAGGAACCTGTGTTTCTGGTGGCACCCATATTTATCAGACTGGGTAAATAATTTTTTGAGTGAATGTACGGTTTGTGGGCAGTTTAATCCAAAACCCACTATCAAGCCAGAGATGGGAACTTTTCAGAACCTGTCTCGGCCAGGGGAGGAAGTGGTTATTGATTATACAGATATGGTAACTCCTATTAGGGGTTATAGGTATTTGTTGGTTATGATAGACCCCCTGACATCATGGGTTGCAGCAGTTCCTGCTAGGAGCGAGGATTCTAAAATGGTGGTTAAGTGTTTAATTAACCACTGGATCCCGTTCCATGGCTTTCCCACCAGAGTGAGATCTGATAATGGCACTCACTTTAAGAATGAACATCTACAATGGGTTGAAAAGCATATGGGGATCACCCATTAATTTGGCACTGTGTATCACCCCCAGTCGCAAGGGGTGATTGAGCGCTCAAACCTAATTTAAAGTCAAAGCTAGCAAAAATATCAGCACAAACAGGGCTAAATTGGCTGGACGCCCTCCCTATTGCTCTAATGGCCATTAGATCATCAGTTTGCGGAACAAAAGGTCTTACTCCTTATGAGATCCTTACTGGCAGGATCTTCCCTGGTCCCTGGGCCGGCAGGGAGCCTCAAGTCTCTTCTCATCTTGCTCCCAACCCTCGTGGTGAACATCAACAGCTGAAATCTCTGGTGACCTCCTTCATACCAGCTCCACATGTCACTCACGGTCCAGCTCCGGCACCCACAGAGGCTGAGTGGGTTTGGCTGAAGGTGTTCAAAAGAAAGTGGCAGGAACCTCGATTGTCTGATCCATTTCTGGTTTCTGCGCGCACCACCCACGCTGTCCAGCTTAAAGGCAAAGGATCCACCTGGTTTCATTGGTCACAGTGTGCCCTGGCTCCTGATCCATCCCGCACACTGCAGCAGATCTCTAATAATCTAAGGGAATCTATCTAAAGAGGGTGAGAAAGGTTTTGACCAAGCGGGAGCTTAAGCCACTGGAGGCGGGGCCTGACTCACCCAGAAGAAATTGGTTGTGGGGGGAAATGGTTAATTAATGAAGTAATTACCATTTCCAAAGAGGGAATATGTTATTTTACCTGAAACAGCTGAAAAAAGCTGTTACATCGCTCTCGCAGCTGCCAGGTGCCATTAGAGGGCTCTACAACGAGAGTGAAGAACGAAAAAAGAAGATTAAAATTATACTGAAGGACTAAAAGAGTCGCTTAACCATTTATTGCATTTTACAGGTTTTTTTTAACCATTTACTTAACCATTTCTATTCACAGGTGCAGTTTCTTAACACTGCCTAAGAGGGTTTATTAACACCCCAGTTAACTAAATTTTAATCATTTAATTTTCAGGATTTCTTAACATCCAAGTATTTTTAAGGTTTTCTTAATAAGCAAAAAGAGTCCTTTAGATAGAAAGATAGATAGCTGAGGTAAGGTTACCTGAGGTAAGTTTTCCTGAAGGCGTGGTATGACCCAGTGTACAAGGTATTACAAGCCAGACCTAGGGAAAGGAAAGACTAGAGAGATTCCAGAAGTTAAATAGGTTTCTTAAGATTTTATCAAGGTTTCTTAACAGTTACATCATTCTTTCAGTTTTATTTAGTTATTTACAGCACAATCATGTTAACTGATGGTCAATTGTGTTTTTTTATTACATTCTGGTCTTGTATTGGCATTGTGGTTCTTTGAGATCTGCTTATCATTGCCAGGGTTTTCAACTTTTAATAAAGTTCAAAAGTAACCTGTGCTTCTCACATTAAAACCTTAACAAAGTGAAGACTAAACTAAAATAGCACAACAAACATTGAAAACATGCAACTCTGGGGCAACACAAAGTTGCTGTGTGGCCTAGGACTATGCAGCATAATCATAGTTAACATCATTTTCTACTGCTGTGGGGATTGGCCCTATAACAGTTCAAAAAATCCGACACAGGTCTCTTTTAGCTCACTCCCACTAAGTAATAGGCCAAGGAGACATGTGGTTGCCAAACCATCCCCTAACTCTAAGTGTAGCGACACACAAGGACCATATTACGCACCAGGATGGTTTTCCACTTTCTGTATCCCAGAAGGAGGATCGGCAGTAATTACCATCCCACTTAACACTCTAACATGGAATGGAAAACAAGCAATTTGGTATAAGGACTATCCCTCCTGGTACATAACTAATGACCAAAAGGATACGAGTTGGTCCACTCTGATTGCTGACCCACCAGGATATGATTGGAGCAGTTACACCACATCAGCTTTTGCAAAACATATGCGCCCCCTGGTGAGGTTAGCTAAAGCTGCAGATAAATTCCTCATCACTGTTAACCTAACTAAAAGCCATCTTATCCCCTCACAAAATAGTATCAGTGGCCAAGGGTGTGCGCTTTTCCTGATCTGGGTACACAAAGGTGGAAAAGATGTTCGATTTCCCATTAAAGTATGCCAAGACCCCCGCAACGTATCTTCCTCAGTAAGCCAGAATCAAGCCTCGGTATCACGGGGTAGCATAGTAAAAGAACATCCTACTCCAGATGATTATTTTGAAATGATGACAGGAATTGGAGGATCCACTAATAATTGGTTGCTTATGGCTGAGAAAACAGGTAATACAGTAGGCCAAGATTGTATAGTTTGTATGGGCCCCAGGCCTCTTTTAAAAGTAGTAGCCACACCAACTGAATTTAACACATCATGTTTAGTTTCCTTGCTCTCCCAGGTGAATCCAGTCTCTGAATGTACGCAGTGGGAAGATCCATTTCCCATAGCAGATAACCGAGCTACCCCTCCATTTTTCGACAGCAATGTAGCTCTAAACAATTTCACCTGTTTTAATAACACCTCCCCAGGTAATAAACCAGTAGGTACAATGAACTCCTCCTATTGCTCTTCGATCCAAAACTTTACTAACCCATTCCAGGCTAGAGCAGACATTTGGTGGTGGAAAAACGTTGAGATCAACTTTACCTAGTAATTGGACAGGTCTGTGTACACCGGTCACCTTAATCATGTCAGTTGTAGTGTTCGTTTCCTCTCCAACCGGGAAACAACCTCTGATACAGTACACAGGAAGAAGATCCAAGCGTGAAACTACTGTTCCACTTTCTGATCCCACTTACATTGATTCTATAGGTGTTCCCAGAGGTGTACCTGATGAATACAAATTGGTTAATCAAATTTATGCTGGATTAGAGTCCAGTATTTGCTGGTGGTGCTCCATAAATAAAAACGTTGACAGAATAAATTATGTTCACTATAATGTCCAGAAATTAGCAAATAACACTAGAGATGGATTTGAAGCCATACATGAGCAACTTAGCGCAACCTCCCTTATGGCTTTCCAAAACAGGATTGCAGTAGATATGTTATTAGCTGAAAAAGGTGGTGTATGCTCAATTTTCGGTGAGCAGTGCTGTACTTTTATCCCCAATAACACAGCCTCCGAAGGAAAACTAACTAAAGTAGTGGAAGGACTTAGAACACTCTCAAATAGGCTGAAAGAACAGTCTGGCGTTGACACCTTTATGTGGGATGATTTGCTAAACAACATGTTCGGTAAGTGGAAAACTCTGGCAATGTCCATAATGGTGTCATTAGCAGTTTTTGTGTCAATTATGGTTCTTTGTGGATGCTGCTGCATCCCCTGTCTCCCTTCCTTAGTTAGCAGATGTATTGAGAAGGCAGTGGGTGATAATTTACAGGGTGAATACCTGTTGTTACCCCTCCAGGAACCTGTAGGAGACATTCAGAGAAATTAATTCATTCGTGTTGGAACGAATGAAAAGAGGGATTTGAAGTAAAAACAATCTTAAATGAGTACCAGGCTTTTACAACAGTCATAAATACCAAGTTGTGTTTAGGAAATTGCCCAGTTGTGTGGAAACAGGAAGAAAGATTGTTTAGGACCCCCATAAAAGCGGGTGTCTGTAAATCATTTTGGGGGAAAAACAGACCTAGGGAAGTAGATGATAAGGGGCACACAATTAATGTTTATGTACTGGGAGTGACCATGTCATGTGATTCTTTTTGTCTTTGTGTTCAATAAAAAGAGATGAGGTCTGTGAGTCAGCGCGCACACTTGGTGAGCCGTCCTGCAGGTCAGTCTCATGACAGACAGATCTGTGTTGTATTTTCTGCTTTGTTTTCTGGAACAGGAAATCACTCTGTCGACCCTGCGGAGGAAAGCTGGATCCTCAACCATGAATAGAGCTAATTGACAGTTTTGGAGTTAATCCACGATAGAGGAACACTTTAATATAGAATTTACAATCCAGCACTGCATAAGAGATTAAATATAATGAAGAAGCTAGGATTTATCTTAACTCAATCGAAACTTAAATACGGTAAGTTGATAACAAAGATGACACAGCACTAATGAGAATGAGATATGGGGAAACATATTGAAATAATATTGAATAACATAAGAAAAAAAAACTGAAAAGGTGAAAACCTTCAAAACTGATCAGCATTATCAACGTTTTAGGAAATGTGTGTTCTCTGTTTCATCACACAGGAAAAGAAACGTCCGTTTCTGGCCCACGAGCCTTGTGAACCTTTGAAACAGAATTGCTGAATGAGGAGATGGTTTTGGAGATTACATCTGCTACAGAA
>JAPXFQ010000181.1:2610000-3128987 GCA_028564705.1 Apricaphanius iberus | reverse complement strand
TGTTTTTAGTTTGACTCATAAGCCAGCACAGAAACTCTCGGACAAAAGATTAGCGTCCTTCTTAAATAAAAGTTTATTTTCTTCCAAGAAGGGAGGTGGATCGTGGGAGACGGCGACGCTGGAAAACAAGACTGGAGGTGAGTTAGAAGAAAGGATTGTATGACTTGTTTTCTTAGAGGAGAAGGAGGCTGATTGTGACTCACGGATGGGAATGGACACCGGAGTAGGAGGAAGAGGTAAGGGACCAGAGCGGAGCAGGATTCTGGAAGATGGGAATGATGTTGACTGAACCTTCTTCTCCAAAGGCAGCTGGGGAGAGCGGAGAAGATCAGGAGCCGAGCAGCAGCAACGGTGAGGCTGGTGGAGCAGGGAGGTTAGGAGCGGCCGCACCCCAGGAAGACGAGCGTCCAGGGCAGGTATCAGGAGATGGTTCACAGAAGGAACTTCGGAGAGCCTGAGATGGTCTGGGGTTGACTCGGGGAGTCCGGAAGGAACTAAGACGAGGAACACAGGAGGGAACAAAGGTAAGAACATGGACAAATATCGAGCGTAGCGTAGGCTAAGGGTCAGGGTTACCACTCCAGGAAACGGAATCATCTGACGCCCGTCTGGTGGATCCGCTCCCTCTAAATACTGCTAAGATGATTGCAGTAACGAGCTCCACCTGTTGCTGCTTAATCCTCAGCACCTGTGGAGAGAAATGTACTGACAGCTCCTCCTGCTGGATCCTGACACTACCTCCCCCTCAACGGTCGCCACCAGGCGGCCGAGCAGAAGAGGAGCTAGATCTTCTCTCGAAATCTGAAATTAGAGTCTGGTCAACAATAAAGGAGCGGGGAACCCATGAACGCTCCTCAGGGCCATATCCCTCCCAGTCCACTAGGTACTGGTAGCCACGACCCCGGCGACGGACGTCCAGGAGTCGACGGACGGAGAACACCGGGCCCCCATCATACATCCGTGCTGGTGGGGGAGGATTGGGCGAGGGACAAGTGCCGGGTGAAACAGGTCTGATCTGGGAGACATGGAACACAGGATGAACCCGAAGGGATGCGGGTAGTTTCAGGCGGACCGCCAGGGGACTTAAAACTGCCAGGATGGGATAGGGACCCAAAAAGCGTGGAGACAGTTTCTTAGGTTGGGCTTTAATGTTGATGTTCCTGGCGGATAGCCAGACCAATTGGCCTGGGGAGTAGGTGGGCGCGGGGATGCGTCGACGATCGGCGTATTTCTTGTTTTGGGTGGAAGTGCGCTGGAGGGCCGCCTGAGTCTGTTTCCACACCCTCTTACAGGACAGGATTTAGGAACGAACGGAGGGAAAAACAGAATCCGAGACGGAGTTGGGCAGTAGGGAAGGTTGGTAACCAAGAGAGGCTTCAAAAGGTGATCGTCCAGTGGCGGCAGAGATGTGGGCATTGTGGGCAAACTCGATCCAGGGTAAAAAGGTGCTCCATAAGTCAGGATTGGACGAACATACGCATCTCAGGGCGTCCTTGACCTCCTGATTGAGCCACTCGCATTGGCCGTTGGTCTCCGGGTGGAAGCCGGAGGACAGATGAGGCTTGGCCCCCAACGAGCGACAGAACTCCCTCCAAACTTGGGAGGTGAATTGAGGACCCCGGTCTGAAACCACCCCCGATGGTATGCCATGAAGGCGAAAAACATGGGCGAACAGAATCCTAGCTGTCTGGGCTGCTGAAGGAAGTTTGGACAAAGCCAGCAGATGGCAGGCCTTAGAGAACCGATCTATGATGGTGAGGATAACCGTCTTACCCTTAGATGCTGGGAGACCGGTGATAAAATCTAGGGCGATATGTGACCAGGGCCGGGCAGGAACGGACAGGGGCTGAAGGAGACCAGAAGAGGGTTGATGGATGTTCTTGCTGCGGTTGCATGTGTGACAGGCTTTGACGAACTCCACGACGTCTTTATTGAGTCCCGGCCACCAGAAGTATCTGCGCAGAAGAGCAATCGTTCGGCTGACCCCAGGGTGGCAAGAAAATTTCGAGGAATGGGCCCATAGTATGGCTTTGGACCGAACTGTGGATGGAACGTATCTTCTCCCTGGTGGGCCCCCCCCGGGGTCAGGTTCAGTGGAGGTGGCATTCGTGATCTGGCGTTCAAGGTCCCAGGAAAGGCTTCCAATCCGGCAGGAACTGGGTAAGACTGGTTCAGGTGGTTCAGGATCTGAGTCGGGTGAGAATTGGCGGGATAAGGCATCCGGTTTAATGTTCTTTGACCCTGGTCTGTATGTGATGGAGAGATTGAAACGGGAGAAAAATAGAGACCAACGATATTGTCTGGGGTTGAGTCGTTTGGCCTTCTGTAGGTATGCTAGGTTTTTATGATCTGTGAAGACTAGGACAGGGATCTCGGTGGACTCCAACCAATGTCTCCACTCCTCTAATGCCAATTTCATGGCGAGCAGTTCACGGTCCCCTACATCATAGTGCCCTTCCGTTTTAGAAAACCTTTTAGAAAAGAAGGCGCAAGGATGAAGTTTGCCGTCAGATGAGAGACGTTGGGAGAGAACGGCCCCCACACCAGTGTTCGATGCGTCCACCTCGAGGACAAATTGGACGTCGGGGTCAGGCTGGATGAGGATGGGGGCCTGGACAAAACGACGTTTTAACTCGGCAAAGGCGAGATCGGCTTCCGGGTTCCAACAAAAAGAGCGCTTGGTGGACGTGAGGGCGGTGAGGGGAGCTGCAACAATGCTGAAGCCTCTGATGAAGCGTCGATAAAAATTGGCGAATCCCAGGAAGCGTTGCAACTGCTTGCGCGTCTCTGGGGTGGGCCACTCCTCAACCGCTCGAAGTTTATCGGGATCGGCTCTCACGCATCCTGTTTCAAAAATAAAACCCAAAAAGGTGACGGAAGGTTTGTGAAACTCACATTTCTCAGCTTTGACGAAGAGGCTGTTTTCCAGGAGTCGGGTGAGTACTTGGCGGACGTGGGATCTGTGTTCCTGCAGAGTCTTGGAGTAGATGAGGATGTCGTCTAGATAGGCGAAAACAAAAATATTAAGGAAATCACGAAGGACGTCGTTAATGAGAGCTTGGAAGACTGCGGGGGCGTTAGAGCGGCCGAAAGGCATAACCAGGTATTCAAAGTGGCCGATGTGGGTCTTGAAAGCAGTCTTCCATTCGTCCCCTTTACGGATGCGAACCAGATGGTAAGCGTTACGGAGGTCGAGCTTAGAAAAAATTTTGGCCTCTTGGACGGGTTCGAAGGCGGAAGAAATGAGTGGGAGAGAATATCTGTTTTTGACAGTGATGTCATTTAGGGCTCGATAGTCGATACAGGGGCGGAGTGATTTGTCCTTCTTCTCAACGAAGAAAAAAACAGCCCCTACAGGGGAAGTGGAAGGTCGGATAAGTCCTGTCTGAAGCGATTCATTAATATATTTTTCCATGGCCTCTCTTTCCTTTTTGGAAAGGGTGTAAAGCTTGCCTGCTGGGAGTGGAGCGCCGGGAATAAGGTCGATTGAACAATCGTACGGCCGGTGAGGTGGAAGTGAGAGTGCTTTCTTTTTACAGAAAACCTTTTGGAGGTCATGGTATTCGGGTGGAATATGGGTGAGATCAGGCGGAGGCCCGGAGGAGTCGGGAATCTTACCCCGGGGAACGGCTGAGCGGAGGCAAATAGAATGACAACTAGGGCTCCAGGAATCGACGTGTCGGCCGGACCAGTTAATCGTGGGGTTGTGCTCCTCCAACCAGGGATAGCCCAAGACAATGGCGGGTTCATTGACAGGGAAAACAAACAGAGAGATTTCTTCATGATGGTTACCGGAGACTATGAGAGAAACGGGTCTTGTCTTATGTGTAATAGTTGTGAGACGGTGACCATCCAGAGCGGAGACACTAAAATCTTGACAAAGGGGAATAATGGGAATGGAAAGTCTCTTAACTAGATCAGGGGAGATGAGGTTTTGTTCAGAACCTGAATCAATTAAAACTTGGACCGGGAAAGAGTTCTTATGTACAATCAGAGTAGCTGAAAACATTAGTCTGGGAGGTTGATCAATCTGACCCGTCAGAACTCCCAGTCTTACTGACGAGCTCCCCCTTTTGGCCGAGTCAGGCAAGTGGCGATGAAGTGTCCGTTCTCCCCACAAAATAAACAAGCTCGGGAGCGAATGCGGCGATGACGTTCTGTCGGAGTGAGCCGAGTGTTTCCGATCTGCATCGGTTCAGGGTCGGAGCCGGTTTGGGAGAAATTATGGTCAGGAGCTGGATCTGGAACGGATAGAGGTTGAACAGGAGCGGGGTGAGGAAGAAAGCGATTCCGGGTCTTGGATCTCTCTCGTATCCGAGAGTCTACTTTGATTGCTAGAGAAATTAACTCGTCGAGGGAGTGAGGATCGTCGCGGGTGGCTAATTCATCCTTGAGGTTGTCGTTTAAAGAGTTGAGGAAAGCTGCCTTAAGTGCAGGACGGTTCCACCCTGATTCAGCCGCAAGAATGCGGAAGTCGATAGCCAGGTCAGAGACCGACCGGTTGCCCTGCCTGAGGCTCTACAGCTGTTTGGCAACCTCTTCTTCCCCGACAGAGGGACAGAAGGTAAGTTCAAACTGAGTCTTGAATTCTTGGAAAGTTATCGTTGCCATTTCGGACTGGCTAAACCTTGCATTAGCCCACTGGAGAGCTCGATCGCGGAGTAGCACCACCATATAAGAAAATTTATTGGCGTCAAGATGAAAATGAGTTGGAGACCGCTCGAAGGCAAGGGAACACTGAAGCAAGAAACCCCTACTCTTGGTTATCTGCCCCGAGAACGGTTCTGGAAGAGGAGAAATCACTTCTTTAAACGTCGCGGAAATAGGAGAAGGCTGAGCGGTAACAGTGGAAGAACTAGAAGAGTTCAAAGAGTCCGCTCCGGTTCGGATAGTTCGGAGCTCGTCCAAAAGTTGGGTTACCCGAACAAAACCCTGCTGGAAAGCGACCTGTTGACGAGCTAGATCCTGCAACAGGGCTTCGTGACGACCTAGCATGGCCCCTTGTTCGGAAAGAGCCGAGCACAACTGTGCCGCTGAGTCAGGATGGTCAGATGATTCTGTCATGTTTTTAGTTTGACTCATAAGCCAGGACAGAAACTCTCGGACAAAAGATTAGCGTCTTTCTTAAATAAAAGTTTATTTTCTTCCAAGAAGGGAGGTGGATCGTGGGAGACGGCGACGCTGGAAAACAAGACTGGAGGTGAGTTAGAAGAAAGGATTGTATGACTTGTTTTCTTAGAGGAGAAGGTGGTTGATTGTGACTCACGGATGGGAATGGACAACGGAGTAGGAGGAAGAGGTAAGGGACCAGAGCGGAGCAGGATTCTGGAAGATGGGAATGATGTTGACTGAGCCTTCTTCTCCACAGGCAGCTGGGGAGAGCGGAGAAGATCAGGAGCCGAGCAGCAGCAACGGTGAGGCTGATGGAGCAGGGAGGTTAGGAGCGGCCGCACCCCAGGAAGACGAGCGTCCAGGGCAGGTATCAGGAGATGGTTCACAGAAGGAACTTCGGAGAGCCTGAGATGGTCTGGGGTTGACGCGGCGAGTCCGGAAGGAACTAAGACGAGGAACACAGGAGGGAACAAAGGTAAGAACATGGACAAATATCGAGCATAGCGTAGGCTAAGGGTCAGGGTTACCACTCCAGGAAACGGAATCATCTGACGCCCGTCTGGTGGATCCGCTCCCTCTAAATACTGCTAAGATGATTGCAGTAACGAGCTCCACCTGTTGCTGCTTAATCCTCAGCACCTGTGGAGAGAAATGTACTGACAGCTCCTCCTGCTGGATCCTGACAATTTGATGCCTTGATATTTGCCTGTACCTCTCTAAATCCTCCTAACCTTTGAGAAACTCCCCAGTATGGCCTATGTCATATACTGGCCATTATCACAGCATGCCCATGGAGTTGGACTCGGATATTCGACTCCGCCAATGCAGCTCAATTCCAACCCCTAGGGTCAATGATCAGGATCACATCCAAATCTAATCACTTGTTCCTAGTCCCACTTCTGACATTTCCTGAAAATGTCATCAAAATCTGTCTACAATCTGTCTACAGTATTTTGAGTTATGTTGCTAACTAATAGACAATCCATAGTGGAGTTTATGTCCTCATTAACATAAGCCTTAAAAAGCTGGATGTTGCTGGAATTTTCAGGCACAGTGGTGAGGAAAAGGGATCATTGGAGATGACAGCAAAGTCGATGTAGAAAGCTAAGCCAAGAGAGCAAAACTGTTAAGAATCAGTAACATGATGAGATAAATGACGACAGCCAAATGAAAAATTGCTTAAATATTAACTCTAATGTGGAACTTCTCTGCTATCTGTTGTTTTAAAGGGACTATACATACATTTAACCAAAAATAAATATTAAAAAAAATAAAATTTCTTCCTCATATATATATATGCTCCATTAATGCCCTGATCACTAGAATAAGCCCTGATCCTTTCACCAAGGTTGCTTCTATTTGCCTATAAATTCACTTGAATAACAAGTCAGACAAGAAGATTTCCAAAGTGGTTTCCAGGGGCAGCGTAATGCGTAATGACGTCATGCGTGTTCATGGTCAGGTGTAGTATACGCTGAGCCAGAGGTAACATTTGAAGGATGAATTCAGCAGAGAATAAGAAGAGAGTGGCTTTAAGTACTGGCGAAACTCTAGCCCAGACCCCAAAAAAACTTACTCAATAGAAACATTTCTTACCTCTATTTAAATCATGCTTGCAAATCTGTAAATTGTCCAGGACGGGACTGACTCAGCTATGCATGAGTTGTAATTGCGTGTGAAAAAGTTTCAAACTCCACATAGTCCCTTTAATATTACTGATAACAGCAAAAACAATGTTTCTTTACTAAAATGTTTCTTTTCTAAAATGCATGCAAATTCCCAAACTACTTGCAAAATCAAATAAACATGCAAATCCTAAAACACTTGCAACCCCAAAAACAAATGCAAAATCAAAAACACGTCACCTGAACGTCAACCAGAGCGTCTCACTGTAGTGACGTCACAATCCACAATTGTTTAAAACATACAGCAAAGAAAGGCCAACCCAAACTCTTTGCAAGGTCAGCCTTAAAAATGTATAGGCTTCAAACTGGTTGTTTTGTTAGCGTTTTTTTGATGGTGACAAAGCGTGCGGTGTGAATGGACCATAAGGTAACAAAGTATTTATACTTCGTAACTTGACACCTTTGAAGATATACTGTAGAGTTGCTGTTAACCAACAAGTATGCTACTACTAGCATTTAAGATAAAATTAGCATTTCAGTTGATATTAGTCTTTAGGCTAATTTTTAATAAACAGCTAAAGTTAACATACTGAATGGAGTCCATACTAACTGCCATGCTAGTCTTTGCCTTTATGTTAATACTAGCACTTTAGCTAACACTAGTATTTCAGTTCACCTAAAAATGTAAGCTAATTTTGATTTAACAGCTAAATTTACCTTACTGAATTAATGTTTAGTGCCATGATAGTACCACAGTATCAGGCTATAGCTAACATTAGCATTTCAGTGTTGTTTAACTAACATTTCCTTTTTACCCCCTTTTTTATATTATAAATGGGTTGAATTAATGTTAACCAACATGTTTGTGTTTCTCAAAATGCTACCACTAGCCCTTAAGCCAGCACAAGAATTTGAGCTAATTTTAAGTAATTTTGGTGTTATACCTTATTGTTATTTTACTGGATGGATTAAGTTATTTTTGACAAATATCTTAGTGTTTGCCAACATGCTACCACTAGTGTTTTAGCTAGCATTTGGAAAGTAGTTCATTTCAAGTAAAATTCTAGGTAATCTTGATAGTTTTGTTATGTGGTAGGGTTGGCAAACTATTTTTTCTGTTGATTCTGCTTATTACACCTCAGCAAGTCTTCTGCAGATGACTTCAAATACTTCTGCAAATAAATTCAGCTTACAGCATTCACACTGCATTTTCACTGGAAATTAAACTTTTTCTAGTTTCCATTGTAAAAGTCTCATCTTAGGTGCTTAGGATTTTTTAAAACACAATTTGAGAAATAATATTTTATATATATATATATATATATATATATATATATATATATATATATATACAGTATATATATATATATATATATATATTATATTATATTATATTATAGAGGGTAATTTGAAGTTGTATTTTCTTTTTCCATTTCACCTTGTGCCTTATCCTCAATGATTTTGTCTTATTGCTTTTATGTTACTTTGATCTTTTATTAAATGTTTCCTTGTCTAATCATTTTCCTCCATTAATTTTGTTTTTCTTCCCTTATTAGGATTTCTTTCTGCCCATTCTTCTCTTCTGAATACACCTTTGTTAACCTTCTGTTCTCTCCCTGCCATACTGCTTCCCTGCCCAGCTGCCAGTTGCTTCCATCTGCTCTCTCCCTCTCACCTACATCCTCTTTCTACTTATTAGCCCTCTGACTTGGTCTCTGTCACTCTCCTTCCTCGTCGGTGTATTTAAGCTCTCTGTTTTTTTTTTTTGTTCACTGCTGGTTCTTCGTCAATATTTCCTGTTATTTCCATGTGTTTTTGATGCCTTTCAGAAATCCCCTTTAAGTTATTTAATTCTTTGTTCATTAAACTATTTACAACACTTCCTGCTGTATTTAAATTAATCCTCTATTAAAGCATGGCCTTTTTCTGATTCAGTAAGATACCAGTACTATCTTTCTTCTAAGTTTTCATTGATTTCTACATCATTTCACTCATAATACATATATCATTGACAGTAAATCTTACGATATTTCAAAAAAAATGTGGCGAGATATTACAAATTCACACCCCCATTTAGTCTCGATAAGTGTGTTAAAATTAATTTGTGCACACAGGTTTTCTTAACGTTCTTTACATAAGCTGAAAAGTACAGTTTGTGTGGCTTCCCCTCTAATTTAATAACAACATGGTAAATTTGATCCTTCCCCAGTGGAGGCTGATTAAAGAACTAATCTTTCTCTTAAGGGAGGGTCTGCTGAGTGACCTGGTGACCACTCTGCATTGTTATGTCACTAAACCTGATGACAGTTTAGGGACCTCTTGGACAGTGAGGACACCCTCCTGAGTAAAGTGAGCTCTAAAGCAAAAGCGTCTAAAGCCAAGACAGAAAGGCAAGTTACACACTCCAGAAATATGATTTCTGCAAAATGAAAAAAAGTGTATTATTTAGATTATTTTTCAACAAATGCAAAGTCTCAGTACATATTATGCATAGAAAAAAAACAATGTATAGTTCTGAAAGTATGAAGATGATAATGACATTTATTGAGAATGGGACTAATTCATGTGTTTCATCACTCAAGCCCCACCACAATAAACGGTGAAATAATTGTTTACCAGCTAAATCTTTAGAGCGTTGGGAAGGCAGCATAGCGTGTGCACATCTTGACATCAGTTAAAGAACACGGATGGAAATATTCTGTTATGTTTTATACATGTCAGGGACGTTATCATAACGCCAGCCCGTATAGTCCACAAAAACCCCATCAAGTCTCTCCAGACTGTGATCCAGAGCCAGACCATTGGGGAATCAAGCACATAGTTTCTCAAAATGTATTTGACAGATATGCAAAAATCTATTTGATCACATCTATCCACTTGATGTGTGGGTGACTGGGCCAGTTTTACTGACAAATCCATGTGATGTGGGTAAGAGATCCAAGGAGAGCTGTAAGTCGAGGATTCGTCTGTAAGTCACATTTTACATCAGTTCCCCCGGTCTCTTTAAACTTGAATTTTTGTGACTGTTTGTAAAGAATCTGGGCACCATCTCTTTGCCCCTAGGCTAAAACCCAAAAGACTTACAATATAGTTTGGTAATTATTGATTTTAAAAGAATAATTCTACGCTTTTGTGTATATACAAGTATAAGTATGGTTTTGAATTGGTTTATAGTTTTTTTTCGTTCTCACCATTTGTGATTATTTACATAAAAAGTTACAGTTTGGTTTTTAGCAGTTTGTTCATTCACAAAGTGGTTAACTGCATGGTTATATGGAGGGGTGGGGACACAGTAGGAGAGGCTTGCCAGTGACTGTACAAATGTTTTAAACCAACCAAAGAGTATTTTATATTCAAGTGAAAAAAACAGTTAAACATCTAAAATTAGTGCTCACCAGGTGGCGCTTATGAATTTTCTGCAAGTGTTTTTGAAAATGTGTAAACAACATGTGGCACCGGATGCCATGTGATTAATGACCAAAGTAGCTTTCCACATTTTAAAGGTCCACCCTAGTTATAATGCTTCATTTGATATAAAAGTTTAAAAAAGAAACAATGTATTTTGTAGTAATAATTCATCCTGTTTTTAATACCTTTAATGTGTTGGTACCCGTCTGTCTGTCTGTCTTTTCTGTGAAGATTTAGATGAAATTTTCAGGAAATGTCCGCAATGGGACCATTAACAGCTGATTAGGTTTTGGGGTTGATCTGAAGATATACCGCGGGGCGGCACTTGCACAACAAATGAATCACACATGCACGAATCTACCCTCTCTGCTGGAGGAGCACAGCGACAGCACCAAAACAGCCCTGCAGTCCATCTCATTTATAGACATTTCACTGGAAAACTTAGGACACAATTATATGCTGATGGGGGAATGAGTGACCCTGGTGAAGGTCTGCACTCTCTGAGAGCTTTTCTGGTATTATGTTGCAGCTAATCAGGAACATGTTAATTCCAGTAAAGAAGCCTATTTTAGTTTTAATGTTTATTTTGTAACAAAGGAGAAACAGATTTTCAATGTGTTTTTTTAACTGTATTTTTGGAATATAATGATCAGCTTTATATCTGTTAGTCATGTCAAAAAACATACAGCTGGCTAATTATTTACTTGCACTGCAGGGCTGGACTGGGACAAAAAAATCAGCCCAGTCCACTAAGTAATATTGGAAAAGCCATAAAACCGCTATCCCACCCCCCACCCTAGGCTTCATGATGCTTAATTAACTTCACTTTAGTTTAATGCATGTGTAAAATTATTTTTCTATCATAATGAAATAGATTCAACATCCTTTTTTGACTCCACGGATGGTACCTTCCCAAAGAAAAAAGGTACTACAGCTTACTAAGGTGTATATTAGACTTAATATTTAGTATATATGATAATGGATTTTTATACATTTAACATCAGATGACCACTTTGATTGTAAGATAGACAATTTAAATTAGATTTATTTTTATTTTTTTATATAGATTCATGGTAATACATGAAAATAAGGTAAACTCCACTTTTTTTATCACATATATAATTTTCAGTTCCAACTGTGTGTGAAGTTGTGAGATAGTACTTCACAAAGCTCCAAAACCGTCTCTTTCAGAGTGTGCCTCAGAATCATCAGCCACCAAAGCCTAGCTTTTGGAAAAATAAAATAAAAACACTTTAACCAAAAAACAAAGTACAGGCTGAAGTTGTGCAGGATGTGCAGTGACTGGATTACAGAACACTGCTTTGAAAATGTGTTTTCTTTGCTAAATCCTCCTTGCATTTTTTTGTATATTAGGAGAATCACTTGACTGGAGAAGAAAGGGTCAACATACCATATTCATTTGGGTCAGTACGCCATTAAGTCATCTGCTGTGGAATTTATGTGAGAGGTCTCCACTCATCTCAAATCTCGCAAAACCAAACTGTAATAGGACAAAAATGGTCTGGATTTAGTACAGAACTGAAGGGCCTTCACATTGGTTTGACGATAACTTACAGTCACAGTGGAAACCCTGTTGTCCTATCATGATCTCAGTGTGGAGTGTTGCTGTTAAAAGAGCTTCCTCAATTTATTAATGAGCCACACAATGACATTCAGGTTCTCTTGAGAGTCTTGAGAGAGGACTTTATTCATAATTCCCATGTTTCTTCAACAAATAACAGCACCCCCTCCTTTATTAACACCATATTCCACACATTTGATGTAGAATATTTCCGAGATATCATGCATACATCTGTAACTCTTATCTAAGTCATTTCCTGACAACTTTTTAACTCACAAAATTCAGTTTGATAATAGTTCTGTACCACTTTACAGCCAATTTCAAAAATCTCTCTTAACACAAGTCACAAGGATTGGCCAGGACATAAATGTATTCACTTCAGAAGTAAGACCGCACTTAGGAAACAAAAATAGCTATCAAAGTGGAGAGTGCATCTTAGTAACCCATCCATGTAACTACAGCTATCTTGGGGTTCTTCTGCCTGTTAACATTCCCAGTAATGTTGCCCACTTGGAACAGTGAGTTGTCATTCTAACTGGCTTTTAGCCTATTCAGTTCATAGATTTTAATCCAATTTCCTACCAGAACAGCATCTGGGTCTTATTTAGGAAATTGAGATATTTTTACATATTTAACAAATGCTCGCTAGCTGTAGTCTCTAAATTATGACCAATTAAGGCCCATTTTAACAGGGAAAGCAACTTTTCCACCTTAATCATAATCACTAATTGTTGCTAAATTATTGATCTAATCCGAATGAATTCTCACCTACAGTGCCCTCAGATCTGAAGATATTGAGATTTTGGTACCTTGAAGCAGAGATGTCACCTCCTCTACCTTGTTTTCTCTCCTCCTGTGAAATTTAGCCACAATTTGTGAAAATACTCCAGCATTGATTCAGGAGTGATGTTAGTATATTCAGAGGGAACTGTAAGATGATTCTGTAAGATTCATTCAAAATAAAAGCTTTTCCTGTAAAATCTAATTTACAGTGGCATGGTAAATATATATATATGTATATATATATATATATATATATATATATATATATATATATATATATATATACAAATATTATATATATATATAATTTTTTTAATTGATACACTTTGCAATGATTACTTTTGTCATCCAATATAGCAACAGCAAAGATCAAGTAATTACATCTCCAGTCAGTAATATTTTCCTTTTCCATATTTTTCTTTTCCACAGAATTTTTAGAGGGGTTTCAAACATGCCTCATATATTTAAGGTCATGCTACAGCTTCTCACACTTAAAGCCACAGTCCAGATTATTTCGGTGAGAGAATTTTTTTAATCCAATGTATGAAGGCCCCTCCCAAACACCCCCTGTCATGTTCTGGCTCAAGGAGGACCCAGATGCGGAGCGGCGTTTGTGGCTCTTACGGCCCATGTTTATTAATAGTCCAGAAAGAGACGAGAAGCACAGAGAACACAAGCACTAGGGGAGGTAACGACAACAACGACCCGACGAGGACAGACAGACACAGAAGGGTATATATACTGTGGGGAGGGTAATTGGGAAACGTGGAACACCTGGGAGCAGAGGCAGAAAACACAGGGAGGACTAATAAGACAACAGGTGAAACAAACTAGGACTAAGTAACTAAAACAGACTGGGAGGAAACAAGGAGGATAAACAACACAGACAGGGACGGATCATGACAATACCCCCCCCTCAAGGTGCGCCACCTGGCGCACCAAGTAGGAAACTCAAGCCAGGGCGGGAGGAGGGGGTCCAGGACGGAGGGACAAAACCACAGTCCCCAGAAGACCCATGACGTGGCGGCCGGCGGCGAGGGACCAACAGACGAGGAGGCCGGCGACGAGGAACCAACAGACGAGGAGGCCGGCGACGAGGAACCAACAGACGAGGAGGCCGGCGACGAGGAACCAACAGACGAGGAGGCCGGCGACGAGGAACCAACAGACGAGGAGGCCGGCGCGAGACCCCGAGGAGGCCGGCGGCGAGGAACCAACAGACGAGGAGGCCGGCGACGAGGAACCAACAGACGAGGAGGCCGGCGACGAGGAACCAACAGACGAGGAGGCCGGCGACGAGGAACCAACAGACGAGGAGGCCGGCGACGAGGAACCAACAGACGAGGAGGCCGGCGACGAGGAACCAACAGACGAGGAGGCCGGCGACGAGGAACCAACAGACGAGGAGGCCGGCGACGAGGAACCAACAGACGAGGAGGCCGGCGACGAGGAACCAACAGACGAGGAGGCCGGCGACGAGGAAACAGCAGACGAGGAGGCCGGCGACGAGGAAACAGCAGACGAGGAGGCCGGCGACGAGGAAACAGCAGACGAGGAGGCCGGCGACGAGGAAACAGCAGACGAGGAGGCCGGCGACGAGGAAACAGCAGACGAGGAGGCCGACGACGAGGGACCGTCAGACGAGGAGGCCGGCGGCGTGGAACCTTGAGCCTTGGGGGCCGGCGGCGTGGAACCTTGAGCCTTGGGGGCCGGCGGCGTGGAACCTTGAGCCTTGGGGGCCGGCGGCGTGGAACCTTGAGCCTTGGGGGCCGGCGGCGTGGAACCTTGAGCCTTGGGGGCCGGCGGCGTGGAACCTTGAGCCTTGGAGGCCGGCGGCGTGGAACCTTGAGCCTTGGAGGCCGGCGGCGTGGAACCTTGAGCCTTGGAGGCCGGCGGCGTGGAACCTTGAGCCTTGGAGGGCGGCGGCGTGGAACCTTGAGCTTAGTGGAGGCGTGTTCGCCTGAACACCCTCGGCAGAGTCAGGAACCGGAGGCGTGTTCGCCTGAACACCCTCGGCAGAGTCAGGAACCGGAGGCGTGTTCGCCTGAACACCCTCGGCAGAGGCAGGAACCGGAGGCGTGTTCTCCTGAACACCCTCGGACGAGGCAGGAACCGGAGGCGTGTTCTCCTGAACACCCTCGGACGAGGCAGGAACCGGAGGCGTGTTCTCCTGAACACCCTCGGACGAGGCAGGAACCGGAGGCGTGTTCTCCTGAACACCCTCGGCGGAGTCAGGAACCGGAGGCGTGTTCTCCTGAACACCCTCGGCGGAGTCAGGAACCGGAGGCGTGTTCTCCTGAACACCCTCGGACGAGGCAGGAACCGGAGGCGTGTTCTCCTGAACACCCTCGGCGGAGTCGGGAACCGGAGGCGTGTTCTCCAGAACACCCTCGGCGGAGTCGGGAACCGGAGGCGTGTTCTCCTGAACACCCTTGGACGAGGCAGGAACCGGAGGCGTGTTCTCCTGAACACCCTCGGCGGAGTCGGAAACCGGAGGCGTGTTCGCCTGAACACCCTCGGAAGAGTCGGGAACCGGAGGCGTGTTCCCCTGAACACCCTCGGAAGAGACAGGAACCGGAGGCGTGTTCTCCTGAACACCCTCGGAAGAGGCAGGAACCGGAGGCGTGTTCTCCTGAACACCCTCGGAAGAGGCAGGAACCGGAGGCGTGTTCCCCTGAACACCCTCGGAAGAGGCAGGAACCGGAGGCGTGTTCTCCTGAACACCCTCGGAAGAGTCAGGAACCGGAGGCGTGTTCTCCTGAACACCCTCGGCGGAGTCGGGAACCGGAGGCGTGTTCCCCTGAACACCCTCGGTGGAATCAGGAACCGGAAGAGTGTTCGCCTGAACACCCTCGGTGGAATCAGGAACCGGAGGAGTGTTCGCCTGAACACCCTCGGTGGAATCAGGAACCGGAGGCGTGTTCGCCTGAACACCCTCGGAAGAGTCAGGAACCGGAGGCGTGTTCGCCTGAACACCCTCGGAAGAGTCAGGAACCGGAGGCGTGTTCTCCTGAACACCCTCGGAAGAGTCAGGAACCAGAGGCGTGTTCTCCTGAACACCCTCGGAGGAATCAGGAACCAGAGGCGTGTTCCCCTGAACACCCTCGGAGGAATCAGGAACCCGAGGCGTGTTCTCCAGAACACCCTCGGAGGAATCAGGAACCCGAGGCGTGTTCTCCAGAACACCCTCGGAGGAATCAGGAACCCGAGGCGTGCTCTCCAGAACACCCTCGGAGGAATCAGGAACCCGAGGCGTGTTCTCCAGAACACCCTCGGAGGAATCAGGAACCCGAGGCGTGCTCCCCAGAACACCCTCGGAGGAATCAGGAACCCGAGGCGTGTTCTCCAGAACACCCTCGGAGGAATCAGGAACCCGAGGCGTGCTCTCCAGAACACCCTCGGAGGAATCAGGAACCCGAGGCGTGTTCTCCAGAACACCCTCGGAGGAATCAGGAACCCGAGGCGTGTTCTCCAGAACACCCTCGGAGGAATCAGGAACCCGAGGCGTGCTCTCCAGAGCACCCTCGGAGGAATCAGGAACCCGAGGCGTGTTCTCCAGAACACCCTAGGAGGAATCAGGAACCCGAGGCGTGCTCTCCTGAACACCCTCGGCGGAATCAGGAACCAGAGGCGTGCTCTCCAGAACACCCTCGGAGGAATCAGGAACCCGAGGCGTGCTCCCCAGAACACCCTCGGAGGAATCAGGAACCCGAGGCGTGCTCTCCAGAACACCCTCGGAGGAATCAGGAACCCGAGGCGTGTTCTCCAGAACACCCTCGGAGGAATCAGGAACCCGAGGCGTGCTCTCCAGAACACCCTCGGAGGAATCAGGAACCCGAGGCGTGCTCTCCAGAACACCCTCGGAGGAATCAGGAACCCGAGGCGTGCTCTCCAGAACACCCTCGGAGGAATCAGGAACCCGAGGCGTGCTCTCCAGAACACCCTCGGAGGAATCAGGAACCCGAGGCGTGTTCTCCAGAACACCCTCGGAGGAATCAGGAACCCGAGGCGTGTTCTCCAGAACACCCTCGGAGGAATCAGGAACCCGAGGCGTGCTCTCCAGAACACCCTCGGAGGAATCAGGAACCCGAGGCGTGCTCTCCAGAACACCCTCGGAGGAATCAGGAACCCGAGGCGTGTTCTCCAGAACACCCTCGGAGGAATCTCGGAGCCGAGGTGCATCCGTCTGGACGCCCTCGGAGGGAACTCGGAACCGGGGTTCCAGGTGAGCCTCTGAAGAGCGCTCAAATACAGTCTCCACAGGGGACCTGGGCTCAACATTCCTTACGGAACTCTTTCCTTTGTTCCGAACGAACTCATAATAGAGTTCAAAGATTCTCTCAAGCATCCCAGAGTCATTCCTGAATTCCCCAAACAACACCTCAAAGTCCGCTTCAGTCGACGGCCGCCAGATGGCGCCACCTCCACCGGTGCCAGCGTGAAGCCCCGCGGCCGGACGCACCGAGCAAGCGACCGCGGAAGAGGGCTGCAGCGGCCGGGAGCTCGAAACAGAAGGCTGGACGCCGGGGCAAGCATCCGCCACCGAAGTGCCACCAGGGGCGGCCCGCTCCAGAGAGAGGAGAGAGGAAGCCGCGCTCCCCTGCGGCGGAGGACAGCGAGCCGAGACCGGCAGAGGTGGACGAGGACAGGCCGGCTGGGAACAGACCGACACCCGGTGGTGCCGAAGGGATTGAGGAGGCAGATCCGAAACTGGCTGCTGGCGGCAGGAGGAAGCGGAGCTCCCCTGAAGCGAAGATGGAGCAGCTCGGCGACGCCTCCTCCCTCGACGCCGAGAAGCAGGACGAAGACCAGCCTCAGAGGGACCGGAGACAGGTGGAGGACCGGTGGAAGGGGCCAGGGAGGACGACCGGCCGGACCAGGAGGCGGAAAGCCGTGGAGAAACCGGCGCACCCTGGGCGCCGCTGCAGAAGTCCAGCTCGTCATCCAGGGAGTCCGAAAAGAAATCCGGGAAACCGTCATCCTCCTCCTCCGAATCGTCATACATGGAGGCAAGGAGAAATGCTGGGGAAACAGCAGCCGTGTTCCCAGGAGGGCGCTTAGGAGCGACACGATGGCCCAAAACCCAAGGAGCGGGGAGGCCGCCCCCCTCACGACGACGGGGCCCAACTCCGGGCGGACAGAGGGCCAGCCGCGAACCACAAAAAGGTGAGTCTGAATAGAAATCCGCTGGGTCCAGTTGGTCGGGTCGTAATGTCATGTTCTGGCTCAAGGAGGACCCAGATGCGGAGCGCCGTTTGTGGCTCTTACGGCCCATGTTTATTAATAGTCCAGAAAGAGACGAGAAGCACAGAGAACACAAGCACTAGGGGAGGTAACGACAACAACGACCCGACGAGGACAGACAGACACAGAAGGGTATATATACTGTGGGGAGGGTAATTGGGAAACGTGGAACACCTGGGAGCAGAGGCAGAAAACACAGGGAGGACTAATAAGACAACAGGTGAAACAAACTAGGACTAAGTAACTAAAACAGACTGGGAGGAAACAAGGAGGAATAAACAACACAGACAGGGACGGATCATGACACCCCCCTCCTCTCTCCTGCGAGCTTTCCACTCCCTCTAACCCGTCCATACAATTGTGTACGTTATCATTAAAATATTATAGTGATTTGCTTTACTGAATATTTGACTGTCTTTCCTGTTCAACAGAAATGTGTCCAAAGCTGCGTCGGTTTGAAGCGTTTTAAGATTCGATGGTAGCCTATCTCCATTTTGAAAACCATCTCTGATGGGGGGGCACATATCGACGTAACACCCTACTCCGGTCTCTAAAGCATTTTTCGAGTTTGTCGCCCTACTTTCTGTTGCTTTTCTTTCTGAAGTTGATGTAGCCCTGGGTAGCCGGTGAATGGCTAACTATTTAGCAGAAGTTTGCTGGGATTTCTCCATGACCGCTCTCTGCCATTATGGTGGCTATAAGGGGAAGACACGGAGCGGCCTCATTTCCACAGGTCTGTGCGATGCACATGCACGTTGATTGACAATAGACACGGCAGAAACTTTTATTGGATTATATTGGATAAAAAAATGTGCCGGTCAGTGTGAATTGCATAGAAGTCTATGGGAGGAAGGAGGGACTTAAGAAAAATAACCAATGTTGTGGAGAACTAGCCTTTTGTCATAGTACTGAACCCCACATAATTTTAAGGATATATAAAATTTTAATAAATAAATAAATCAATCCTCCATATTGTGACTAGAACACTCCAAACCCTTATTTCTCAATTTTTAAGGTGATGTGTTACAGGATCATTGTCCTGCTACATATCTCAAGCAGAATCCATAGTACCAATAGCAATGGCAAGTTATTCGGGTCCTGAAGGAGTGAAGCAGCTACAGGTCTTTAGAGAATCGCCTTCATGTTTTACTAGTGATTTGTGTTCTTATTTTGGAAATGCTTACATCATGTTTTCCTGAAGGTATTACAGATCATTAGCTTTGGGGGGGAAGTAAAGTAAACTCTCACATGCAAACCATTTCTCTCCCAGATTATTTCATAGTGTTGACTCATGAGTACTGATGTTACCTGAAAAAACCTAACTGGGCTACAGTTCTTCAGATCTTGTTCTGGGTTCTTCTTCAAATTTCCCTTTAATAACTGAAATAATCATTTAAAATATCAGACGTTTTTGTTGCGAGGCATCTGGGCTTTATGCTGTGATGCTATTTAAAAGAAGATAAAAATAGAACACAACATGTAGTTTGTGGAATGGAGGTTTAAGATAGTCTAAAACAACAACAAAATATATCAAAACAAAAAAATGTCTACACGGAACAAAGAAATTAAAATAAGGAAACACTAAAAGAAACTCTAATTTATACTGCAATTCCAGGATCATGGACACAAAAAAACATAGCCTAAAACCATAGAGCATGTCAAAAATTAGCAGTAACATTTTGTTTTTTGTGGGAATGATGAGACCAAAGATGCTTTTTTTAAAAAAAGTTATTCCCAGGGAGGTTAAACAGAGATATCCATGGTCAGACTACAGGGAAATCACCTCATAATCTGGGTTCCCATGTTCTCAAAATCAGACATTTCTCATTGGATCTGCTTCTGTCCACGGGAGACTTGTATAAATTCAACTGTATTACCTTATATGTCCGTATCTATCAATTTTGTTTACAATTAGGGAGTTGACAAAGTGAATTTAAAGAAGTGGGTGTAGATTTTGGAGTAGCACTATATTTTTTTTATGATCTAGTTCAATAAAGAATGAAGAAAGGAAATCTGTGAAATATCTTACCTTATATATCTCACAGACAGCCAGAAGACTATATCAAGCAGTATGTTAGAATTTAGCGAGGGCAATGAGCTGGCTGATGATTTAGTGGTTCCAAAGGAACCTGGGAATCAGGGATGTGCTCCAGATGTTGAACAAAACGGGGACTTCCTCGTTCCTAAAGGACTGAAAGTGTGCACTTGAGATTTTTCACATCATTATATGTATATTTGTTTTGGCATACATGTGTATGTCTACGAAGCATCACGTGTCAACCAGCACTGGTGACATCAAAATATACCGCTGTAAATAACGATCTCCTCAGAGAGGAAGGAACCTTTCTACACACAGAAACATTCATGTCAAAAATGTCTGCCTCTTTCATTTCTAATACCACCACCACACAATTAAGTTTTACATTTTTTGTCCTGCTTGAATTCTTGTCCTCTTCATGACACCTTCCAGTTGTATGCACAATTTGATCAACAGACCAACACTTAATTTTTTTTTTCTTCCAACTCTAACTTCTAAAACCCAAAGTTAGTCATGGCATTTTGGTGCCTATACTGATTCTAATGTAGGTTTCTTCTTGTTAAAAGGGTGTGATTCCTTTTCAGTTTCACCACGTTGCCACATATGAGGGATCGCTATAAGGTATCCGACTTGATGCAATCAGTTGCGTTTCGTTAGATCAAAAAAGTTTTACTGATGTTTCCTCTGTGCATGATCGGATGCATCTGATTCCATACACTGCTGTACACTTAGTAAAGTACTTTGAAAAGACAGTTTTTGTGAAAAGGCACAGAACTACCTGCCGAAGGACAGAGGAAACCCCGTTTTCAGTCCACTTTAGACTTTTTCTAGGTTAGTTTCATGAAAGACGATCTCCTACATCATCGCCACACAGGTAATCAGTGAGCAATTTGTATTCCTAATCTCTATACCTCCTTATGTCATTTGATCTGCCACTCTGCACAGTCTGGAAGGACAATTAATCCTGAATTATTAATTAAAGCTGATAAGTAAGGTAATTTTATGTCTACATATCTGGTCTCCTTTGGAGTCAGTGGTTTTACCAATTCTGCCCAATATATCTGTTTTCTTTCACTGACAGATGTTTTGTAATGTCTGTCTGTAATCTTCTTGTCAAAAAGAAACGTGTTGATCTTAAATATGTGCATTTGCACAACAAGTCAGATCAGAGGTTTTTTTATAGGTTCCAGTGGCGGATCTTGGACACTTCTGATGGGGTTTTCCTCTCAGAACAATCTGTTCTTAATAAAGCCAGAAACAGATTTGATCCGTTCCCTTCATCTAGGGTTATTTTGAAATGTTCGCTTTGCATAAAGCAGTGTAAAAGACATGTAAAATATTTTTGTGCCTTTTTTAAAATATAATTTGCATATTCATTCTTGTAAGGTTATTTCAGAAAGACTCTGTAAAGAAAAATAAATCAAAGAGCCTTTAGAGCCAATCTATCCTTTCAACTCCTGTATGACTTAAACACAGTTGAGCAATAAAGGCCTTAATATATTTCAGGTTTCCCAGCATTGAAATATAATTCTCTCCCTCACACACACATACGCACAAATATAAAATTGAATAACATGAATTTAGAAGTTTACAGTTAAAAGCGCTTCTTAGTGCTCATTCTGTTTCACAATGTAGGCCAGGGATGTCAGTTTCTTTTCCATTTAGGGCCATATCAAAGACATACATTTCCTTAAAAGGGCTGAAAGGCAGAAAGTATTGATCAAACTTTTTTTTTTAAAACAGTTAAAATATTAATATATTTCTGTTTCTGCATTTAAAAAGTACTTCTTAAAATCGAGTAATACAGAATATATTTTAACAATGTTGGGATTTAGGACTATTTAAAGGCACAGTGTGCAATTTTTCGCCAGTAGGGGGCAGTGCATACCTAAATTATCACAAGCATGCGGTATCTGTGTCTTCGAGTAAGAAACTCAACAACGGAGGTCCAACTAGTGCTGTTTTTAAATGCTCAATTACCCGAGAATTATCTATTTGCAGCAACATGACGAGCACATCAGTCTCTCTTTCATCGCTTGGAACTAGCGAAGAGGTAAAAAATGTGTTTATGGCGAAACTTTTCTGCATTTTGAGGGGAAATCAATGTTTTAATAGTGGGTGTGTTCCGTTCGCTTAGTCCGTCCGGGCTCTTGTAGAAGTAAAGACGTCATCTAATATGGCTTTCCCCTGAAAAGAGGACCCGCGCCTATGTATTTTAAAACTGATTTTTAAAGTCATATTTTACAATATCGCCAATATTTTGCAATTAATGTGCTTTACGTAATTATTATTGCATAATATTTTAATGGCTATTTTCAAAGATGTACTGCAAAAACTACACACTGTCATTTAAAAAAAAACACTAATTTGATTTGACTGATAAAAAAGTATTTACAGTATGTACACATAAATAGAACTTAAAGGTTCTATTTATACGGTCCTCCAGAGTTCAAGGGGCCACATAAATGGCTATGGAAGGCTGGATTTGGCCCCCTGACCTTGAGTTTCGGCCCAGACTGTCCGTGAATTCACCAGTGCTTTATTTGTGGAATAGAATAAGTCTGGCATTAACCGGTTGGCTAATTCAAGCAGGGCTCCTTCAAATAAGCCTTGAATCTTTTAGCCCACTTCATGGAACAGCCCTATCTTATAAAACGGAAACAACTCTGGGCAACGTCTCGCTGACAAATGTCATTCTCTATATACACATAATCACACTTCTTTAATGTGAAATATCAGTAGAAAATTGTGAAAAACTATTTAAAATGGTCAAATGTGGACTCAAGTACAGTACTGGATGCTGCATAGTCACGATGAAACATCCTCTGATAGTGTGCTCAATATCCTAAAAGGTTCAAACATTGACAGCTTAAATTTAAATATAATAATAATCATTAAAATAACATAAGACTTATTTTACAAGAATAAGTCAAACAGATTTGACTTAGTTGAGAGATTAAGCATTTTAATGCACCCTTACAAATGAGTATTTAACTAGTCCATTGTTGACTTTGGGGCAGATTATGGTGATGGACAAGATATGTCCCATGCTGAGCCACTGAGAATAATAGAGAGTATCTAAAGGCCGTATCAGCATCATGGTATTTTACTGTGCAAAGATTTGATTCTATCGACCACTTACAATCATCTGAGCATTTTATCTTGAGTACTTGCGATTTCTGTATGTGTTTGTATTACTTATTTTCTCATTTCATTTGGATTGGGGGTGACAGAAGGAAGGCACCTTTTATGTAAGAACCACCACTGTGTAATTTTCGACCAAGACGCACTGAAAAAAGAAATTGCAGCTCCAACTTAAGTAAAATTGCACAAGTAATTAATTAAGTTTATTTAAGTAACTTTATTATGTTTTCCAGTTAAAAAAGTAAATACAGTTTGATTAATTACCTAAATACTTTACTAAGTTAGAGCTGCAATTTTTTCAGTGTATGACATTTAAATCCCATATTAAAAAGGTTTTCAAGATTTCTTTCCTCCACCTCCGGAATATTGCTAAAATAAGAAACCTCCTGTCCAGGAGTGATTCAGAGAAACTAGTCCATGCATCTTTTACTTCAAGTCTGGACTACTGTAATTCATTATTATCATGAAGTCCACAAAATGCAATTAAAAGCCTTCAGTTGATCCAAAATGCTGCAGCAAGTTTTCTGATGAATATTAAAAAGAGAGATCACATTTCTCCTGTTTTAGCTTCTCTTCATTTTCTCCCTGTTAAATCCCTGAATAGAGTTTCTAATCTTCCTCCTTACATATAAAGCCCTTAATAATGAAGCTTCATCATACATAAGAGATCAGATTGTTCCACATGTTCCTAACAGAGCACTTCGCTCTCAGACTGCAGGTTTGCTGGTAGTTCTAAGAATTTCTAAAAGTAGAATGGGAGCCAGAGCTTTTCTTCGCTCTTCTACTTTCCTCTTCTACTAAGTCTCCAGATATTTTTTTTGGCTTTTATTGCGATTGTTAACCTTGTTTTCTCTGAGTGTTTTTCTCCCCATAGAAGCTACATCTGGCCTGGTGTCCTGCTCAGCTACAGCGCCCTTCTGGATGCTCCCAGTGACCGAACATCCTCCATGTCCTGTTGTTAACTTTTTACTTTCTTTAATATATAACCTACTCTTACATCAATTCCTTTTTTCTTTTTGTGTCTCTTCTTCTTTTCAGACCCCCAGACGGTCGTGGCAGATGACCGCTTGTACTGAGCCATGTTCTGCTCGAGGTTTCTTCCTATTATAGGGGAGTTTTTTCCCTCCACTGTTGCTACATGCTGACTGAGTATAAGGGGTTATTGAGGGACTAAATGCATGTCTTCTGGGATTTCTTACATAGAAAACATTTAACTGATTGGAATGTTCGTATAATTGCATTTTTGTAAAATGCCTTTAAATGACATCTGTTGTGAATTGGCGCCATATAAATAAACTGAATTGAATTGAAAAATTGAATTGGATGTCCATGTCAGTAAAGCTTTACTATATTCTACTTTGGCAATTATATTTTTTTTAGATGGTGTTCTTACATAGCCTGGGTGCCAGCCGAAGTCCCGCCCACAACATGGTCCGGTTCATTTGGGGGGGCTTGGGGGTGGGGATTGGTCCGGGGTGGCGGCGGCTATGTCGGCCGGCTGCGGGTCCCTCCTGCCTTGCTATCGGCTGGTCCCTGGTCGGAGCCCGTCGGCTCGTCCCTGCGATCTCTCAAGCCCCAGCATTGCGGCTGGTGGGTGTTCCCCTGGGGCTTCCATCTGTTCCTCTCTTGGTGGGTGATTGGCCCTGCGCTGGTCTGCCTGTGGCTCCTGCGCTCTGTGGGACCCTGGACGCATACGTCTCCTGCATCCTTCATGTCTGTGTCGATTCCTTTAAGACGGATTGACGGTTCCTTACACCAGTTATCAATCGCTTGCTTGGGAAACGTTGTTCACACCTACATGCCCGCACACACACAGGTGTGGGGACATTGGTGAGTACGGACATATCTTGAGCCAAGGTTATCGTCAATAGATAGTTGGTACCAGGAGCTTACCAGCAACATTAGTATTGTGTTCATTAATCCATGCTTGTGTGAATGTGTAATTCTTAGTTTATATTACTGGATCTGAACTATTGGTGTGGTTCTGTTCAGTTCGTTGTTTTTGTTTGTTTTGTTTTACCGCTTCTCTGCCGTCCGGCAGAGGCGGCGGACTGGGATGTTTTCTTGTGTTCTTTGTAAGCCTGACTGTCTTGTGTCGTCGGTTTGCGCTTCTGCTGGTCCTGTTTCTTTTCTTCACCCTCCATTTTTCTTCCTTCTTGTCTCGGTTTCGTGTCCATGACTTCAGGAAATTGAACCCAGAGTAATCACTAATAAAGATTTTTCATACATATACATCAAGTGGAGTATTAATACTCTGCTTGGGAAAGTAAATCTGTTGGGCTGGTACTTGGTACTCAGACACCAATTCTGAGTAGCAGACTGCTAGACAGGACATGTAAAAAAAATTAAAATAAATAAAAAATGACATGGTCTGGAAGTTTAGTCTGGCATTCCTCCGTTGACAGGTGAACAACAGTAACATAATCAACCACGTCACCAAAGAGTGCCTGGGTTGAATTTATTTACAACAACGATGGCTGCCGCTGGAGAACTGAGATGTGTAGATTCTGCAATTGACTCTGTTCTAGAAGATATCGACAGCGCATTCATTTTAATAGAGGAATTTTAAAAGAGGAACAGATAACGTCTGTTGCTCTGCAGAGCAACATCACACACTTCCGTTGCTCTGATTGGTTATAGGTCTATCCAATTGAGTACAGAGGCATTTTTTTCCGGCTTCGGTTAAAACACGCCCCATAATCACAGCCCATTGGAGCAGTATCAGACTCACATTCTGATTAGAATTAGAGTATGGCTACGTCAGGCTAGTCCTTGCATCCAATCTTGGTCAAATGCAGACTGTTTATGCATACGTGTAAATGCATTGTGCACATATTTTAAATGGAAATTCAATGTAAACACCCTGAGTTAACCATTCTCAGCTCAATGACCTTCACTGAGTTTTTGAATAGCATTTAATAACATAAAGCTCTCCAAACATCAGCTGTTAAGGTTCGAGAGGACTTTTAAACTCACACGTGAACTCTAAGGACCCATTTACTGGAAGTTACGAGAGTGTGTGTGTGTGGATATTTGGGTGGAGAGCTTCTAAATGGTTTCTTGGGTTCGGTCCTAGCATCAGCAGACGTCATGACACCATTAACACCCTCACATACACGTGAACACACGTGCACACACTCATCAGCTCAGTGACTTAAAAGAAAAATACTGAAACATTAAAAGCTGCAGGCGGAGAGTTTTTAAGGATGAAGACCTGATATGTTGTATGTTTTAGAAATCCTGCCAGAATATTATTCGTCATGTTGGGAAATCATCTGGACTGGTTTAAATGCAGCCTTTGATGGTGCCCTGGTTCACTGTAATTAAGACAAGCATTTTCTTTTGTAAAATTGCACAAAAAAACAAAATCAGGGGTGTCCTGGTTATTCGGTTGATTTAATGCTGTTGACAATGAGCTCCAGCATCTAAGCCTCAAGTCTTCAAAATAAAGTTTTGTTTCCCCTATTCAGCTTTTTACAGAATTGCTATACATCCAGAAATGAAAAAGTGGCAATTAATCCATTGTCACTGACTTTTTCAAATTCTATTGTATTCTATTATTTATTAGTAATAAATGCATGGGAAGGGGAAATAAGGTTATAGAGAAGGAATAGCTTCCTTTTCCATCCACTTCCGCACTGCATTGCCTCTCAAAAATGTACAAGCCTCTGTTAAAATACCATGGATTTCGTATGCTGTTAAATTCTACATGATGAATCCTTTAAAAACCTTTTCCACCATTAATGTGACGTATATTCTGTTTTTAAAATTCAACAGAAAAAGATTCTTGTAGGAATGGAAAGAAAAAAACTAGAGAAGTCTGCAGGCCTAACACCGACCACATGCAATCTTCTGAACCAGAAAGAAAGTTCAGATGTTCCAGTGTGCTTTCCTTATATTTAATAATAATAATCGCTTGCATTTATATAGTGCTTTTAAAGACCATCAATGCACTTTCCTCATTGGCTCTCACAATCTTCTGGAAGCAAGCTACAATTGCAACCAGAGCTGCCCTGGGGGCAGAGTGATAGAGGCGAGGCTGCTATTATGAACTACCGGCCCCTCTGGCCAACACCACCAGTAGGCAATGTATTTGAAGTGTCTCGCCCAAGGACACAACAGCATGTAACAGCCAGAAGTAGGAATCAAACCTGTAATTTCCAGGTCGCAGGCCAACAGCTTTTTCACTGAGCTACAGCCATCCCATTTGTATCCTTTAGCTAAAATCCTTTCTTTGCAGAACCTTTTTCAGAAAAAAACCTGTAAACATAAAAAGAGTAATGAACTAAACTCAGCAATAGCTGTCTGTGGGGTCACATAAACAACATTTGCTATCTTCTGCAAGGTATGGAGGGAAAATACTGCTACATTAACATATAGCATGTTGTGCGAGTCCCACAAAAGACTAAACAATGAGATTGAATCAAAAGGGGCATCATCAAAATTTTAGTGTTTTTTAGTTGTTAAAATAACTCTATAAATATCATATTATATTTTATATATTATATGTTACAGTTTTTGAAATACATTGACAGCAAAAGGTTACCACTATGGAGTGGGAAGTATTGGAAGTAAAAGTGTTTAAAAACTGGGCAACGTCACTTAAACCTTCAGTGGATCCACTGAGAGATATTATTACTGTTGTTGCCTTAGGAGATGAAATAGATTAACTTGCAAAGTTTCCCGTTGGAAAATGTTGTAAACGCGCTGACGTACTGACGTGACGTACTGATGTGACGTAGTGACGTGATGTGCTGATGCGCTGACACAGACTACAAAGTGTGCAAACAGCTGGGTTTTAATTTTAAAGCATTAACTTTATACTGTTTGGGTGATTCTGATGCCTGGATATGCTTACCAGTGTGAACGCAGCTTGAGCTGCGCACTGCGCATTTGCGCACTGTTGACAGTTTATAATTCAATTCATCTCAAAAAATACTTTATGGATCCCAGAGGGAAATTAAGAGTTGATGATGTGATGATGGACAAATAGATAACACTCTCCACAACAGATTTGTATAAAATTTGCAGCATTTTGCTGAAAACCTTGAAGGACCTCAGCTTCCTCAAAAAGTCAAGTCTGCTCTGTCCCTTCTTGTAGACGGCTTCACTGCTGATTCTCCAGTACAGTCTGTTGTCCAGGTGAACTCCGGGGTATTTATATTCCTCAACCACCTCCACTTCTTCTCCCAAGATGGAGGTAGTCTTTGACTTATCCCTGTTTTTTCTGAAATCTACAATCATCTCCTTTGTTTTGTTCACATTCAAGGTAAGATGATTGTTTCCACACCATGCCACAAAGCGGTCCACCAGCTCTCTGTATTCCGCTTCTTCTCCATCTCTGATATACCCAATGATTGCAGAATCGTCTTAAGTATTTCTGCAGATGATAGTTATTCATCTTATACTTGAAGTCTGAGGTGTAAAGAGTGAAAAGGAATGGTGAGAGTACAGTCCCTTCTGGTGCTCTTGTGCTGCTGACCAGCTGGTTTAACACACAATCCTTCAGTCTCAGAAGCAGTGGTCGGTTTGTCAGATAGTCATTGATCCAGTTGATTGTTGAGGCCTCCACCTTTCCTGGTTCCTGATAGGTGCTTAATCAGGTGTCGCAACAGGAGTCTCTACAGGACCTTCATGATGTGTGATGTCAGGTCAACAGGTCTATAGTCATTGATAACTGATTGGTGAGCTTTCTTTGGTAGTGGAACGAGGCAGGATGTCTTCCACATCACGTTAACCTTCTCCTGGATCAGGCTAAGCTTCAAGAGGTGCTGCAGAATCCCACAGAGCTGCTCTGCACTGGTCTTTAAGACTATGGGGCTGACACCATCTGGACATGAAGCTGATTCAGTTTCTCCAGCTGCAGCTTCACGTGATTTTTAGAGATAGACAGGTAGGAGAGTGAAATAAAGGGGGTAGGAGCATCTCCTGACTTGGCTGACGAGAAGATTTTTGAAGTAGGAGAGTTCATGACTGAGGCGGAAGATGAAACATCTGAGGTCTGGCAGGACAGGTAGGGGTCAGAGGACAGTGGAATGTGTGTTTGGCTGGGGACAGGAGAGAATGATGAGGTTGTTCCTGAACTGACCTATTGAAGAATGTGTTCAGTTCATTGGCTCCATTGACTTCCATCGATCCAATCCTCCCTGTGCTTAAAGCCTGTGATCTTTTTCATACAGGACCTGTAATTCTCCTTGCTGTCTCTGATCTTGACTTTAAGTTGCTTCTGTATACTCCTTAATAACTCCCTATCTCCCTCCCTGAAGGGCCTTTTTTGTTCAGCAATTCCTTCAGCTCACAGGTGATCCAGGGTTTGTTATTAGATAAGTATCTTCTGGAGGGGATGATGTTTTCCACACTGGAGTTTATGTTGTCAGTCACACACTCAGTCATTGCATTGATATCCTCTCCATGTGGCTGGCAAAGAGTCGTCCAGTTTGTGGACTTGAAACAACCCTGCAGTGCTTCTTCAGTGTCATGGGACCATTTTCTAACAGTTTTCTTTGTTGCAGGTTGCCTCTGAAAAAGTGATTTATATTATGAGCAGAGTAAGACAAGATTGTGATCTGATTGTCCCGGAGGTGGTTTTGGTTTGGAAATATAAGCATTCTTTATGTTTGCGTAAAACAAATCCGAGGTCTTGTTTTCTCTTGAGGAGCAACTTATAAACTTTTGAAATGTTGGAAGTGTATAAGAGAATGAGGCATGATTAATATCACCAGATATCACCACAAAAGCATTGGGGTGCTGCACAACAGAATTGATGACCTCACATACATAGTCGGCAACGGCTGAAGGTGGAATGTAAACAGGTGCCAAAATATAACTGCTGAACTCTCTTGATAAATAATATGGATATAAGCTTACTGCCAAGAGTTCAATATCTGGGCTGCAGAGACGACAATTCACAGTAACATTTCCTGGATGACACCATCTGTTGTTGACAAGCACTGCTCCTCCAACTCCTTTTTTTCCTGCTCCTCTTGCGAGGAGGATATCTCTGTCTGCTCATACAGTCAGAAAGCCTGGCAAACAGACGTGAGAGTCGGGGATATAATCCTGCAGCCATGTCTCAGTGAAGCACATAACATTGCATTCCCGATAGTCAAGCTGAGTCCTTGTCAGGGCTTGGAATCCATCCATGTTGTTAGCAAGTGAGCACATGTTGCACATTATGATTGATGGCAAAGATGGTTTGAATTTCCTCCTTGTCTGTCTCCTTTTCGCTCCTGCTCTGCATCCATGCCTCCTCCTTCTCAACTTATCAGGGATTTGTGGCTTCAGTTGAGGTATCATTTCAGCCTTTGGGATGCTAATTAGCTGCTCCTGGCTGTTAACCTCCTTGTGCCATGGTTACATATCATAACAAATTATCAAAGAGTGAAAAATTAACTGCAAATAAAATAAAATCAAATTCTGTGCTGTTATACAATATGGATCAATGAGGATGTATGCCGATTTATTGTTCCAGCGATGCTCATGCAACAGCTCAATTAGAAAAATATACTCTGGTCTGTATCAGTTTTCCATGGTTATTTCCATATCAATGCAGCTGAGACCTGTACACTGCAACAATCAGTGGTTGGCCTTGCTTTTGTTACCTGGGCCTCCAGTGTGGGCTCAACAAATTAATTACGTTGTGACAAATATATACAAGCCATGAATACTATACACAAACGTGACACAACAAGGCCCGATATTTCAGTACAGGCCAAAAGTTTGGACACACCTTCGCATTCAATGCGTTTTCTTTATTTTCATGACTATATTGTAGATTCTAAATAAGGGCATGAAAACTATGAATGAACACCTAATGTATGGAATTACTGTATGTACTTAACCAAAAAGGGTGAAATAACTGAATGCATGTGTTATATTTTAGATTCCTCAAAGTAGCCATCTTTGCTCTGATTACTGCTTTGTATTCTCTTGAGCTCCTAGAGTTAGTCACCTGAAAAGTTTTTCCAACAGTCTTGAAGGAGTTCCCAGAGATGCTTAGTACTTGTTGGTCCTGTTGCCTTCACTCTGCGGTTCAGCTCACTCCAAATCATCTCAATTGGGTTCAGGTCCAGTGACTTTGGAGGCCAGGTTATTTCACACTTTTTTGTAAAAGTACTACATAATTCAATATGTGATCATTCATAGTTTTGATGCCTTCAGTGAAAATCTACAAGAAAACGCACTGAATGAGGTGTGTCCAAACTTTTGATCTGTACTATATATTCATCATCAAACAGCTGCAGCATGTTCATGGTGACTGCCGAAAGAAGGAGGGTAAGGGAGGGAGAGATAGAGCGTTGCTTAATTAGATTACGTGTTGCTGTTGATTTATCAATTAACTGATTAAAAATTAGTAATTATTATTAATGCTAAGCATACAGTGCTCAGCATAAATAAATACACCCCACTACATTTGTCAGAAATACTTTAGTTTCCTTTCAGAATCAACATTTTTTATCACACTATACTACAAAATACTCCCACAAATGTGGGCCATTGATTGCAAAAAAGATTAGTTAATTTGCACACACAAAAAAGTGATTTTCCCAAAAAATTAATTCAAGCCCATGTTGCAAAAATGAGTACACCCCAATTATAGTCTTTGGAGAAAAGCCATACTTAAGACTACAAAATTATAATTAACAGTCATTCAACCACAGGTGAGTCGAATTGCTCATTCAACAGATGTCCAGCAGACAGGTAACTATAAAAGGCATTACTTAACAAAGAAAAGCCCTTCCAATTTCATGCTGTCAGTAATGGCTCCCCATGTAAGAGAAATGTCACAAAATCTGAGAAAGGAAATCATTTCTTTACACAAAAAAGAGTAGGGCTGCAAGAAGATCAGCAAAGCTTTACATATTAGTCAAAATACTGTAGACAAAGTGATCCAAAAATTTAAGAAAGATGGAAGTACAACCCTGTGATGGACTGGCGACCTGTACAGGGTGTACCCCGCCTCTTGCCCGTTGACAGCCGGAGCTAGGCACCAGCCCCCCCGCGACCCCTGGAGGACTAAGGGGTTCAGAAAATGGACGGATGGATGGAAGTGCAACCATCTTACAGAGACGTCCAGGCCATCCACGGAAGTTAACATCTCGACAGGAGCGTCTTCGGATGAAGAAAATTGCCATGCAAGTTCACTGCTGTAGAAAGCCAAACTGGAGTGACCGTTTTCCGGGACACCATACGGCGCACACTGCAGAGGAATGGCATGCTGGGTATCGTCCATGAAAGGAGGCTCTCTCAAAGCCCATGCACAAAAAAGCATGCCTAGAATTTGCTAGGATGAAGATGACGACTACTGGGACTCTATACTCTGGAGTGATGAGACCAAGATCACGGATTTTCGAACTAATGGTTTAAAAACTGTGTGGCGTCGTAAAGGTGATGATTTCAAAGAAAAATGCATGGGGCCTACAGTGAAACACGGTGGTTGCAGTGTCATTATGTGGGGCTGCATGAGTGCTGCTGGTGTTGGGGAGCTGCATTTCATTAATGGTATCATGAACTCAACAATATACCGCTCTATACTGAAGGAGAAGATGCTGCCATCACTCTGTGCACTTGGTCGTCGTGCTCTTTTCCAACAAGACAATGATCCAAAAACACACATCCAAAGCTACTGTTGCATTTCTGAAGAAGAACAGGGTGAACATGATTGAATCCCCAAGTATGTCTCCTAAACTAAACCCAATCTAACATCTGTGGGGAATTCTGAAGCAACAAGTTGAGAATCTCTCTGTATCCAGCATCCAGGCTCTAAAAGAGGTTATTCCTGAAGAATGGAAAAAGATAGATGTTGCAATATGTCACCAACTCGTTCATTCCATGCCTAGAAGACTTGGTGCTGTACTTAAAAATCATAGTGCTAATGCAAAAAACTAGATGTAGTAGTTTTTGTGTGGCGTTTAATCACTTTCAACCAGCTTCAACCAATTTGAATAAAACTGAAGATTTGTGATGTAAGTTAAAATGTTGACCTTAATTTGACGTTTCGAGTTAAATTAGTGTTTAATAAAACTCAGCCTTGTGAAAAGTTTTGAAAATTGTTCTTTGGTTCATTGAGCTACTGATTAAACTCGTACTTTTTAAATGTGGTGTAGTCATTTACGCTGAGAACTTTATTTGAGTGAATCCCATTATTAAAAAAAGGTACCCATGTAAACTCTAAGCTTACGGTATGCAGTCTGAAATTGGTAGACTGCATACTTTTCTACTGGGACAAGTTGGGTTGGCTGGCACCTCTTCACGGTAGGGATCTCCAGCTCCCTAACACTCCGTCTTAACTTCTGAGACCAAATCAAATTATCCTACTTCAGCCCTTGTAAAAATAATTAAAAACTGCTAAAGAATTATGTGCAGAGATTGTTGAAGATGTGCTTTGCTAATATAGATATGGCAGTGCTGGAAATCTGACATCATTTATAAAAAAAGTTAGTAAACTTTTTTTCGAAGTGGTGTGTGTGTGGTGTGTGGTCTGCAAATAGTATTTTTTTCCAGGATCAAGACTAAAGAAATAAAATGGGTATACAAATCAGACTATGATAAGATAAGAAAGTAAAAAATAAATTTGTAAAACTAGACACAAACTCAACACTTAATTGAAAGTATTGTCACATGAATTAAAATGCTGCATTTGGATTATTTCAATAAACCATGTAACTTGGAAGGATGTGATGTTGGCATGACCACAGTGCACACACAGCTCACAGTGGTTTTGTATAATGGTGCAGAAAAAGAGAATTTGGTCCTTAACAAAAGCTCAATTCAGGACTTTGTCATTTAACTAGGGCTTGACAATATCGAAAAAGAGCATATCAATAAAGGGAATAGCCATACTGATTAATATCGATAATGATCAAAATAGAGATTCAGACCACTATGAAAACAATGAGATCTTGGAAAAAATTGCAGACTAAATGAGTGTATCCAAGTTAGAAAATAACTAATTACCTGACTGTTCACTTACGTTTTGGACTGATGCAATCAAAACTTATTTTAGGATGATATTTTTATTTCTCAAATAAACACTTTTAGTCCAGTTCTAAAACACTTCAGGCATATTCAGTTTACTTAAAGAAGACTTTTAATTTTAATATTTTTCAAAGAGTTGCTTCTCTCTGTTGTTAAATAGAACAGATAATTATTAAATACTGCAGATAGGCTTTCAATGGTCAACTATTGCAAAAATGACGATGAAATAAATAGGATAAAATGTAACAATAATACCTCATGTAGTAAGAAATTACACAAAAATCTTTAATTTGATTCTGAGAAAATGGGCATGCTTATCTTCTTAATTTAACAGTAAAAGCAGACCAGAAACACAAGAAGAAAAATTGTGCACTGTCTAGTCTAGTCTGGATCTATGACATCACTACCAGTGAACTGGGGAAATCTGTGAGGGAGAAAGCGATGCGCCCAGAAAGCGAGAGGGCACACATAAGATAAGCAAGTGTAGGAGGAAAAAACAGAGAGAATGTTTTGTGAGAGTGAGAACAAATTTAGGAAATGTGAGGAAAAACTGTGATTGTATGCACCCTTTTACAAAATTCCTGTGTTCATGATAATTGTTTTACTCGCTTCATTATTATTTTACCTGTTTTACGCTAAATTTTTTTATGAATTGCACCCTGATCTTAAAGAAATTAAACTGGCACCATAAACTTAAGCTAGTGTTTTATTGTCTGTGATAAAAATAAATGTTTTATGGGACCAGCTTACCATATGAAAAAATATCCTACTACTGAGTCAATAGGTTTTTTGATTATGTATCCAGCAATTGCTGAAGGACATAGTTACTTAACTGGGCACATACGCTGGTCTCAACAAGCTAGTTATACACACAGCTAACCTTGAACTTCATACATATATGCAGATATGTGCTTTAGTTAACCAGAAGCTACAGTTCTTAATATTAGGTAAAATGCTATTATTTCAAAGGGTCAAATTAACACCAATAGCTTAACTGACTTTTAACACAACATATAACATTTCATCTATTAGACTGAGACCTCTAATCGCACCTATCAGAAGATGAGTTTGTTTAATTCAAACACTCCCAGTGATTAATGTATCTAAATGTCTTCTAACTAAATGCAGCTTTTCAAAGTCATGCTAAGGGACTGGAGCTATGCAAGACTTTTCTGATGATAGACCTTGAGCTTAAAAGGTACAGAGCTTGTTTAGAAACAACATTCGGCCGTTACTTTGGCAACTGGACGGAAAATATGCTGAAATTAAATTATAACCAAATCTGATGTGGTTCTTCTCAATGAAAAGGGGTCATATGAGGTACAGCTGGCTCAGAGTATGAAAGCATAAAGTGGGTCGCCAATCCGCAAGACAGAGACAATAGTTTAGGTAAGACCGGGGAACTGATAAACAATAAAGTGAGGGATGTTCAGGAGAACAACCCTCTGTCGGATTTCTCAGGTCTCTCTGGGTGGGCCCGGGGATGCATTGAAGTTTAAATCATGCCTGTTTGACTGGTGTTATATACAGCCGCTCTCAAAAGCATCAGCACCGAGGATGTTTACATGGCCAGCAGCAATCATAATGTGTTGAGTTATGCTCCCTGTGTTTTATGGTTTTAGTTAATGTCAACATCTGCTACAAAAGACCCTCATCTCCTCTTCTTTCAAACATGTTGTGTACTGTCAGCAAAAAAAAAAAAAAAAAAAAACTATAATCACATACATATTCAGATAACAGCCTCAATTTTTTCGAATGCATCAATTTGGTGATCCGTAACTATTACCCACTATATTACAGTGCTATCTCTTGTATTGACACCCTTGGCCAAAATGTGCACCAAAGTTTTAGAATAAATATATCTTTATTGTAATGGCATAATCTCCCTTTAAAAAAAACTTGCTATTCTCCTTTGTAGTAGCAACATAAGCTTGTGTCCTCGTATGGCCTAATTTTTAACAAGCATTTAAATTATTGCTCTGACTTTAGATATGAGCAATATTACTATCTATTAGCTACTACTAGCTATTTTCCTATTGATATTTCAAGTGACTTAGAGAAATTGTTCTTTATGTGACATCAATTTTGCACCCAACGCAATCAGGGAGTGAATGATTGCCGATAATGCTACTTTAGACTCAGTTAAAAATAAAAAAATAACATTTAAATCACATTGATTTTGTTTGAATTGGTAGAGGTGAATTATTTTTCCCACCAGTGACTTTTTTCAAAACGATTGTTCCATAAAATTTGATATTTTTCCAGCAATGAGCAAGTTTACTCGTTTTATAGATTGGATATCCAAAAAGAAAAGCATGCGCAGTTACAGTCCTGCGATGAAAAGTTTCAGAATACTTCCAACCATGGATGTTTTTACATAGCAAGCACAAGCAAAGTGTTTAGTAAACAGTTTGAGAAGTAATTGATCAGATTTTCACTACATCTGTTAAAGCATACAGCGCCTTGCAAAAACATGCATGCCCCATTCAGTTTTTCAAATTTTGAAAGAGACTTTCTGTATTTTCCTGGGATTATATCTGATACAGATATAATTCTTACTCCAAGAAATTTGAAATGCTTGCTTTGAGTCTTTTGATGTATGTCTCACCCAGCTGTACATCTCTCCAGACCAGTTGTTTTTCTTTTATTCTTCTTCACCTTAAAAGGAATCAAGCTCAGTCAGATTGAAATGCGCCTGAGCAGCAATTTTCAAGTCTTGCCTCAAATTCTCACTTGGGTATGGACTTTGACTGGGCCATTCTAACTCATGAGTACGCTAACTCAACAATTCTTCCGTCAGGAGATTCTCCTACCTGAGCTGTGGATCTCGTCAGCTCCTCCAGAGTTACCATTAGCTTTTTGCCTGCTTCTCTGAATATTGTTTTCCTTTCCCTAGTTGGGAAGTGCTTTATGCCGGGCACTGAGTTCATTAGTCTACATGATTTTGTTTGTTCAGTAATGTTCTCTAACAAACTGCTGAGGGCTTCAGAGAAAAACTGGATTTAACACTGAAGGTTAAATTATGAGGTTTTGATTGTACTTGATTTTATTAGGGTAAAGTGAGTTATAAAATACACACAACACTTCTCAGGTGTTTTATTTGAAAACAAAGATACGTGGTATTCACAGAACAGCTTTCGACTGAGAAGTAAAATGTTTTGGCTTCCGATTATAAATTGTGTGACTCCTGAAGGAAGTGTTGATTTTATTCAGGGAAATCTGATTAAAAGCGGCTGAATACTGGTGCTTATGACACTTCTTAGACCATGTATGGCTAAAATTCATGTATCTTTGCAAGACTCTGCATTTGTCTTCTACCCCTCTAGTGTTTTGTTTTTCTGAATAATCGGAAAAGGGGATTCTGAGAAAATAGAAAGTGAAGGATTAAATCCACTGCGCTCCACCCTCTGGTGTTTACATGCCAATTTTAAACAGACGTGTTTTGGAGACAGTTGCTTGTGCCTTCTGCTCACACACACACACACACACACGCATACACAGGCACGCACACATGCATGCACACAATGCTATCCCCAGGTGATACCTCCAGGTCCGCCTGATAGGCTGTGAGGTAATGCTTCTAGCAAGGACGGATAGCTCTGAGAGGGAGGGATGGGGGCGTGTGAGGGGTGAGATGGACCTTTTAGTGTCTTGCAGCTGTGGGTCTTGCATGTGTTGTTGTATTTGTTGCCAGAGCACTAAGTAGTTTCTCCTATGAATGTGTCATCAGACTTTTTCAACTGAGACACTCCCGTTGAACAGAGAACAGAAAGTCAAACTTCATTTAATCAACAAATCTCCTGATATGCATTTTGTTCCACATATGCTTCAGTTTTTTCCCCTAGAATTGTATCTTCAACAAGTGAAGCTACTATCACCAGAGAGAAAGAGGTCACTTAAAAAAAAAAACTATCTGCTCTTTCCTTTCCTTTCAGTTCAGTTTTACTCTAATCCTCTGCACTTACTCTATCTAAGATCCCTTGATAGCAAGATGGCCTCATTCAGATCCAGCAGAAACCTGATCCATGTTTCTTCCCCATTTTGGCTCTGATCAGCAGAAGAAAATGTCAGAACTTGAGTGACAGGGATTTAGAAGCTAGTCTGACAAAATCCTGCTGACATGCCCTCCATTTGTGACTGCGTTTACTACAGTTGGAGTAATCTACAAAATGATCTTAAAGCAGAGCCAACCATAAAAAAGAGCTGTGGAAAAGTAATTTAGAGAAAACTAAGAGGTACAGAGGTACGAGCACAAGGACATACACTGCCTGGCCAAAAAAAAAAAAAAATTCACCCCCTAGATTTAACTAAGCAAATAGGTACCATTCTCGTATTAAATAATTATCGCATAGGCTATTATCTTTCAGCTGGCAGCAAATTATTTAACCCCAACTGGTGCAATGAGTTTCTTCTCATTTCATAAACAATCATAAAAGACACATCTTGTGGTCATGGAAAAGATGTTAGTGTGTTTGAGAAGGGTCAAATCATTGGCACGCATCAAACAGAGAAAACATATAAGGAGATTGGAGAAACTACTAAAATTGGTTTAAGAACTTTCCAACGCATTATTAAAAAGTGGAAGGATAGTGGGGACTAGGGGTGTGAAAAGCAGCCGGTATTAGTATCTGTATTTGTTGAGGTGGGAAAAGTACTTGTAGTAGTATTTCCATTTATATTATAGTAAAATTCAAAACAGACATAAAAATACAATTTCCCGCGTTACACTTCTAATTTAAGTTATATTTAATCATCCATTATAAAAAATTATGGATATGCAATATTGGTCGATGTTTTTCCATAAATCCAGCAATGAACATGTAAGAGGAACATCACTGAAAAAAGACCAAAAGGGGCAGAACATGGCTGTGAGGATGATGTGGGTGAATTGGACATGGTATTACTATCTTCGTGGGGACCAAAAATTGGAAGTTTATTATTCTCGTGGGGACCCACAGCCCTGGTGGGGACCAAAATCCTAGTCCCCACAAGTTTGAAGGCATTTTTGAGACTCAAAATGTGGTTTTAGTGTCAAAGTTACAATTACGTTAGGGTTAGGGTAAGGGTCGGGGTTAGGCATTCAATTTTGATGGTTAGGGTTAGGGTAACGGGGCTATGGAAAGCATTATGTCAATGAGATGTCCCCACAAGACATGAAAACCCACGTGGTACTTGTGTGTGTGTGTTTGGAGTGAGTGTGTGTCAAAAAGTGCATGTGATTATGCATAGCAGATGTTGACAGATGTTTGATACCTCTGCTTCTGCTGATTTGACTTTTGCACATATATATCGTTTAGGTTTTATCTGCAGCACTGACTGTGAAATACGCTCCACACAGAACCTGAGAAAGTTTTCTTGGAAGGCGGAGGACTATGACTCAGCAGTGGAAACAATCTTTTTTATTTGGTTCCCTAAATCAATGTGGGGAATTTCAGTTGAATTAACAAAGGACAAAAGCCTGGTTTTAACCTTTTTACCTGAACATTAACATTACTCTGTCATCAGCCTATTGTCTAAATTACCGAGCAAACACAGCAACGAAAAGATAGCAAACATGTGAGCACCCGACTGCAGACATTGATACTAATGCAGTTTAATGAAATAATCTCCTGATCAAACAGTTTGATCAGGAAATTATTCCACTTAATTTAGATTATTTTGATTATTTCACCTAATTTAAGAAGCTTTAGACTACCCTAACCCTTAAAACTACTTGATACTTGATAAATCTAAAAATTCTTAAATTAAGTGAAATAATCTGCTAATGTAATACGACAATTACACTTGGTAAGAATTTTCAAAAAAATATTCAAAATAAAATTAATAATCTAACACCTTCTGCTCCTGCTTAGCATATAAGACTCAAAACAAGAACCAAAATACTTTTTTTTTTTTTTTTTTTTTTTTACTCGGTTAGATTAGCAGTTTTTGCAATGAATGCCTGGATTAATCTGGTTTACATTGAGAATTGATTCTGGTAGCACGAGACATCATTTTCACACATTAATTGGCCACGACAGAGTCCAGCCCTTAACCACATTCAGAATCTTTGGGATATGCCGGAGAAAGGCTTTGTGCAGCGGTCAGACTTTCATCAATGCAAGATCTTTGTGAAAATAAATCTTGGATGGAAATAAATTGTGTGATATTGCAGAAGCTTATCAAAAAAATGCCACATAGAATGCATGCTGTAAATAAAGCTAAAGGCGTCCTATGAAATATTGAATATAGAGAAATATAGAGTGTGTAACCTTTTTTTTTTGGGTGGTGACCTTTTGGCCAGACAGTGTATATACACAGTGCATTGCCAAAGTTTCTATACTCCTTAAACTTTTTTACATTTCTTCACTTTATGAACACCCTACCTTGTCCCAGAAACCTCCACCAGTGGTTTGATGCTGAGGAGATCTGCCCACTTTGCAGTGTCACCAATGCAAGCCTCCAGCACATCCTGTCGGGCCAAAACATAGCTTTTTCCCAAGGCTGCTACAGCTGGCGACATGATCTGGTGCTAAGGAAGCTGGCAGAAGTGGCGGAGACATGTAGACAGTAGGCCAACCACCAGACCTCCCACTCCACAGAGATATACTGTTTTGTTCACAAGGGTTGGAGAAACCTTCGTCCCCCCTTGCCAGAGTATAACAAACAATTTCTTACCTAGCAGAGAGTGGACCATGAGGGTGAACTTGGCGGAGAAAGGATAAGAATTGGAGGGCAATTAACAACTAGGGAATTGGCAGGACTCTACAAACCACTGGTCTAGACCTGAATCGAATGGGGAATCTGTGGCAAGTCTTGAAAAACTTTGGTGACTGACACCCTATATTCAGTCTTGATGACCTTCGGCTGCTTTGCAAATAACTATTTAGTCAGCAGGGCTGAATAAAAATGCATAACACAGTTTTCCAATTTTCTTCTGTAAAACATCTTTAAACTGTTTTGCCAATGAGATAAACTCATATTAGTTTGTCTTTTTTTAATCATATGACAAAGACAGCACATGTATGTGTGCTTAATTGTTGGCTTTATCTTGTGTGACACTGCACTCAAATTATTGCCTTAGTCTGACTGAAATCGGACTTTTGAAATAATGTATACTCCTTAGCTTTACTTAAAGATAAAGTCTGGGATCTACTTATGTATCAAAGTTTTCTAAATCTTTCATATGATAGTTCGGTTCTAAAATGACATATGGGTGGTGCTCCACAACATTTGTTATTTTCCTAAGTCCCTCCTTCCTCCCATAGACTCCTATGCAATTCACACTAAACGGCTATTTTTTTATACAGAATTTTAGTTTCTGCATTGTCTCTTGTCAGTCAATGTGCAAACACTTCACACAAACCTGTGAAGATGTGGGCGCACACACAGGCCGCTCTGTGTGTTCCTGGTTACAGTTGCCATAATGGCAACAATTGCAATGGCAGCAATTCCCCGACGTCAGAAAGAAAAACGAATAAAAGTCTGGAGACTAAAGTTGTTGAAAGACACCTTAGAGATCGGAATAGAGATGCATTTCAACAATGGAGATTCCCTGAAATTAGTGCTGGACGATATGGCCTCAAATCTATATTGTGATATAATCTAAAGCATGTGTGATGATGATATGCATTGCTGTATATTCTTTTCTTCGTTATATATGTGAAAGTGACAACTTATGAACATTCTCACTATCCAGATACATTGCAGCAGAACAACTTCAACCAGGTTTAAAACGCCATTTAAAGAACATTTATTGTGCAAAATGCATAAATAAAGATGAAGATATTTTAAATAAAATAATTGCTAGATTTGAAAATAAAGTTTAAAATGTTCTGCTTTCCTGGTTCTAAATTTACACATTTAAAGGGAATATACATAATTTTAACCTCAAATAAATGTTTGAAAATGTAAAATGTCTTCCTCATACATCCTCCAGCAATGCTCTGGTCAGTACAATCAGCACTAACCTTTTCACCATGATTGGCTCTATTTACCTGTAAAATTTACTTGAATAGTGAGTGATCAGGTAGATTTCCTGAGACCTCTCGTAAGCGTAAGGGCTTTGCAGCGTCACACTCAGGTATAGCGTTCGCTATCTCCATCATAAACAACTGCAGGGCGAGAGCTAAAGGAAAGATGGATTCAGCTGAGCATAAGAAGAGAGCGGCTTCAATCACCGCAGACCCCATCTTACACAACAGTAACATTTCTTACCTCAGCTTAAGTAATGCTTGCAAATCTGTAAATTGTCCTGGACGGGACTGTCTCAGCTGTTGTTTCTGATCATTAGCACTTGTACTCTATGAGGGCCTCATGCATGAGTTTACCATTGAGGCTGCAGTTACACGTTTGGCCTGAAGGGGCAATCGCAAGCAAAAAAACGTTCAAACTTCACATAGTCCCTTGAATATCGCACAAACAAAAAGAAACCTTCATATATTTGAATTTAAAAAATGCTTCAAATTCAACAGGTTTCTTTACGGTTCAATGAAAGACAACAAACCTTAAACTTTCAATATCTAGTGTGAAGACAAACACTCATCTTCATAATCCTTGCAAACATAGTACACAGTATGTATGGGAGAGGGCTTGGTATGTTGGATTAAAAAAAAAATGGTTTCACTCCAAATCTTCAGATCGCAGCTAAATCGAACCAAGCTGGGGTCTGAAAAATTGGACTAAGGTACCCAGATTGTGCAATTTGAAAATCAAATTTCTCTGTAAGTGAACGCCCAACAGCCGAGCTTTTGGCAGCCTGGGCACTCCCCCTTCGGGAAGGAAGGAACAAGCAGCAGTAACGAGTGTAACACAATTAAACAGTCCAGTAGTTACAAAGTGAACTGTGCTGCTGCGTTGTTTTGACTATTTCTTCCTCATTGTGCTTATCTAGCTTTGACTCAATCTGCTTCACTGACCACATTTACATGCAGCTAATAACCTGTTCAAAACCAGAATATTTGCAATAACCTGGTCCCAAACACCCATGTAAAAACCGGCAAAAACACGAATATGCTCATACTCGGGTTTTCAAAAACCTGAATATGAATCCTGATATGAATCCTGGGGTGCCCCTTTTCTAACCCGAATATTTTGTCATGTAAACGCGTATCGGCATATCCCCATCAGAAGGAATATTGATTTGTGTTCTGTGCATGTTTTATTCACAAGGAATTCGCAAGGAATCTTGGTCTTTTGAATTGAGCAACTTCTTGTATGCTCCTACTCCACGTATACACGAGTAACTCTCTCTGTTCAAATTTAAACTGGTTATTCGGAACGTTTCAGAAACCCGAATAGTGACCTTGAATGAATCAGTGGATGACGAATAAAACAGGTTGAAGCAAACAATGACGAAACCAAAAATGCTTCTTATGCCAACTAGATCATTTGAGTCGTTTTTGAGTCACTTTTAAATTTAGTCAAGCATATTCTCACTTATCATTGTCTGATTGGTCGTTTCATATCTTCTTCCTGCAGTTTTATTCCCTAAATCACAATAACAGCATTTGCTCTATGTGACAATTAGTCTCTCAGCAGACCATTTTCGAAAGACATATTTAGACTCAGGTTCCCATAGCAACAAATACACACTGTGCAGCTGTGGTTGCAGAGAGCCAGTGTGTTAGAAAGTGAGCCTGTTGCTCCCTCTGTTGGGCTGAAATTTAAATGTAAAATCAATTTCAGACTTTTATTGATGACTCAAACCATTCTTTTTCTAGAGCGAAATGATTACACCAAACAATCCCTATTATATATATATACACTACCGTTCAAAAGTTTGGGGTCACATTGAAATGTCCTTATTTTTGAGGGAAAAGCACTGTACTTTTCAATGAAGATAACTTTAAACCAGTCTTAACTTTAAAGAAACACACGCTATACATTGCTAATGTGGTAAATGACTATTCTAGCTGCAAATGTCTGGTTTTTGGTGCAATATCTACATAGGTGTATACAGGCCCATTTCCAGCAACTATCACTCCAGTGTTCTAATGGTACAATGTGTTTGCTCATTGGCTCAAAAGGCTAATTGATGATTAGAAAACCCTTGTGCAATCATGTTCACACATCTGAAAACAGTTTAGCTCGGTACAGAAGCTACAAAACTGACCTTCCTTTGAGCAGATTGAGTTTCTGGAGCATCACATTTGTGGGGTCAATTAAACGCTCAAAATGGCCAGAAAAAGAGAACTTTCATCTGAAACTCGACAGTCTATTCTTGTTCTTAGAAATGAAGGCTATTCCATGCGAGAAATTGCTAAGAAATTGAAGATTTCCTACAACGGTGTGTACTACTCCCTTCAGAGGACAGCACAAACAGGCTCTAACCAGAGTAGAAAAAGAAGTGGGAGGCCGCGTTGCACAACTGAGCAAGAAGATAAGTACATTAGAGTCTCTAGTTTGAGAAACAGACGCCTCACAGGTCCCCAACTGGCATCTTCATTAAATAGTACCCGCAAAACACCAGTGTCAACATCTACAGTGAAGAGGCGGCTGCGGGATTCTGGGCTTCAGGGCAGAGTGGCAAAGAAAAAGCCATATCTGAGACTGGCCAATAAAAGAAAAAGATTAAGATGGGCAAAAGAACACAGACATTGGACAGAGGAAGACTGGAAAAAAGTGCTGTGGACGGATGAATCCAAGTTTGAGGTGTTTGGATCACAAAGAAGAACGTTTGTGAGACGCAGAACAACTGAAAAGATGCTGGAAGAATGCCTGACGCCATCTGTTAAGCATGGTGGAGGTAATGTGATGGTCTGGGGTTGCTTTGGTGCTGGTAAGGTGGGAGATTTGTACAGGGTAAAAGGGATTCTGAATAAGGAAGGCTATCACTCCATTTTGCAACGCCATGCCATACCCAGTGGACAGCGCTTGATTGGAGCCAATTTCATCCTACAACAGGACAATGACCCAAAACACACCTCGAAATTGTGCAAGAACTATTTAGAGAAGAAGCAGGCAGCTGGTATTCTATCGGTAATGGAGTGGCCAGCGCAGTCACCAGATTTGAACCCCGTTGAGCTGTTGTGGGAGCAGCTTGACCGTATGGTACGCAAGAAGTGCCCATCCAACCAATCCAAATTGTGGGAGCTGCTTCTAGAAGCGTGGGGTGCAATTTCTCCAGATTACCTCAACAAATTAACAGCTAGAATGCCAAAGGTCTGCAATGCTGTAATTGCTGCAAATGGAAGATTCTTTGATGAAAGCAAAGTTTGATGTAAAAACAATCTTATTTCAAATAAAAATCATTATTTCTAACCTTGTCAATGTCTTGACTCTATTTTTTATTCATTTCACAACGTATGGTGGTGAATAAGTTTGACTTTTCATGGAAAACACAAAATTTTTTGGGTGACCCCAAACTTTTGAACGGTAGTGTATATATATATATATATATATATATATATATATTGATATATATATTCACATTTATGCAGACCAAATTTCTTGTGATTTTTTTCTAAATCCAACAGGATGAAAATTGTTTATCTGCCCCACAACTTTTAGATCTTTTTCCTTTAGCAAGTTGAAGGGAAACCACATTTTGATGGCAGCTACTCATACATGCCTGAATGTCTGGCGACTCATCCTATCAGAAATGATTGAGATTATTTTAAAATATTAATTTTCTGACAAACTAATCTTTAAATCATAGCCAAAACATAAGGTTGAGGTCACTGCCCTTTCAAAGCAGAATTATAAAATTTGTAAGTATTTCAGAACCAGAACAAATGTCTCCATGTTTTAAATTTGTTTTTTTTATACTGGCATATAGTTTCTATTTCTTTAAATAGAAACTGTTTAGATTGATTGGAATATAGGTATGTGTATGATTCAGTTGAAAGGACTTTTCTTACAAAGTGCCTTAAGATGACATCTGTTGTAAATTGGCACTATTATAAATAAACTGAACTCAAATAAATTATTAATTATAATTAATAATTAATTATAATTAATTATATACAGGGCATTAATCCACGTCTCATCTGCTTGATGTACAGCAGCGTGGTGTTTGGGACACCTGAATCAGAATGCGGAAACAATATAAAGCTGACGATTTTAAAATATGCAAACTTGAAGGTTTTTACAAAAACATATTCTCTAAATACATAGTTGTTGTTGATGTCGATTGCTGTAGGCATTGCAGGTTTTCATCACAGCATCCGGGTTTAATCTCATGATTTCCCTCAATCTCTCACGTTTTTCACATTCATTTTCAGAGGAATTCAGAAAAAAAAAAAGTTCAGGCCCCCAATGTGCCGTACAGTCAACCACACAGCAGGACTGAGACATCTGTTCTACTTAATCCTCCTCTAAACATGCAGAACAATAGAATTATAGGTAAAATATGCTTTTCTTGCCACCTATACCCATGATGCAATGCAAGAAACATTGACATCACAAAATATACTCTTATAGACTAGCTGTTGATATTGATGAAAGGGCACATGCTGGATTAGACCTCCCAGAGCTCTTATCTGTTGTGCAGCCAGGTAAAAAGGTTCCGTATGTTCAGCAGAGTTCTCTTGGACTTATATTGATATGCAGAGGTTTGATTCAAAGTTACGTTAAGTCTGATTGATGAAGGTCCTTCAGACCAACACATGTGCTTTCAGTTTATCTGCCTGATTAGCACTGCCTGGTTTAAGGTTACTTGTCATAACGAAACAGCTCAAAATGGATAATTAAAGTGTAAATCCATCCTACCCCAGGGTACACACTTGAACAAAAATCAGGAAGACTCCAGCACTGCAATTATGACATGTCACATAAGATTTCAACCTTTCGCAATGATTTCCTTCTCTTTAGCCAGATACGTTTCAGTATCCTGGTGTTACGCATGCTGACTCACTCTCATGGCTTCTTGGAGCTATCTTATAGAGCTACTACATTAATAATAGCACCTATACTTTTTCTACTGGGTTACGTTTTACACTGTACTGTGAAAATTCCAGTTAAACACAGCAAACAAATGGAAAACATCAGTGGAGGTTGACCTTGTTTAGTTGTGCTATAAAATACACTAATTTAGTCTTTTGGCAGAACCGAACCATGCAAATGGTTTCACATTGAGTTGTGAGGTTTAGATCTGATTTAACTATAAAATAAAATGCATTAATTTACACTAAAGTATTCTGTTTAATTTATATACCCCAAAATGATGGGTTAATTGGGGCAGGTGTTTGGGAAATTTTAACAAAACATGTGGTCGAAAATTGTGACGCATTTTCTTGGGGTAAAGAAGATGTAAGACATAGCATCATACATTTGGTAATTTTGAACCATACAACAACCACATCAGATCGAGACACTAAGCCACTTAAGATATAACTTTCTGATGAAAATTTTTTTTTCCCACCCAAAAAAATAAAATAATAATAAAATTAAGTGTTGTTGGATAAAGTCAAATTAAAAAACTAAACTCAAGCCATAATCGTGATTTATGATATCACAACCTCAAACTAACTGTATAAATAAAATAAACTGGCTTAACTCTCATAAAGGGAATTTAAATACTAGCGGATGAGACCAGACAGCGACATTCTTCAAAAGGGGGTGGGGAACATCTACTTACAAATTTAACTAAAAAAAAATGGAAAAAAACTCTCAATTTTAAATCAGATCATTTGTTGAGTTATGTTAGTCCTATAGGTGGCTAATCAGTCAGTGCAGTCGTTTACCAATAAAATGACTTTATGACACCATGAGATGCTGTCCGTACTTTGTTTTATCTGGTCATTTTAGTGAAAATATAAACATTATTTAAAACTCAAACAAAATTAACTTTAACTCAAGTATTACTCATTTGGTAATCCTTGCTATAAGTTATTCTTCTTAGCCCACTTTTAGTAACCTTAAAATTAAAGTATGGTCACTCAAACTTTTGTTCTAGTGTGCTTGGTCAAACGCTGCCATACTAAATTAACTCATATGGGGGTGTGGTGTAGACAGAGTACCCTATTAAGGAGGGTGTAGAGCACACATGTCAAACTCGAGGCCCGGGAGCCAAATCCTCCCCTCCATGCCCATTTATGTGGCCCTCTAAACTCTGGAGGACCCTATAGATAAAAAAACGCAAGTATTATTTTTGTGCACCTCAATACAGTTTTATCAGTAAAAGAAAATCCGTGTTTATCTGAACAGTCCTAAATTACATCATTATGTTAAGGTGTCCAGTCATTTTAAGACATACTTTTGGAATGCGGAGGCTAATTTTAACGGTTTGTTATAGTTTCATCAATACTTTCTACGACAAACGGCCCTTTAAGGATATTCATCAACTTGACGTGGCCCAAAATGGAAATAAGTTTGACATCGCCGGTGTAGAGGCTTGATGCAGCTCTCTTTGGGTTTGATTCCTGGCTGACCTAGAAACCTTTGCTGTATGTCTTTCCTCCATTTTTTCACTGTCTGATTAATGTCAGTGAAGGTAACTAGTTCCCCCAAAAAGAAAAAGGAAAGCTAAAACTTCAACTGATAGGGTTTGACTGCTCAAAAATTGACCTGTGGATGGTTTAGAAAATTAATCCAAGTCAGTATGTTTTGAATCCTGCAGTTTTTGGAGTATCAAGCTCAAGTGTTTCATGGGTCATCACATGGTAGTGGGCCTCACATCTGTTTAGGTGTTATGCCTTCCTCCATCTTTTCATTATGTGACCTTTTTATGTGTTGATTGGTGAATAAAATATAATCTGCTTTGCAGTTGTAAAAACAAATTCTGCTGCAGAAAGAAAAATGTGTATCTAACCAATACACACATTTAAAATATTTTTTTGTCCTTCTATATGATATATATTGAGGAACATAAAGAATTTAAAGTGATTCATTTTTAATTTCCAAAGATAAACATTGCACAAAATGACAACACTCACCAAAGCCCGGCTCTTTTAAAAGGTAACTACTAGGAAAAAAAAAAAAAGCAAGATGAATCCTGATGAAAAATGGGAAACAAGGCAGGAAGCTGGTTGTGTTTCAAACCATCCTTGTCATATAAATTTGACTGTGATGAATTAAAGCAAATTACTGCAAAAACCAAATTGTGTTCTCTTCGGGGGGAGGGTTATCATTTATCACATTATGACTAGTCAGACAGCTGCTTAATCAATTCGTGCTCATGAATTAATCCATTTTAAGTATTTCCATAAAGCCAACACAGGGTGTCATTTGGAAGAAGTGATTCATCAAGACTTGACCATTTGAAGAACGGAAAAAAGTTTACGCTGTGGAAGTAGTGTGTGGATTTCTCACAGTTTCTGTGCAGCACACAAACGAAACCTCAGGTGTTTGGCAATATAAAGGTATGCCTTGTTTTATTTTATTTATTAATTTTTTGTTTTCTAATCCTTCAACTGTTTGGAAGCATCATATTCACAAAAGTAAACTATGTCTGTAGACCACTGGAACCATATATTGACATACACTGTATAAGCAGTAGCGGTGGAGCTGAACCCAAATAAGGTATTCGGACAGGCACAAATTATGTGCTTTTTACGAATACTTATTTTGAACAAACACAAAAAATATTTGTATTTGGGAGCAAGAAAAACGTTATATGATAAAGCCGCATTTCCTCATGAGACCGCAGTGCATGCCCCCTGGATAAGTGAGTGAGTGACGATCTGGAGTCAGAGAAGGGAGGATAAAAGAGGTTACTGACACAGCTGCTCCACACAGCAACAGAAAAGGGATGAACAAGCGAAAACACTTAACTACATCACTATTTTTGTTCAATAGATTTTTGCAACTTAACTGGGTTCAGGAGGAAGTTTATAACTTTCGGGAAACATACCTTGATTGGGAGATTACTCCCTAACACTGCATTAGTAAAACATCTGCATCCGGGTGCTATCATTTTGTCTCTGTTTACGTAGCTCTGTTAGCTTGGTAAGTTAGACGATAGGCTGTTGATAGAGTAACGTTAACATTAGGTCAAAAAGGTTAAAACAAGGCTCCCGTCATTTGTTACCTTAGCTGAAACACCCACGTGGATTTGACCCTCCACCTGCCAAAGAACACTTGCTCAATTTCTGTGTGGAATGCATTTAATAGTCAGTGCTGCTGATAAAACCAAAGGGATATGTAATATGTGCAAAATTCAAACCAGCAGAGCCAGAGCTATCAAACATCTTTTAACATCTACTATGCATAATCACATGCACTTAAGGCCTCCTATCCTGGTACTGTCTGCCAATCCCTCAACAAGCACCAACTCATCATGACGACCATGTTCTGCCCCTGATTGCCCCTTTTGCTTTCCTTTTCAATGACATTCCTGTTACATATATTCATTGCTGGATTTACGGAAAAACATCAAAAAATATTGCTTATCCATAACTATTTTAATTGATAAATTAGAAGTGTAACACACACTAAAAAAATGATGTTTAAGTCTATTTTGGATTTTACTCAAATACAAATAATTCACGGATACAAATACCGACTGCTTTTAACACCCCAAATAAGCAGACACAAAGCCGTTTTCTTTCATTCTTTGTCATTAATTAAGACTAAACGTTTCCTGTTTTAGATCATTTAGAATTAGTAAAATAATTTTCACTTGGTAAATCTCAGAATAATGAGTGAGATAATTATTTTCTTTAAATTCCTAAGTTGAAAAGTAGTAAGAATGCCATGCTTTTAAACAATTTGGAAAGCTGAGAGGATGACGTCTTAGCATTGGGGGCACACCCACAGATTTATGGGAAATGGAAAATGGGGAAAAAACTGCAAGCGTGAGCACACTATCCCAGCTGTGAAGAACAGAGGTGGCAGCATCATGTTGTGCAGGTGTTTTACAGCAGGAGGGATGTGTGCAATACCAACAGATAATATCCCGTGGAAGAACATTAATTTAAAATTTTGAGACATTAGCCTAGAAGGTAAAGCTTGGGCACAAATATGCCATCCAAACAGAAAATGAGCCAGGTCATACTGTCAAACTAGATACAAAGCCAACGGAGGATAAAAAAATTCTATGTTTTTGAGTGGCCATCACAAAGTCCTGATCTGAAATGAAAAGGTGTGTGCAAACAAAGCAGCTCTTTGACTCTGTGCTGTTTGGAGGAGTGAGCCAAACTTTCAGTCAACTACTGAAGCCGGACATCCAAACAATTTTTCCCAATTACCAGAGTTTAAAAGGCAATTCTGCCAAATGCTGAGGACATGTATGCAAACGTATGATGCTGAAGAAAGCTGAACAAAAAAAAAAAAAAAAAAAAAAAAAAACAATTCTCTCATTATTCTCCATTTAAGCAAATTAAAATGATTTGTGTAAACCTAAGTGACAATTAACACAAAAAGTTTTGTCAGATTTAATGTCAGAAGTATAGGCTACTAAAGATAAATAAGTTTAAGCTTGCTGAATAGCAAAACTTAAAATTAATATAGCCTATTTAGAGTTGCCTTTGAGTAAACGATTATGAAACATAATTGCTCTGTTTTTTAAGCTTTTCATGCTTTGCTCTTTTCATGTTTTATTGTTAATTGCTGTTTTTACTTTCCGTACTGTACGGTTAATTACTGCTTTTTAAATTTCTTTAATTTTGTATTTTTTATGTTTCTCATGTGTTAATGTGTTGCTTTTCTTTTAATTGCTGTTTTTACTTTCCATGCTTTTATCATATGTTTCGTTCCTTCCTAAACTACTGAATTAGTAAAGTACCTTGAATTACCTTGCTATTGAAAGTGTGTTATACAAATACAATTGCTTTGTATGGCCTGTATTTTATATATTTATATATTATTTTTATTAGAATTTATTGGAATAGGGGTTGCACAGTGGCACAGTTGGTAGTGTTTATGATGCAAAATGCAAAGTCCTTTTTGTGCTGACCAGAGGGGTTTGACATTCAACTAGATATTCCCACTGTACTAAAATGTACCACGTGACCTGACCAGCTGATGTAGAAAAAACCCGGGGACAACAAGGCCGCCTCTAATTCTGTGACGCACAGCTCACGCTACGGTACGCCATTTGTGTCTAGCACCAAAAAAGCGCGCACCGTGGAAACAGTCCCATAACAACGGGTAAGTCCGCTGGATTTATGGTAATACTTCCATATTTTAACTCAGACTGCGTTTAAATTGGCGGCATTGACGTACATTTGATGTTTAAACGTGCTGTGTGGACTATATGGATGACTACTTCAAAGGTCGACGTTAGCCTCCTTTTTGGGCCTCTGTGCTGCCGTCGTTTTCCAAACGTTCGAGCTTTTTAAGCCCGCCTTAGCCCCGCTATGATTTGCTGACCAAGCCGAAGAAAGAATTTAATTGGAGACGCTGTGCGTTAGTTAAAATACAGTAGAGGAACATGTTGCTAGTTAGCAATTTAGCTGGGACGTCTCTCGCTGCTGCTTCAGTACAGAATGTCAGTTAGATTTCTTATTAACTGGAGAGCTGAACTATTACACGCTCGATTATGTGGGGGTTTTTTTCGCGGTGGTGTTCTACCTTAGAGAATGGTTAACACCGTGTTTTTTATCTGGAATAGACGTTTGAGCGTGCTGTGTAGTCCCCTGAAGCTAACTTTTAGTCAGTGTTGTAAGGTAATTAGATAGGGAAAAGCCAGACCTGATGTAGTCGGTTGCCAAGATGAATAATTTGACAATGTTTTTAGGTAGTTTTTAAAAAATGGTGAGGACCTAAAGATGTTGCAAGCATCTTTATCTGCATATCATTCCGTCGCAGCCACACTGTGCTAAAAAAAACTAAATTTTCTATCCATTCGGACATTCGCTCTTGTTTTGATCAAATATTAGCCAGCTCTCCATCCAGAATGACACCTTAACTGAGGAGTTTTTTTAAAATCTCGGCTCTGCATCGTTTAAAACAACACATGGGATAAAGCTGATCTTTCACACAGTAAAAAATACAATCAACCCCCTCAAGATTTTTTTTGCTTAAATCTGTGCCACCAAAACATCAAAAGTTCGGGGTATAAATGGGCTCAAATCCGAAATGTTCTTTTTCCACATTTCACGGTGAGCTAACAAATATTTGATGGTGGAAATCCTCATTTAAAAATGAGATTTTAAGGGATCGCATTAAACGTGAGAGAAAATCGTTGTGTAAGCAGACCACTTTTAAAATATTACAGAACTGGAGCAACTATATCTTGAGAAAACATGAAAAAAGACGACCTCAAAATTTGTCATCAATTTTAACGTGATAAAAAAAAAATCAGAATGTCGACTTTATATGGGGATAATATTCAGACTCCTTGAACCTTTTCACCTTTTTGTTTTGCTACATCCAACAACTTTGAGGTTAAAGGATTTTATTTACAAGATTAATACAATATGGGGCATAACTGAGTTATTTTCAACACAAACACACTTAAGTTTGTGTTTAGTCCCATTTACTCTTGATACTTAAAATCCCATTCAACAAGACACCTAATAAGTAAGGATGGTCCATTTAGGTATGCTTTAGTCTCAGTATGAATGAAAGCCTCAGAGGGTTTCAAGAAAATGTTAGTGAACTAGCAGAATCACAAAGACCAAGGAACACATTAGGGAAGTTTGGGTTATAATGGACCTGCTGTTCAGTCAATCAAGGGCGACAATACTACACATCCAGACAGAGGTATGATGGAATAGGTTCGATAGAAGCAAATGCACATTTTAGGATGGCTCAGACATAAATCCAAACCAGGATTTGTGGTAAGACTTGGAAAAATAAACATTTACAAATGTTCACCCAGTCTTATTGGGCTAGATTTACAAAGCTTGTAGAGACATACCAGCATTACAGATGGATTCGGAAAACAAAACCCTCTTGTAATTTTCCTTTCACCTCTCAGATGTGCATGGCTTTGTGTTGGTCTACTACATAAAACCCTAGTAAAGCACAAAAATGTGAAAAAGTTCAAAGTGGTAAAAAAAAAAATACTTCCGACCCTTTGCGTTTTGAACTCCATAATCTAATCAGTGGGGTAGCACTGAAGCTTAGAAAGGTGTAAGGATATAACTGTACGCGGATACAGTTTGAAATACTGTAGATCATTGGAAAATGAAGGGAAACATTTAATTAGAGAGTGAAGCTGCGACAGAAGAGAAAAGAACATGGTTTTGAATAAAATACAGTTTTTAAAATAGTACTTTTTACCTAATTTGTTGGATGAATTCTTTGGACTGATCTGTTTTAACGTATTGTTTTATGTATATTAAAACAGGTTGCTTTTTCTCAATGAAATTTAACTCAATGAAGAAAAGTGAACAAAAGCAAAGAAAAAGAACTGTAATTGTTTACCAAAGAGATAGTTTGAGGGATAGTTTACTCTTAAGTGTGAATTTGTTAGAAAGTGCATTATGATCAAATAAAAAAAAAAAGAGGGAATGCAAAGCAATGAGCTAAACACTGTATGTGTCCTGGAAAACACACTAAAAATGCAGTGCCCTTTCTTAAAATAGAGGCTGTCATAAATATAAGTAATACATGCAACAAATTTTAAAAAGCACATAAAATGCAGTTACAAATGCTTTAAATTAGGGATGTACCAATATTGGTATGTACTGTATCGGTTAAAGTTAACCGATACCATGAACCAATACTTAAAATGTGGAAACTGTAATAATTTCACAGTAAACGTTTATTTTTCACTTGAAATTTAACTTTTGCTATCATTTTTCATTAATAGCTAATATATTTTTTTCTAATTCACCGTCATTTGTTGTAACAAGGAGAGAATAAAATAAAACCTGTCTTCCAGTTTACTGCGTTTTTATGCGTGCTAGAAGTATCGATATTGCTACTGGGTATTGATAAGCATTCAGATTCAAGCATCATATGGGTTGGAAAAAATTAGTACCGTTTCATTGCTTGTGCCATTTCCTCACGGCACTCAGTTTGTGTAATTCAGTACTGTTTGGATCTGTATCGGCAGATTATGAACCTCAGATCTGTATCGGTATCGGACACAAGAAAAAGTGAATCGGTACATCCCTACTTTAAATATAGGAGTGAAAAAAAAGAGAGAAGTAAACACTAAAAACAGCATTATGATAAAAATTATTATACCAGTTGCAAAATGTGATTCAATCTAAATAGTAAAATAGTTTAGTACGCAGCTAAAAACTAGTAATAAAAAAAGACAATTAAATTTGGGTTATGCAGAACATTAAAACATCTAAGGTAAGGATACCCCTGTTAAAATGACCTGTTTAAGATTGATAGGCTACGTAGAAGCAGATCAACAACTGATTGAGAGAAAGTCATCGTTTTCGGAACATATTGTTGAAGAAACGATCAAAAACTCCTCCTTAGACTTCATACCCACAATTTGTTTTAATCACATGCACGATTAAATATTCTACAATCAAACGTCCCAATCCTATGTATCAGACCAGACTGCAGCTTTTACAACAAAACATATTCTAACATGTTTGGGTTTAGGTGTATTCACCTTAGATCAAGTCCAAAACGGCTGAAAAAGATTCTGCTTTGCAAAGGAGTACCTGCTTTTTTTATATAACTCATAACTCACTCAGATATTTGTAATTGAAACTTTTATTGGTAATCGTAAAAAACAAAAACAGATCATTCACGCTTTGCTACCATACTTCAAGTGGTAGTTCATGCCTTCCAGCACTAGATGTCGACATTCGCTAACGATTTGCCTCACATTGAACTTAGGTTGGATTACTTTACATAATATTGGGCTGTGCTGCACTGTCCAAACTTTTGGCGTTGTTGACCAAATTGTAAAGATGACCGTATTTGCAGGCCGCAAACAATATATTAACATTGCATTGTTACACTTTTTCTTTTACGTGGTTGTCAAATACACTAAACATGGATTATTTTCTTCAAAAAAAAGTATAATTCACTAGAAAAGTGATCTGTGATGTAAAAAGTAACCTGGCACTTTTACGCTACATTTTTTGAATTTTAGGGTTGTCAGTGGCAGAGGTGGGTAATAACTAGTTACATATATTTGAGTAACGGAATGAAAAAGAGTAGTTTTACTAGACTGTACTTTTTAATTGATTAATATTTTTTATGAAGTATCCTTACTCTCACTTGAGTAAAACTCCTGGCTACTCTACCCACAGCTAGTAACTTTACTGAATGAAACTGAATGCTTATTTTAACAAAAAAATGCATGAGACTTGCACAGTGCATGTTGGAGTGAGAACTATTGTTTGTACATAAGCGTCATCATTTAAAAAAAAATAATTTTTTATCTCCCGAGGCTGTTGTGCTTGGGTTCAAGTGGGGGTACCTTACCTTGGACCAGAATACAAATACATTACCTGCTCTAGGTATCAGTTTTAATAGTTTTGTCTAGACAAAAAGTATTTCTAAAAATGTTTTTTATATAAATTTGTTGTTTTACAATTATGTCACATATTTCTATTTATAGTCTTTAAAGGTTGCATATAACTTATTTTTGTCCTTAATAATGATGTATTTATTATTAAATAATAATATATTATCTGAGAAAAAAATACTGTTGGAACTCAATTCTTGAGTAGAAGTTTTACCAAATACTTTTTTTACTCTCACTTGAGTAATTTCTTGGATTGCTACTTTTCACTTTTACTTGAGTAGAAATATGTTCAAGTAGTGTTACTTTTAGTTGATTGCATTTGTTGGCTACTCAACCCACCAATGGTCATTGAACAGTATGAGCCACAGAAAAAAGATATGGGTCAACTTATGAAATACTACTGTAAAATCATAACATAAAAAAAATAATAAAAACAATCATTCTTAAACCTACATCTGGATCTCGGAGTTGATATTGGCTATTTTGCATTAATATATTAGACATTTGAACATGCTGCCTATAAATGTGTTTCTTTATTTTTTCCCCTCAGGGTTTTGATGCGGTTTTGATGATCCCACCGGAGTTCACATTTGTGCGAAATTATAACGGGATATGATATGGAAAAAAACATGGCATTAGGAGAGGGGGATGTTGAGAGCAAATCCACTGAAAACGACTCCGCGAACGTGCCGCCAGATGATATGGAGATGGAAGAAACCACAGGGGTCTCCCCTGGTAGAGCTCCTGAGCTCGATAAGGCAGAGAAAGAGCATGTCGAGAGGCCATTGCCAGACAATGGATGTGGAGAAGATCAGCACGTTTGCAAAGTTTGTGGCTTTTCAACCATGTTCCCAAGATCACTGAAAACTCATTATACACGAAAACACGGGAAAGTAACTGGAAAAAATCGTCAACCTCATGAGCAGAATATAAATGATCTTAATGTTAATGAAGTCCAAGAAGAGGCCACTATAAAGTCAGAGGAAGATGATAGTGAAAACCAGAGTCCAGACCTTGATAAAGAAGAGTCAAACACTGCCCAGGAAAGAAGAGTTAGCAAGCGGATCCCAAAACCTAAGATCATTTATTCCTGCAACTACTGTGGACATGAATTTAGGGACAAAACTCCTCTTGATGTTCACATTCAGAGATACCATGCCAAAGATATCCCCTTAACTTGTGAGTATTTACTTAGATCCTGTTCACAGTTGACATTTCGTCCATGAAAATGTTTACATTCTCAGCCTTGCATGTGAATTCCATTTTAAATTAATGAAATGTTTATATTAGATATTGATTACCATGATGTGTTTTTTCCTGCATATGTTGAAAATAGCTAAAAAGAGGGATATCTCTGTGTCTCTTTAGTTGAATTGGATGAGAACGTAGGAGAACCGGAGGAACCTGTGGAGAGTGGCAACGCTGAAAATATTGCACCATCGAAAGTGGCACCAAAACATGTTCTCAGCAGGTTCCAGCTGAAATGCCCAATTTGTGATTTCAGGGTGGGCAGCACTGCAGTGCTGGAAAAGCACGCTCGCGATAAGCACCCTGGCCTGGAGTGGTTCCGCTGCAAAGTGTGCAACTTCTTTGTGGCAACCTCTGAGTCGATGGATGCTCACCTTATGTCGGAGAGCCATTTGAAGCAGCAGAAAGGAGAGAAAGACTCAGAAGCTTCTTCATTTGAAGAGTGCGTTGAGAAAGTTAGCAGAGACTCTGCAGGACCTCATTTCGATCAGGTGGTTGCTGAAGAGGGGGGGGATACTTTGACAGAAGAACAACAAAAAACTGATGAACTTGGAGAGGAGGCCGAGTCTGTGCAGACCGAGGAGGAAGATGCAGAGCTTGAACCTCCCAGAAAGAAAAGGGGAAGACCAAAACGAGGTGCGTCTACAACTTGTGAATACTGTGGCTTGGTCGTGTCCAATGCCGCCAACCTCAGTGTTCACGTTCGCCGCAAACACAGTAAAGAATATGGCTACAGCTGCACTTTGTGCAACTACAGCTGTGTTACCAAGGGAGACATGGATCGCCACTGTTTTACTAAGAAACATGTGAAAAGAGCCCAAGCGAGCTCAAATAAGAAACCAGCAAAGGCAGACACCAGTGCTCCATTGCTCGAGCCCACCAGCGCACCAGCTGCTGTCTCACAAGCTACTGACATAAAGCAAGAGCTTGACAAAAAACTTCATGAAGCACCTAGTGAAGGAGAGCATAATGAAGAAGAGAATACAGAGTCGGACACAAGCCAGAAAAAAAGCAAATATGACTCTGTTAGTGCTTGCAGTCTTTGTGATTTTGTTGCCCAGTCGATTCCATCCCTCCATCTGCATGTCAAGAGAAAGCACACCAAAGATTTTGAGTATGTTTGTCTAGCGTGCAACTACTACGCCGTAACAAGCAGAGAAATGTATCGTCATGCCAGCACAGAGAAGCATAAACACAACAGTCAGAGATACCTGGATCTGCGAAAGAGCAAAGAACAAAGAGCTGAAGAACTTCCTTTAAGAGAGACAAAGATCAACGATCATCCCGGGCAGGACTCCAGCCCTGGCTGTGAACATCCGAACCCTACGGATGTGTCAGGATCTTGTTGCACTGACAGTCAGGGTATGGAAATACCAGATCCAGCTTGGTCATCTGTCTCTTCGGAGATTGTTCGGGTTGTGGTTGGTAAAACTGGCAGTGAAGATGCAATGCAAGCAAACGCTAATACATCTGCTGACAGTGAACTAGAGTCTACCAACCAGGTAGCTGAGATTACTGAGCGGCAGGCTTCAGCAGAACTTCGTCTTCCGTCAGATGAATCCGCACATAAAGAGAAGAAGAATGTAGATTGTACGCAATTAGGAGAGGAGACTTTAAAGGATGATGGAGTGATTGTTGACACGCAAATGTCCAAAGCCCTCCCATTTGATGCTAGTATTGTCTCTTTCAAGGCCCTTACAGAGCAAGATGTTACACTGCAGGAGTGTCTGGCATTGGAAGGAGAAGCCTCTGTCATATATCTGAGTGGCGGGCCAATGTCTAGCATCGTGTCCCCCAGCTCGTCATTTGTTAAAAAGCTCAAACCCAAGGAAAGGAAAGTGAGGGTCGAAGCCAAGGGCAACAGCTCTCGCATTCGCTGCGAGGACTGCGGCTTTATGGCCGACGGTATCAGCGGCCTGAACGTCCACATCTCAATGAAGCACCCGTCCAAAGAGAGACACTTCCACTGCCTGGTGTGCGGCAAGTCCTTCTACACCGAAAGCAACCTGCACCAGCACCTCTCCAGCGCCGCCCATCTCCGCAACGAGCAGAACAGCGTGGAGGAGCTGCCCGAGGGAGGCGAGAGCTTCAAGTGCGTGAAGTGCACCGAACGCTTCGAGACCGAGCAGGACCTGTTTGTTCATATCAAAGAGAAACACGAGGAGCTTCTGAGGGAGGTCAACAAGTACGTGTTAGAAGACACGGAGCAGATCAACCGCGAGCGCGAGGAGAACCAGGGCATCGTGTGCAAGTACTGCGGGAAGGTGTGCAAGAGCAGCAACTCCATGGCCTTCCTGGCGCACATTCGCACACACACTGGTATGTAGCTCGCCTTTTTATGTACTCACTCTCTGAATCTTCATCTCTCTCCTACTTTGAACATGTTGTGAAAACATGCATATCATTATTAGTAGCACCACATAGTTGAGATGCTTGATTTGAAAACATCATTACATATGCATTATTACAAATTCCCTACTTTGCAGCTACATACATTATTAAAACCTCTTGTAACTGATACAGATTAGGTGCGTTGCTCTTTGGAAAGCCAGTGAGCACATAAATGTGTCACGTTTTTATGAATATCTCAAAATAATAATCTCCTTTATTGAGTGTTTAGCTATTAGACCTTTGTTTTTGGGTGCCACAGCATTAAATAGCAAAAAACAGACTCTTCAGTGGCAGTTTGGGCTATTGTTAAGGCCGCTATCTACTTCAGCCAGGTAATAGCTCTTTTTGTAGAGGTGAAGTTAAAGACTGATTGAGCTTCAAACCAACAGGAGAGACGCTAATGGACCCCAAATTGGGATTTCCTGAGCAACGCTTGGTCAGAGACATGTGCGACTCATAATTGATGTGTCCATTACCAAGACTCAGTTGTAATTATAGTCAATAAGTCTCTGTAAATGTGTTAAAGCTTAGGCTAAAAGCATTGGAGGTCCAAAGAGAGGTGGGCTAATAATTTAAAATAATCAATGCAGACATATTCAAAGCCTTTAATTTCCCTGGTGTCTGTATGTCCATGTTTGTGCATATATATATATATATATATATATATATATATATATTATTGTGTGTGAGAGAGAGGTTGTATGCCTGGCGAATATGTGTGTGCGTATATGTCAGCCTTCATGGCTAGCTGATTATCCTCAATCCATTAGGATTTATCTTGTCATTTATAATGCAAAGCAGGGCTGCATTGGTCAGGGCTTCGGCGGGGAGACGTCCGGCAGGTTAAGAACATGGGGCGCTCCATTACTTTTCCCTGACCGTGTGTATTAATTGCTTTTAAAATCAACTTAATGCAGGAACGAGATGTGAGGGCGCCATCAATAAATGCCCTTCTCTGCCTCCCATAGTCCATCCCCCCTTTCAGGCTAAACTTTAATGGGACTTTAATTGAAGTCCGTGCTCTGTGTTTACTGCGTGTACATCACTTTGTGGGCGTGTGAAGCCTCCTTTTAGAGTCAGATAAAGTAAGGAAGCTTTCCACTTGGAGACACTGGATGGTCTCAGTCGGTATTTTAGCCGATCAGCTAACCTGATGACTATTACTCAGTTTGTCTTGAATGCTGATTTTACTTTAAATATTATGTTTTGTCACCCTGTGGTGATTAAGTGGCTTGCAAAACTACAGTATGTCAAAAAAAAAAGAAAAAAGCCTGAATGTTATGAATAATTTCAATACTTTTTGTCACTCCTTTCAAAAAGTAAAACTCAAAAATATGTAGCTATCAGGCAGAGTGTTTGTTGTAGTTTTGCTTGTTGTGGTTTGAAAAAATGAAAAAGATTCGGTGTCACAGAAAATTAGAATATTTTGCTTATAATTTACACTCAAACAGCATCTAAATGCTCTATCACTCTAGGTCAATAGGCTACACAGTCATGGATTAGAGTCCTGACTGGACAGATGTCCATTGACACTTTTCACCATGAGCGTAAGTCAAGAAAGGTTATCGCTAAATAAGCTGATTGTTCGGAGTGCTGTGCGCAAGTATGTTAGGAAAAGTCATGATAAGAAAAAAAAAGTGCACCAGCAACTTGGATAACAGCAGATGGATCTTTTGCATTGGCTGCAATTGTCTCATTTCTCATGTTGAGCCACTCCTGAACCAGAGTTGATGTCAGAAGTGTCGGACCTGGGCTAAAAACTGGACTGTTGCTCAGAAGTCCAAAGTTGTCTTTTCAGATAAAATGACCGTTTGTTTTAGTTAGTGATGCTCTGAGTTGCTTTATCATCTGTTGGTGTTGGTCCATTTTGCTTTTTAAAGTTCATAGTCAACGTAGCTGTCAACCAAGACATTTTAGAGGACTTCCTGCTTCTTTCTGCTGACAAATGGAGATGTTGAGTTAATTTTTCCTGCAAGACCTTGCACTTGCCACAATGACGATGGTGTTACTGTGTATTATTAGCCAGCAAACTGGCCTGACCAGAACCCCACGGAGAATCTGTGGTGTGATGTCAAGAGGAAAGTAAGACACCGGACCCAGCAATGTAGAAGACCTCAAGGCTGCTATCAAAGCAACCTGGGCTTTTATTACACCTCAGCAGAACCACAGGCTGATGGCTGCTGCATTAATGCAGAAATTCATGCTAAAATGAGCCCAACCAAGTATTGCGTGCATAGAAATGAACAAAGCTTAAAGAAGCCTGACATATTTTCTTGACCTTATATAATATAAAAATTTTCTAAAACGCTGAATTTTTGACTTTCATTTTAAGCTGTAGTCATTAAAATTACAAGAAATTAATGCTTCAAATATTTACTCTACATGTAACAAATATATCCATTAGAGCTGTGTTGAAATAATCGAAAAACCGCTTCTGAATCAATTCTTGTAGAAATCAAATCGTTTCATAAGTTCAAAAATCTATTTTATTTTTTAGAATAGTTTGCCCTTTTTAAAGCTGAAATAGGAAGGAAAAGTCCAGACGGCCATTTTAAGTTTAATGTCTGAAAGGGTTAATACAGTTTACCATGGTGAACTGTAACTCTACCAGTGTTAAGTCATTGGATTTCAGGCATATTATTAAGATAAAAGTAAAAAAAGAAAAGAAAAGGTTTTAACAGCACTGACCAATATCAATATCGAACTGGATCAGATTGAATCGATTCCAACTCTTGAGAATCTGAATCGAATCGATTCTTGAAATTTGAATCAATACGCAGCCCTAATATCCATGAGTTTCGCCTTCTGAAATCAGTGACTAAAATTATTCTTTGCAACATTCCAATTTTTTGTGCTGCATTTGTATTTATACCCTTCGGACCTTTCCACGTGTTCTCATTCAAATCACAAACTTCAACTGATACAGATTAGGTACATGGATCTTTGGAAGTCTCGTACACCGAAATATGACTCATATTCATGAATATCTCAAAGCAGTAATCTCCTTTTATTGAGTGTTTAGACCTTTATTTTTTGGCACGGGTAAATAGGGATATACACTCTCTTCGTTGGCAGTTTAAGCTATTGTTAAGGCCACTGTCGATATGTTTTAAAGAGTGCTTAAACGATAGACCAATAGAAAGTAGTGCACAACTGTGTAATGACAATTATTTTTAATTTAGAATAGTTTCAATTACCAGTAAAAATGTGGCCTTTATTCTAACCCCACTAGAAATAAAAAACACAAGCCTGTTGCCTTTAGCAGGCATTTAATAGAGTTCACCAAATAGTGGTTTAATCTCTGTATGCTTGCAGCTTTTCTTTGAAGGCCTCAGAGGTTTGTCAGAGAACATTAGAGAAGAAACGGCATCATGAAAACAAAGGAACACAGCAGATTGGTCAGAAAAAAATCTGTTCAAGTTTAAACCACTGCTAGAATATTAAACTATATCCCAAGATTTAAAAAGCACACAGAGGACTAAGCTACTAAGATACTAAGGCCACGTCCACACTAAGCCGGATAATGCCTTAAACGTATAAATATTTAGTCTACACCCCCCTATCGTCCACACTAACCCGGCGTCGTTTAAGGTCTGTGGCCGGATAACTATTAGCCGGGTAAGAGAGCCATGTAAATCTTAATTCAACGGCTAAACGAGCTAGTGTGGAGAGCTTCCCCGGATAATGAAAGGAAGTGGCGTCAATGAATGCTGCGTCAATAACAATACGACACTACAGACAAAGACAACAGTGAAGAGTAATAAATCGATCTCCTCGTCTGTCCAAACCAAAAACTCTCTCTTCTTCTGAGTGGCTATTATTCTCTTCGGTTAACAGGACAAGCAGATATGTACTGTGCTGTAGAGCTTCTTGTATATATTATGTAGGCGCTGGCGTCACGTAGATTATACGCGTGTTCATTGCGTCTTTTCGCGCATGCCCAGTATTTGCACAGGTCTGTATGGGATTGCGCAATCATGGGAACTTAAACGGACCTTAAAAGGGGCGTAAATGCTCGTGTTGAGTGGATAACATTAGGCGTCTAACTCCCCGTATAACCTTATTGGCTTAGTGTGGACGTAGCCTAAGGCAGAAATGGCCATTTAAACTCAGAGGCTTGGCAAGGAAAAGATCAGTTGGAAGTTGTCAAGAGGCCCAGGGAGGAGCTGCAGAGATCCTATGCTCTGGTGAGAGAATTTGTTGACACAGTAAGTGTTGAGTATTTTCCCAATCCTGGCCTTTACTTAAGGCTTCCCAGAAGAAAGTCATCACTGAAAGAAAGCCACGGGAAAACCCGTTTTGAAGTTTTCCACAAGCAACAAAAGGGACACATCAACCACGTGAAAGATGAGCAGAACTAAATGCATGGGGATCTTGGAAGAAAGCCTCTTACAGGCTTCAGAAGAAATAAGAATAGGGTGTTGATTCATATTTTAGATCAAAACCTATAAATGTTTTAGAATAGCACATTTCCAGTCCAGACCCGTGTCAAATGTTATGTTCCTTCCACCTTACATTACACTTTTTTATGCTGATTAATACCAAAAATTCAAAGGGTATCAATACATTTTCAGTGTGATGTTCTTATATTTAATGGAGTTTTGGAGGAAATTATTGTGTAGTCCTATATTAATTCCTCTAATTTTACACATCTTACCTCATGGTTCCAGTGTCTGCAGCCATGTGTGCCAAAGTCCGATTTCTTACAGCTGAACTCACATAGCTTAAAGCTTTGGGAACTGGAGGTTAAATCCCAATGATTAATGTTTAGCTTCTACACTCTTGATATTAATGGTTACCCTGCACACATTCATAATTTTACCCAGCATCATAATTCTTGAGTTTTGAGGTCACTTACTTAGTGTTACTTAAGAAAATGAAAGTACTGACACTGAGGTCCCAAAAGATGGCATCGAGTGAAGGGCAGACTCTTAAGGTTTCAGATAAACTGTTTGTTTCGTTCTTATGCTGGAGAGCCATGTACTTCTTCATGTGATTATGTACGCTTTCTGTTTCAAAGAGAATACTTATTTCTCCTCATTTTGTTGCCATATGTCAGTAATTATAGCCAAATTCCCTCATTACAGTGAATTATTTACCTTTTCACATGTAGCTATTCATTCTGAGAGTTTGTTTGTGAGGCCGCAGAGCAGCACGACGGGGGTCCGCCAGTTTCTGAGCAGGGAGCCCGTTCAGATTCTTTTAATTAAGGCCTAGTTTTCATTCACTTGATTAATCAGTGAAATCAGGGAACGATGGTGGGAGGCTGCGCACAGATTTGTCAATTTGTCCCTTTAAGGAAACCCGTACACGTGCTTGCGTTTTGCCAATGAGCTGGAATTAGCATTTTGAGCTAAATTGGTCACTTTTTCACCAAAGCGAGCTGTCTGACCTCAGACCAAGGCTTAAAGCAATGCGCGCACGTGCCAGGCATGGGAGTTAAAACAAGGGGTGGGATTTGTGAGTCTATTTAGAACTGCAAATAATTTCTTTTAAATCCACCCAAAGCTGAGGCCTTTTCTTTGTATGGATATTTAAAACTCATGCTGATCCAGTGGCTCTTTACACTCCTCAAATTCCAGTTTAAAATGGCAGCTTGATCTCAAAACAACTTTTCCCATGTTCACCAAAAGGATGTTTTCTTTCTTTGTTGTTACACCTATCACCAATAAATCTAATACCACTGAAAAGCCTATGTGTTTCCCTTTAAATGCTCTCACATTTGCAAGGACATCTGTCTAAGTGTTTAGCAGCATATTTGAGTAGCTGCCCTTTCCTAATCCTCTCTGCCAAACTAAACGGCAGTGCGATGGTGTGACGTGGCCTCAACATCACTGAAAAAAATAAACAAAAAAAACGATGCTTGTCATAATTAGAGGCAAACTCGATGCAAAGAGATTTCAAGATGAGATTCAGCAACCTGTGGCAACCCCATATCTCCAGTATGTCAACACTCCCTCAGATACAGCAGATTATTTTAGACAGACCACAACAACAGATAGCAGCGATCAACAACAAGAATTATCTTTAATGTGTCATATTTTACATTAGAACGGGGTTTACTTGATTAATATTCCGACATTCATCTTTTAAGGAAGCCTAGTTATTGTGTCTGAGCCGGGGTATAAAACTAGTGTGCGCAGAACTCGGCCTTGCTCAATATTTTTTAGCCTTTTTCAAGCAATGTCAGTGATCAGCATTATTTTTAGGCATCCTAAACCCATGCCAACAAGCAGAAATGAGCATATGCCCCCTTTAAATCATAGCTCACATAGGACTTCAACAAGACACCTAAAGTCAACGTGTCTTTCTAAAGAACTGTCTCAGGCAAGTAATTGAAACAGGACACTACATCTAAAACTCAAAAATAAAATCATTTTGCAGTCTTGAGACAGCATTCCAGGAGACAACAACCTCTAACTTTTTTTGTGTGTGTACTGCAATTTGAGAGACCTCACTCACCTTTCCTTTACTTTCTATAGATGAACTATGTTATACTAATTATCATGTAATTATCCAGCAATTAAATTGAAAGAGCTTTAATATAACTAAACTTTTCCTGTTTTATGTTAGTACAGGTGAAACTCAAAAACTTTGAATATCATGCAGAACTTCATTTATTTCATTCAACTTAAAGGGACTATACATACGTTTAGCCACAAATAAATATAACAATAAATACAATTCCTTCCTCATACATGCTCCAGCAATGCCCTAGTCAGTAGAAAGAGACCTGGCCTTTTCACTGCGGTTGCCTCTACATACCTGTAAATTCACTTAAATGCGAGTGCTCGGGTCGAACTAGCAGATTTCCTGACTGCTTTCCAGGGGCAGGTTGGGTAATGACATCATGCGCATTCACACTCAGTAGCGTTCGCTACAGCCATCTTGAACAGCCGCGGAGCGAGAGGTAACTGAAGGATGGACTTAGCTGAGCATAAGAAGAGAGCAGAATGTAGCACCAGCAAAACTCCAGCCCAGACCCCAACTAAACCCATGGTGCGTTCAGACCATGTCAAGCAACGCTCATAAAACGACTAGTTCGACGCATATACACAGAGGATACATTTTTAAGGAAAAGCTCGCAAAGCTCGTAGGCGGAGCTTTCTCTGCTGGATGTTTTAAACAGCAGTGGATTGTGGTTGGCTAGGCAGCGTCGACTTTTGGCAACGTCACTAAAGTGAGACACTGGTTGCCGTCCTGCGTCAGGAGCGTTAGGGCCGTCAAAAGTTAAACTAGCTCAACTTCTGCGTTGCTACCGTTATGAGCTTTGAAGCTTGAAACACAGGAAAAGCTTGAAAAGTTGACAGAGCCAACGCTCACAAAGTGCCACAGAGACGGCGACGCTCCTCCAACGGCCTCAACCATAGACTTAACCTGTAATCTTGACGTTGCTCACACTACCGTTTGGGGCAGTGTGAACATACCATAACACAACGGTAACACTTCTAACGTTAGTTGAAGTAATGCCTGTAAATTTGTCCAGAACGGGACTGACTCAGCTGTTTGTCTGTTTGTTCATGAGTGAACTCTCATGCAGCATGTGCGAGCCCATTCAGGCTGCAGTTAAACATTTGGCCTGAGGTGGCACTTGCGAGCACAAAACTTTCAAAGTTCACATAGTTGCTTTAAAAAGGTAAAATAATATGATATAGACTCATTACATTGCAAAGGAAGATATTTCAAGCATTTATTTCTTATAATTTTTATGATTATGGTTTTCAGCTTATAAAAATCCAAAACACTGCTAAGGGCTCCTGAGCCTTTAAATGGTCTCTAGGAATGGTTCAGTAGGAATCACAATCGTGGGGAAGACTGCTGACCTGACAGTTGTGGAGAAAACTATCAAGAACACCCTCCATAAAGAGGGACAGCCTCACAAGGTCATTACAAAAGAAGTTGGATGCTCCCGAACTGCTGTATCAAAGCACATTTCTTAGCAAATTATGTTGAAGGGAAAAGTATAGAAGAAGGGGTGCACAAGCAACAGGGATGACCGCGGCCTGGAGAAGATTGTCGGGAAAAGGCCAGTCCAAAGTATTGGGGACCCTCACAGGGAGTGGACTAAGGCTGGAGTGTGTGCATCAAGAGCCGCCACACACAGATGGATCCTGGACATGGGATTCAAATGTTGTATTAGTCTTGTCAAGCTGGTCCTAGTCTTCTTTTCTGATGACGGCAAATATTGCATCTCATTAGGAAAGCAAGGTCCCAAAGGAAAAACGAAGAAGCACAAAATCCAAGATGCTTTAAGTCCAGTGTCAAAATTCCACAGCCTTGTGTTTATTAGGGGACCCATGTCTTCAGGTCCACTGTGCTTTTTTTAGGTCCAGAGTCAATGCAGACACCTACCAGGACATTTTGGAACACGTCATGCTTGGTTATCTTCCTCAACTTTACAAAGGTCCCGCATTTCTCTATTTGAAATCGTTTTTTTTTATTGATTTCCTGTAATATTCACTCTTTCTTGGATTTGAAATTGGGTTTTCATAAACTATAAGCCATGATCATCAATATTATAAAAAATTAAGGCTTGCTTGAAATATCTCTGTCATCTGTATGTCAGTCTCTGAAATAATTTCTAAATGCAAGGAGGATAATAAGACAGACTTTTTTTTCATTATGCCCCTGCACTGCAACTAAAGCTCCAGCAGACCACGTGATATGACTTTGAACTCAATGGAAGCGCTTGGGACCTTTTAGCCATTGGTAAATTGTACCTAACCATGAACAAAACTTCTTGAGGTTCATAATTCTCTTCCTTTTTTTTATTTTATCTTTGGGCTTATTGATTTCAGATTTTCTATGATACACAAGAAAAAAAAGGGGCATTTGAAGTGTTGCCTTTGAAGTACATCCCAAGTTGTGCTTTTGTTTCACTCAAAATGCAATCTGAATCTTACGAAGCCATCTAAATATGTGGTTTCAGCTTAATAAAAAACTTAGATTTTGTTTTGTTTACATGTAATTGTAGTTAAATTGTGGAAGCTACCGTCATGTGCCACACTTTTAAATTTTGTAGTATATACTGGGTGTTGGGTGAAAAAAAAATAAAGCGGGGAGGCATTTGGCAGAAGAAGGAAAGTGTTACAACACGCTACCAGGTAGCATAAAAAGAAGTAGGGGGCACTTTTGATGTTGACTCGCTAAATCCTTTAAATGTCAAAATATTTCGGGCTCCATCGCATCATTATTTAATTTTCACTGCCATTTTTTGTCAGCTTTGGAAGTGCAGTTTTACCATCATGCATGTTTTTACTTTTAAAAAATGCTCCAACATTTAACTTTTTTTTTTGGCGGTGTGTACAAAAAGCTCTCAAAGAACTATGTGGAGGCACGCAAGCAGAAGTGCTTCTCTGGGTGTTTTTTTTTCCCACACTGATGCTGACAGAAACAGGTGAAACGTTTCAATAAAGGATTATGCTTAATATATCACTGACTCTGTGCCAAAATTCAGATCCGCTCATTTCTATGCAAACAAAATATTTTGTAGACTCAAATAATCGAAAGGAAAGCAAGTGATTGAAACAAACTTTATGTGACTGTCTTGGTATCCTATGTGTCAGAGACAAATGGCACAAACATGAGCACAAAGTCATTTCTTCATGTGAAATTGACACGTTTTTATTCTTATTTTTCTCTAAACCTGAAAGCGGAAGGCTGCGGCAAGAAGTTTGTGGCATGCGTGGGGGGGAGGAAAAAAAACTTAAGACATCTCGATATGTGAGGTGAAACATTGCATGAGGTTTCTCTCTCCTCTCAGGAAATGAATTAGTCATTCTCTGTCTCATCAGGGATGTGAAGCAGCCACATTGCCCCTGTGTGGATGGCAATATTAATTTAACATGACACCGCATTGATGGTCAATTTCTGTTTCAGGGAGGCTGTTTAAGTAGAGTGGTGGAGTATTAATGTGATAAGATGTTTGAACGGGGGGGACGGTACATCTCGCTCTCTCTCTCCGCTCTGCCATGTTTCATGCTCAGCCAGCCATCTGGACAAATCATCTCCCCACATGCCTCTCTCTCTCTTCTCAACTTTAAGTTGGATGTGTCTGAATGTGTGTGAGTGAGAATGAAGAAAGGATGATTGTCTGTTCATTTTGTTTATTTCTTTTAACTTTCTTTGTCGCCGGCGAATGTGTTTTGAGAATTTTAACGTGTCTGCATGCATCCGCGCGGCTGTGAGGCGGGGCTCTGAAACTGCACGTAGGTGTGATGGTGGGTGTGGTGTGAGCCTCTCCCCACGACTGTCCTTTTGTTTTTATTAGGTGTGGAGGATGCTATTGTTGTGTGTGATTTCTCAGCATTTGGGTGTGAAGTCTGCAGTTACATTTAGGGCTATAATGGGTTTTTCTGTCTTTATTAGCTCCTGTGTTTATGCCCATGTAAATTTCTGTGTAGTGTACAACACGGACGTGAAATGAAGAGGCTGGCCATGTGGAGACACGCACGAACGCACACACTCACACTCCCCCTTCTACCCCAGCCCACCCTCTTTCCCTCGTCCCTTGTGTTTATGGACCTTGTTAGCACAAGCTTGCCTTTCAATCTTCGTTACTGGCGTAAAATTCGATGTGTCGTACTTCCAGCTCACAGCAAGTGAACCGTGTATGAACGAATTAGTAATCTACACAAAGTGCTTAATCAAATCAGCAGCTGCCCCTGGAATAAATATTGTAGAACGTCTTGGGATATTCACTGGCAGAGTGTGAGGGTTTGCTCAAAGATGCTTGCTTGGATATCATACCAGGCTGCCACTTAGAGTGAAGTGTCACAGCGTGTCAGGCTAAACTAAATTTGGCTCTGCCTGAGCCACAATATACGTTTAACGTGTATTGTTTTACGTATACGTACATATGTAAACATAGGTTTATTCAATGTAAAAAAAAAAAAGAAATAAAAATAAACCGTACTTTTTTGGTGGTGTTATGAAGCCTAAAAATCCTCAGCAAAATTATTTGCAATTGTGATGGGTTTAGGTTTACCCTGCCATGGAGTGGTGACCTGTCCAGGGTGTACCGCGCCTCTCTCCTGAGTTAAGGTGTTTAAAAAAAAACAGACGATATATTGTGATATAAAGTCTTTCCTCAAAAGTCAAATATTTACATTTCACTCCTTTGCATGAATAGTGCCTGACATGCAATGGGTATTAGAGGCCAGGTATAACTTTATACTGTAAAAACTGCAGCTATTATGGAAACTACTGCTAAACAAGCGGATATTCTCCCTCTATGGTGTTGATTAAAACATACATTTAAACAAAAATAAAAATAATACAGTTAGAAAACCCAAATTTATACACAAGAATAAATGAAGAAACCAAATAAAGCTGAGGTGACTATGATTACTGTTTTATTGGAGTTACTCCAGGACATACAGTATTACATTACTTTTACTCATTCATTCTTCATTAACAGTATAATTCACCTAAAAAGGAATGCTAATTATTGCTCTTTATACCTATACAAATGGCATAACTCTTACACAGGTTTTGATTTTAATGCATATAATAGAATGAGTATACACTATGGATGACTACCACCATCATGCTTTGTGGTTGTTTTCTTGTAGGGGGGGATTGGCGGACTTCACAACATGGAACCATTATTATGTAAAAATAAGGAAAACTGCGCACAGCCTTTGCGGTCGAGGTGACAGTAAATAGGACTTGGAAGTTCGACTAAGGCTGAAGTCTTTCTTTGCTCCGGGTCAATTTGTCCATTCCCTAATTTGTACCTACACCTTGCCTTTTTGACTCTTTCCATTTCATACATTTGTACTTAAATGATGATGATGCTTTATGGCCATTGAACCATAGGATCAACGAGATATAGTTTACAGTACAACCTCTCCAAGATCAGAACAAGCAAACAAACAATACAGACAGATCCAGGTCACTGAAGAGCTTGCAGCCACTGCAGCACTGCCATGTATGCGCATAGAAACAGATACACAAGGTCAGAGAGGGTCCACGGTGGGAAAAAAAGTGCTCAACTGTATTTTGATTCATATTCAAAACTCAAGACGCAGGTAATAGAAATACATAGTTGCATATCAGTTTATTTATCTCAGTATTTAAGGTTGTAGTGAGTTCTGATCTCTGTTTTGGCCAGTTGGTTTTTAATAAATCGTAGAAATTTGGACCTCTGATTAAGGGCTGCACAGTAGTGCAGTTAGTAGCACTGTTGCCTTGCGTCAAGAAGGCCCTGGGTTCGAATTCCACTCTTTGTAACTTTTACATCTGTGGGTTATCTCTGGGTAAAATTCTTCATTTGGACATTTGCCTCTTATCCAATGTTCACTGGAGATAGGCAGCTCCCTTGACATGCTGATGTAGACGATGAATGGTTGGTTGGTTGGAACACTGATTTCGAGGAGAGGTTAGTTAAATCTTTTAAAAGACAAAAAAGATATAATATGATTTTCAAGATTTTTAAAATGCCAATCAGGAGCTCTCAAACTCCTATTAAGAAGAGAAAAAGGAACAATTCTCTTGAAACCGAGAAGCAGAATTTGTTAAGGGATAAGATTTTAACTTTAGTTCACAGCCATGAATGCTACAGTTGGAGAGGAGTCAACTAGGTTTATGATTAATAGTAAAAGGTGGATCACTAATGTTTTAGACATTTGTCACTTAAGAAAATCAAGGGAAGTGGTTAACAATTGATAGCAACGATAAAGACAACATTTTATCAGTGCTTGGAAGCTGTTCATGAGACAACTATTAGACAGTGATTCAGAACCCATGGGAAGGTTGACCTTTGATTGGCTACAACAGGAGGTGATGGTTCTGGAGAACCCTTCATGTTTGCCATATGCTTTTGATCAGGGTCATTTAGGTAGAAAAGCAGAAAATGTGAGACAATTCCAGTAAACTTATGAGCATAACTATGTGTAAATGATAAACATCTCCCTGTAGACTCTCGCCCTTGATGTTTTTTAACCTAGGGGGATAATTTATTGACCTTAACCACTCAAATATATCCCCTTAGAATCAGAAACTTTGACTTTTTTGTGTTCCGTCTCCTTTAACTTGAGCTGGTGGCTGTTCATGGATCAGATAGACAGTGCAGGCATCTGCCCTCACTAGTCTGTGGTTAAATGATTGATGGCAAAAAGAAGCTTTGCCACTCTCTCAAACGCTACCCCGCCCTCTGGACTTATTAATGACAATAATTAGGAGGAAACCTCCCTGTGAAGCCCGCCAGAGTGATTAGTGCTTTAATGATGGAATGGGAGGTAGCGAGTGCACCCAGAATTGATTTACGTATTTGCCCTGACCTTTGGAATCCAATTTACACATCCACAGGCAAAGAAAGAGTAGGTAAGAGATGAAGGAGACTGACAAGGATAGATAGAGTGAAAGAAAAGCTGCTTGGCACTTGAAGTGGGACTCTAGTTTTTATTGGTGCTGAATTAGAGACGTATGTCTTTTTTCGTCATTAATTTTTATGTTTCATTATATGTTCATTTTCTTATTGTTGCATTTGATTCATTTTGCAGGATCTAAGCCCTTCATGTGTAAGATCTGCAACTTTGCTACTGCTCAGCTGGGAGATGCCAGGAACCATGTGAAGAGGCATCTTGGGATGCGAGAGTACAAATGTGACATTTGTGGGTGAGTGAAAAGAACCGGCTTTTTATATGGTTAGAGCACTTTTATAATATCTCGGAAGTTTTAAATCCAAAACTGCTGTCATAGTTTAGGTAAAAATGTCAAACTGAAATGAAAACAAATAATCAAAAACCAGTATTTGCTGTGCGAGCTCTGGTCTAGGAAGTGTGAACTACAAATGATATATATTAGTCTCCCTAGATTGTATTTGTCTTGGGTGAATTTAGAATTCAGCCCAGCATAAGAGAGAATTTGAATTGTTTTGTTTATCCAGAGATATCCTAATTTGATCTTATGGTGCGTTCACATCTCCCCAAATGTCAGTGTCAAGAGCGGCGGGAGTACATTTAAAGTCTTTGGTTGAGATGGTCGGAGGGGCGTCAGTCTCTCCAGCACTTTGTGTGCGTTGGCCGTGTCAATTTTCTCAAGCTTTTCAAGTGGCAAAAAGCAAGCAACGCAGAACCTTTGACGGTCTTAACGTTCTTGACGCAGGGCACCAACCAACCAGAGCGTCTCCCTGTAGTGACATTGTCAACGTTGTCTAAACAACCACGTCCACTAGTGTTTAAAACATCTGCTGGAGAGAGGCCCACCCACGCGCTTCGCAAGCTTCAGCTTAAAAATGTATATGCATCAAATTAGTCGCTTTGTGAGCGTTGTTTGACGCTCACAAAGCGTGCGGTTTGAATGCACCATGGGTAGCGACTCAGTGTCCTGATCAAACCTTAGTAAAACTGTAAAGGAGTGGCTGAAGGAACTCAAGTAATCATAATATCTGTGATTTATTGTCGGCCACTCCAAAGATGAGATGTGTGGCTGCATTTTGAGCTTCCAGTTTTTGTTACTTACGGCTTATTTTATACAGAAATCATGCAAAACTATACGTTAGGCTCTGTCCGTTAATTTGTAGATTTAAGAAATCTCTTTTTCATAACATCCTAGATGTTTTTCACCCTCTCTGTTAATCACCACAGATAAATGTACTGTATTGAATGTAGGACCCTCCTCTCAGTCTCTGTACTTACTTTGTTCACTGTGCTCAGTTTGATATCCCTAGCTTTAGCTGAAAGGTGCGCAGAGAGCAGCTGAGACAGAATTCTTAAAATTTGAATGTTAAAAGCCACGCAACATTTTAAAGTTGCAGAGTTTCAACATTTTCAGTAAGTTGTGTATCCAGATGACTGAGACTAGGGCTGCACGATTATGTCCAGAAAAATAATTACGATTATTTTGATCAATATTGTAATCACGATTATTAATCATGATCATTCATCCAGTCCTGTAAAATATCTATTTTTATTGCACCAATTACAAACTTTTAAAAATTTTATCATTTTTTTGTGAAAAATAAAACTTTAAATTAGAATAGATGATTAATAATTCAAAAAAACGAACAAAAACAAACTCCTCTCTATATATATATATATATATATATATATATATATATATGTGTATATGTGTATATATATATATTTAAAAGTCAAGCTAAATATGTTATTGCAGAGTGCAATCTCCAAGTGCAATTTATGGGAAACAATTACAGCATATACAGAAAAAGGCCTTTGACATTCCCTGCATCCAAATCCTTAGTATTTACTATATGCTACGTAGCAACTATTACTAACCTGTTAATGTAATACTGCATAGCAAACGATCGAGTAATAGGCATGAAATCAGACATACTGCTCCACCATTTTGCATGTCCTTTGACCCATATGACTTCTGTTGACCCAGATGTTTACGTTACGTTCGCCTGTGGTCCCGCCATCCTCTAGCTGTTATTTTGTCTGGTATGACTTTACAACTTAAATTTTTAATCAGTCAAAAAACTATTATAGTAATCAGTAACATCGCTACATGTACAATTATCTGCTGAAACTGCGGCGGTGTCAATGTTTGACAGTTCGTCTGTAGCCATTTTTAGCTAAGTCCTTCTTCTATGATTTCGGGGCGTCCGCTGCATTGTGGGATAGCGTAGCATCCACCGGCTGCTTACTGTGGCGGTAGTACACTTTCGGGACATTTCTGCTTACTAGTAAGATCCATAATGGAGATTTGGATCTACTACATTGCTCAAATACTCCTTTTCACCTTCTACGTAGCAAGCGTAGTGCAGCCACTATGAGTGCTGAGTGGCGTGTGCGCGGTTTTTATTTGTTCAGCTTAATGAAGCTTTAGCCATGCGCTTGGCCCCTGGTGGCTCGTAAACTATTGATTGAGTCGTTGTGTGATAAAGAAGAAAGCAGAAGAGTTCACATTTTGAATGTAAATATCGTTCATGATCAGGTTAATTTAATTGTGGCCACCAAAATCGTGATCACGATCAAAATCCGATTAATTGTGCAGCCCTAACTGAGACAGAACACAAATGTTACGAGCTGGATTATGAACTAGTCATATAAAAAAAGAAAAAGAATAAACCTGAATGTTACAATAGCATTTCAGCAAACTATTCTAAGAATATCGTCAGAAAGGAGAAAAAGGTAAGTTTCTTAAAGAATGTAGTTGTTTGTATTCCATCACATAGAGTATATCTTAAGAATAATAACTTTCTAACTTTTACACCTTAAAAACATGTGTTTTCGAAACAGTTTGGCGGCACACCAGCATTTATTACGTTCTTTTTCAGAGCTGTCACTGCATTGGAGGGTCAGGCTGCTGAAAACCGCATCATACAACTTTTCTTTCCGGGTCACCTTCCAGAAGTACTGACCCGGATTTCACTTTATGGCAGTACACTACAAGCTGCCAAAGCTGTTTTCAAATAGACGTTTTGGAATATTTGCGGACAATTTCATTCGGTCTTTCAGCTGTAGTTGTCTTTTCAAATACAGCACTTTTTTACCAGAGCATTGCCGTTTGGCTGCTTTCACACGGAAGAAATGTATGTATGAAAGTCTAGGGTTTGATGTTAGTTTGATGTGTTTTATTGTTTTGGCTTTCAGTACACTGGCTTCTTCAGATGCGCTCCATAGAGATTAGTTTTTTTTTATGACTGTGACATCACGCCACAAGTCTTGAGAGGGCGACAGAGGGCAAATATCCATGAAGTTACAGAGCGCGTCTTTAAAGCCTGAGCAGCATTTTGATGCTGACCTGTAGCAACTTATGATGAGACAAAATATCTGGTGCTATCTAGAAACTCATCGGTTAGTTAGATAATTACAACACAATTATATTATTTAAGTTCAAATCTTGGGGAACTTCAATCTTCAATCTTGGGGAGTCAAACGGAGAGCGAATAATGACTAATTTGCAAACAACGTGAGCTAGCCATTTACTACATTTGAAGCTAACACTGATTTAGTTAGTTAAATGGTTATTTAGGTTTTTAGGGCATCTGGACTGTTCATTGCATTCATGTTTAATCAGTGCATTTCATGTGTTTTAATCATAGACTGTATAAAACAATGGACTAAGCTTCCGGTACGTCCCCCATAGGTTTCTCAAGAGCAAAAATGAGGCCAACTGGGCGGTTCCCACCGCCGCCATGTTGTCACGTCACTCGCCTCGTCACTCTCAGAAACTCCAAAAATGGGCTAAGAGGTGGAGCTGAGAGGGGCGCTGTGAGGCTGGGGGCGGAGGGTTAACGCTCCGAGCTGACGTAGCTACAAGCTAGTCAGAAGCTAGTCGGGAGCTAACTGAAGCTAACGTAGGCTGCAGCCAGTTTCAGCCAGAAGACCGCGGTTGAGAGAATTTTACCCCGTTTTTCAACAACGATCCCTTTAGACGCAGAAACATCTCAAGTAGAGAAAACAGATCAACACGGCCTGACATTGTGTTATTTCCATTACCATCGGAGGAGGGTGAGGACTTAGTCCGCCTATCTTAACATATACATCCAGCTAAAAGTAGTCACAAAGTCATTATGAAAATTCAGGTCGCCTAAAAAAATAAAAGGTTTTTGACTCACCTCACATCAGACATCCATTAGTTTATGCCTCCAGCTGTGTTCCTCACACCAGTACTGATCTAACCAGCGATCATCCAGTCTGTCTAGAGTCCAACTCTGTAGTCTTCCAGCCTGATGTAACCATCTCCCGCTCTTGAGTCTCGAGGTGCTCTACCTGACCGGGTCTGCTGCGGCGTCCCGGTCCTGCCGACTTTGCTGCTACCCGACCGATCGCCTGCTCCAACTCGCGTGTACAAAGAGATAAAAGCTCCGACCAGAACAGCATTCCTCTCTGCCACCTGACAGAGACCCCCCAAGCTCGTTAAGCTTCAGCCGGTATGAAGCATAAACTTCTTGGACGGTCTGTTACTGTAATCAAAACGAGAGAAAGCCATGTTTGCCCAATAATTGCAGATTAAAATCCAAAACCGAATAAAAACTGCAGAGGCAACTGATAGTGGAGTTAAGAAACACCAAATAACTGAAGTCTTTACGTTAGTCCCAGGCTGTGAAGAGCTTCCCCGTTAGCAGAGGGGGACAGCAGACTACGTAGCAAGCTATTAGCTACAGTTAGCCACCATTAGCCACCAGCGTTTGGCTAGACGGCCTGTCAATCAAAAGGACACGCCCCTAATTATTTATAATTTCAAGATTAAATTACAAATAAACGGAGAAGTTAGAAAAAAATTCACCCCCCTCAGAGTTGTCATGATGGTAAACCTGAACTATCAAACCTAAAATGTTTTTTTGAACCAGGCTGTAAACATGTTTATTTTTGCTGTAAAGTTGGCCTTTTTAACATGGGAGTAAATGGGAAATTGCTCCTTTTTGCAGCCAGCCCCCAGCGGATGAGGGCTGAACTGCAATTTTTGTCACTTCCGCGTTGGCTTCACATTCTGCGGGCGGAGTTTGCCCCTTGGTTTTAATAAGAGATGGTAAGATGCAAAGAGCCTTCAACAAAACAAAACAAAAGAGAGCCTTCAGACAAAAGCTAATGATTTGTGAAATATTTATTTTTCACTAATAAAACTTATTTTAATTGCTTTTTGGAAATAAGAGTAAACTTAGAATTAGATGGGCATAGAAAATGCTTTCCTATGGATTAGTCATAACAGAGTGATTAAATAGTCTTTAAAACACACACTGAGATCGGATCCAATTGTGAACACAATTAGATGGGAATTTTTATTTTTTCCAAAAAGTATTTTAGCAATGATGTGAACCAAGTAGCTTTTAAAGCTGCAGTAGGTAACTCTGAGATTAGAGCAGACTTTGCTTGAAAATTTGAACTCATACAAGCTTCACATCACTCCCCCTCCCTCTCCGGTGCATTCATGCCCCGCCTCTAAGGCCCTCCTGCTCCTCCCTCCTAGTTGAAAATCTCAGCTGACGCGACTTGAAGCGGCAAGCGTAAGCAATGGAGTGCGAACCGGTAAGAGCAAAAACATAAACTCACTTTCACACAGCTAGAAAAGATGTTGTCCTGTTGCTCGGCCATAGCTTACTCCTAGCTTCGAGCCGCTAGCTCTTCTGACAGAGCTCAGGCGGTTGCGTACATAGTTGCGTAGCGTAGCGTAGCGAGGGCCGGGTCGTGGTGTGTGTGAGGAGTGATAGACAGATGTCAGACACTCCATGAGACGCTGCTCTGGCTCTGATTGGGTGTTTTCTACCGGGAGCGGTGGATTCTTGCAAATCGCAGTAGGAGCAGTAGGCGTGACCAATGGAGCTTCTTTTTTTCAACAAATTACTAAACTCATTTCCTACTTTCAGGACATATGGACAGTTTTAGGAACAATCACAAAAAGTGACTTTTATCATAGTTGCCTAGTGCAGCTTTAATGTAACCTTATGTCATGTTACACTTAAACAGCAAATACCTGTTCTTAAGAAATTCTAACCTGTGCAAAATCATTCTTATCCTCATTGTTAATTTACCCTTTTAAAACAACCAGCAACAGAGTTTCACTAATTAGGCTATGAGGTTAAACATGCAACATTATGTATATTTTAGATCAATTATTGCTTCATGCATAAATAGCAGTAGTCCAGTAATGAAAAAAAAAAGCCATTAATTAACTGTGATACCTGGCCTTTCCTGTAAAAAACATACCAAAAAAATTGCTCTGCGTCAACGTTCCTTGTAGCATACGGGGAGACAGATTATTTTGCCAGCTGTACAAATAATCCTAATTGGAAGTTTATATAGGTTTCCACAACGCTATAAATACCCAGTAGTTCAGGAGTATGGTTGTTATCGCGGTACCCCGTACCCCCTGCATTTTGACCATATGTTGTGCTCAGCTCCTTCCATTCCCGCGGTGGACTTCCTCACAGCTTTGCCGTGTTCAAATAAATGTGTTAAGCTGTTTAACACGCAGCCGGGGAATAGAGTAAATTGCGGGATTTTAAGTTTTTTTCTTCTTTTTTGATTCTTCTGCAGGTGCAAACGCATTTTGAGACGACGACACACGCCACTAAAACATACATGTAGAAAGAGAGGTGTTAGTTTCTCCCTCTGCGTGATCGGCTTAAGATGCATCAAATGGTCTGGTTTCAGGCAGATATTTTAAATAATATTTTTGTGTCCTTTTTTTTATTTTATTTTATTTGTTCCTCCAAAGTTGAGCAGAGCAAATGTGTTTGTTTGCTCCCGCTGATGTTCGCAAACATATTACAGCAGGAGCCAACAAGCTTTGCTTTAAACACAGCATCTCCTTAATGAGAGGAGAGGCTCATGTTTCACAAGCCCCAAGACTTTCCCTTAGCCACCCCCCCCCCACCCCCAACCACCACCATCCACCACCCCACATCTGAAAAACCCGCTTCTCCCAAGTGCCGCAAACATGTTGGGCTTTGACCAAGCGTCTCGCTTTACAACACACACACACACACACACACCTATACGTACACCCATACAGCCGGAGCGGTTCTCCAATATGCTTTTAAATGGGACTACTAAATACAGCCCCTGGTTTCACAAATCATGCGGCTGTAGGAGCTGCGTGCTGCCAGTGCCAGCCACCGGTGACAAATCGGCCCTGTGTGTGCTTTCAGGACTGACTGATCACCAGGCAATCCCTCGGCTTGACTAAAGAGCAGCAAACACAAAGAAACTCCCAGCAACAACCTCATTAAGGCCAGAGCCATACATACACATAACCCCTCTTCGGCTTTTTTTTTTTTTTTTTACATACCCCAAAACTTTTCACACTTTAGTACACCCTTAATCTGAATGTAAAGCATGGTATTAATGCATGGCCATGGATCAGGTGTAATGTGTGATGTTATTAGCCGTTTTTTTGTGTTTGTGTGTGTTCGTGGAAGGGGGTGACCCAGAAAAATTGAGATCATAGTGCGATTAAGCTGCAGATACGAATGAAGGGGTGCTGCGTTTTACTTCAGCAAACGGATGTTTTAGGGGATTTTTAGGCGCGATCACACTGCATCATGTCAATTAATGCAACACTTTGTTTGGACTCCTTTTCTATGCACTGTGGCTTTTATGGTTTCATTATTCATTGATAAACTACATGCTTTCCTTTTCTGTCTATGTTGCATGGTGTTTATCGTCATTTTGTGTTGGCTCAGATATTTTTCTTCTCTTTTCTTTTTCCTGAACAAAAAGGAGGGGAAAAAAAAAGATTTCTCCTCTTCCATTGATCGCCACGTCTTCCTTGTTAAACTCCCAGACTGGAAGATTACCTCGCCTCTGACTCTTGGAATGAATGGATGTGCGGCGCCTCAGCTGTCCACTTCACTTTAGCAGCTGCCCACTGCTGCTTTTCTCTTCTCAGGAACCTAGGGGGAGTTGTTGATAGTTAAAGATCATATTGTTTTGGCATTTAATTAAGAAATGCAAATGCAGGGCCAGGACAGATTAGAACCCTTGACCACACTGCCAATCAAACCTGATTACGGCAGTCAGTGTCCTGCTCACCATTCGCTTCACGGGCTTTTCCTCCCGCCTCATTGTTTCATCTGCTTCTTTCTATAGTGGCCTGCAAAAAGTATTCATGTCCATTAAACTTTTCCACATACGTCAATGGATTCTCAATTTGAATACCATGAACCAATACTTAAAATGTGGAAACTCTGCAATAATTTAACCATTTTTTTTTATTTTTCTCTTGAAACTTTAACTTTGTAATACATTTTATTAATATTTTATTTTTTATCACAAGCAGAGAAGAACATAAAACCTCCCTTCCAATTTGTTGCATTTTTTGTGTGTGGTAGAAATATCAGCATTGGTACCCAGTATCGTCATATACTGAAAAACAAGAATCTGTATCGTATCTGATTCATAGCCCTATGTCATTGTTAGACTAGTCTACGATCATTGGTTTTATTCATTAAATTTTGTACAGTAAATCTCATTTTAAAAGACAAAAGTGATGCAATTTTTATTATTCTTGCCTAATGTATCACATTAGGCATTAATGATCAAACTGAAATAATTTATTTACAATAAAAGTGTAACAGTATTGTTTAAATAACAGAAATGATTAGTAGCAGAGATTGGCTGCTATCTAATGACTCTTTGTAGTTACTGCAGAACGACTGGAGATGATCCAGATAGCTCATAGGACAGCACAGTATAGGAGGACGTGATCACGATCCTCTTTTGGATTTTGATGTGCGAGGTCGTAATGTAATTTTGATCAATTTCGATACAAAATCGAGATCGTGACACCCAGATTAGCCGACAAGCTCACAGTAACTCTGGAGGAGCTACAGAGATTCACAGCTCCTGTGGGAGAATTTGTGGAAAAGACAACTATTACTTGTCAAAAGAAAGCCACAATTAGCCTGAAGCATCCGGGTTTATAAATTATGCCTTTTGGCCTAAATTCAAACTGTGTTTGGAGGAAAAGTAACACTAAATATTAGGAGAAACGTAGACGGAGGACTTTATTTGCATGATAATAATGGTGAAAAAAAGGCAGTCAGATTAATGTTAGATCTTTTTAATCAAATTTTTCTTTCATATTCATAAAGAATAAACTAACCCCAAAACGTTACAATTCTCTCTGTTGGAGAGGCGAGAAGGAAATAAATAAGGGGTGAAAATGTGGCACCTGGACATTTTGAAAAAAGCTACAGGGAATAAATAGTTAAGACATCCTCAAACTCTTTGTGTAGAAACTGTGATATATGGAACACCATTTGACAGGTCACTTCGTGCTCCCACAGAAAAATAAATGTTTTCCTAACCAGCCTCTATCTCTGCAGTGAGATTTGATTTATAAAGCTGGCTCACAGCCGTATCACATGTTAGGCAAATCCCATGCTGTGTTGCACAGTTAGTTTCATATATGCCAGGGTAGGTGGTACGGATCTCTTCCGAAGTGGAGTGAATGAATGGCAATGCAGGAAACAAGCAGCTTGCGTCGGATCGGTGAAGAAGCTCACTTAATATTGTAAGATTTACAGATATCAGCTTAACTCATTAGTTGCCTTTAGTGAACACCCTGGTAGTAAGAAAGTCTGATTCATGTAGTAGTCTCAGTGTGTCACAGGGAAGAGCTACAAAGAAACAATTTTGTTTAAAGCTTATTCAAAGTATTAAAAGGGCCCAGTCAACGAAAAAAAAAAAATCTAGCTCCGAATCTAAGACACATTTTAAATATTACTGTTAACAAACACTCTCTCAATCTTACTGATCTTATTTTGTAGATGTCCAAAGCTATCAGAGACATGTGCTATGACCTTTAATTGACACATAAGGTGGTTAATACCAACGATCTACACTGAAAGGGCCGAATTAAAATCCATAACACACTTTGTAGATAGTTTTTTGTAAAATAACAAATGAAAGCCATCTTTGCTTTTTCTTCTACTTCTCAGTTATGTTTGTCTATCACATGAAATCGCCACGGAATACATTGAAGTGGGTGGTAATTCTGAGATAAAACGGGGAGAAAAAACAAACAAGGGGTGTGAATACTTTTGCAAGACATTGAATATGCCTGCTGTCTTCATCTGTCTGCTTACTTTTGTTTTTATTTTTGAAAAGCTTTATTTGTCTTAATTTGCCTATAACGAATTCTTTAGATCTAAAAAGCAGCAGAAAAACACAAATTGGCTGTTAGCATGCGAGATCAGATTCTTCAAATTTAATTGGATAAAAGAAAAAGAAAAAGGATGGTGGAATCTTGCGTTTTCCTCCTGGTGTTTTTTTTCCTTTTTTTTTTCCTTTTTGTCCACAGTGGGGCTTGGCTACTTAATGAGCCTCCTCTTCCTCTCCTCCATCATCTGGCAGAAAGGCCGTGGATTCAGCACTTCCCAGCTCCCGCTCTCTTGTCCTCCCTAAAGATGCAGCGGACGTCCATTGCTGTTGTAAGTGTTAAATTATGGATAAACAGTCTAAATGCTTTGAAGCATTGGTTTAATATCTCAGCTCGCGCCCTGGTAGTAGCAACAGCAGCAGCAGCAGGAGCATCGGCGTGAACGCAGATTGTTCTCATGTGGATCGGCGTTTTATGATTATGGGTCACGAGTCCCCCCCTACCCCCAAGTGTCACTTGAGAAATTTGAACAAGTCTTTAAAACCTAAATGTTTCTGCCAACACACACACACACAAAAAAAAAGTTTTCCCCCCAAGCCAAAAAGTTTTGTTTCTCCCTCCTAGTTTTTTGTATTTATTAATTTTTTATTTTTTTTACTTTGTGTTGCAGAGACGATTTCATGTTGTGCGTTTGATTTGACTGTTAACGGGCTAGGGCCGGCTCGTGTCAGGGTTTTTATGTCTTGTGAGATTGTCTGGTTTGTTCCCAGAATAGCCCATCAGTTCCGCCCTGCGTGGCTCATCCGCTTGTAATGTGCCTTAATGCCCGGGCCTGCATGAGTAGCATGAGGCCCGGCGGTGACAGTGGAGGAGCATCTTAGCTCGCTGCTTATCCAGAGAAAGCCGTCACTTAACTCAGCCCCTCTATTGTCTGTCCACACCCCTCTCCTTCTCCCCCACCCCCTGACGTGACTCTCTGTAATCCTCAAACAGATTTCTGGTTAGAAGTCCCTGAGAACTATTTTTATGTGTTTTTTTTTTTTTTCTCCCCTCTTCTTCTTTCCTCCCTCCCATTACAACATTAATGGCTGTTGCAGATGAAGAGAGGGATCCCTATGAGGATGATTATAATGTCACTCCGCTGATCTTCTGCCGCCCCGAAAATAATTGTACATCATCGCTTCATAACGTGTCAGAGGGACACGTTGGTGGCGTGCAATTAAAACCGCAGAATATAATACAGCAAATTACGGGCTGTCAGGCCTACGAACAACACACTCGTATTTGAGTTACACTTAATCATCACGTACATTAGTGATTTTGCTAAGATCCCCTCAGTCCCCCCCCCTCCACTCATACAGCAAGACTGTGAAAGAAGCTTCTCCTTGCAGGCTGCTGAGGGATCATGGAATGATACCCCAGCTACGCATCTACACCCTTGGGAACAGAGTCCCTACGCAGTTATGAAACCTCTGGAAAAGTATGGAGCCTAATATGATTTTATTTTATTTTTTATTAAACTTTTTTTGTTTTTTTTTAGGCCTGGATAAGTACTTGTATGTGGGGAAAGTATTGGTGTGGGAAAATGTTTGTGTTTCAGCCCGTATTTACTTTTATATCTTCTAATTGACAGAAATCTGAATTTTCTATCCCTACCACTAACATGTACATGTCATGTGCGGTTGTAGAGCGCATCCAAATAGCCAAGTGTGTGTGTGTGTGTGTGTGTCAATGCATGGCATATGAGAGATAATCGAATGTTGCATCCGAACAGTCCTTTGTCCCTGCGATATTGCAAATGCTGATATTGCTATGACGATTGTAATTCAATATAGTTTGCAGTTTCACACTTATTCAAACATAGAATAGCTTTTGGCCTCTATTAAATCAGGGTTTCTAAATTTGGCCAGTGGTTATTGACGTTTCATTTGTTTAGATCTCAAATACAGTGGGTTTCTTACAAATAAATAAAAAAGTTTTATTATTTAGGAAAATCCAGTGGAACTCAAACTAGCTTCATTCAGTTTCACCTTTTGGGAAAATAAGGAATCTAAGTTGGTCTAGGTGTCCCAAAAAGTTGTAAAATAGTCCCTTATTGCACTGTAACATGGGTGAAATATACAGATAATCAAACCTAAGTAACATTTTTTTACTTCAATGTATAAAATGTAATAAAACTTTCTGAAAAAGAGAAGTATTCCTGAGAAGTTTGGAAATATGTAGTGGAGAATTCATGTATAATTCATATAGAGGGGCTTTTTTTCCACCAGAGTAATCTCACACTAAGCTGAAAAAAACAACTACTTGTTCTAAGGTCTTCCTCCCAACACCATCTGGTACTTCCACCCTCTAGACTTAAGTCAAGGGGTGACGGAGCCTTTTTACAGTCTACCATTACAGATTAGAGCTGCACGGTACATTCAAAACTTCAGGTCCCTTTAAAAACTCATCTCTTAGAGCTGGCTTTTAATTTGCAGCTGACCCCCCCTTTTCCCTTTCCTTTCCTCTCTTGCCTTGCTAGACTTTTTACTATTTTTTATTTGTTTGTTTTGTAGGAAAAAAAAGGGACATTGGAGTACATTTATTCAATTGAGGGAACATTCTATTTAAGATATTTTGTGAAAGAATACATAAAATCAAAGCACACTAATGGAAAGTGTTTACTAATCCTACAAGGTAAATGTAATTGAAGGATTTTCTTTCATTTATACAATATTTTTCATTTTGATCATAATTGAGAACCTGTCAGTTAATGACAGGTTCTTTAAGCCTTATTTGTCTTAGAAAATCTTGGAAAAAAATAGAGAACATTGTAGATCAGCTGTGTGTTGAATTTTATTGGTCAGGAGCTATCATCCATCCATCCATCCACATCCACTTCTGCAGAGTTGTGGGTGGACTGGTGCCTATCTCCAGAGTTCATTGGATGAGAGGAAGGGTAAACCCTGGACAGGTCACCACTCCATTACCGGTAAACAAGGAAACAAAGGAGAAAGCAGTTTTCCAAATCAACAAAAAAATCTGTATTTACCTTTTAAACATTTTACTTTTATATGTTTTTATAAACAATTCTGAGATGTTTCTATAGTCACATGGAGTGCAAAAAGTTCCTGCTCCCTCCTCCACCTGTTTCTATAAGCAATCAATCAGCTGTGTGCCATGGAAAAAAAAAGAGGCACATGTTGAACTTTTCCCACTCTTCTTGCTTTAAGCAGAAAGCTTAAACAATCGTGGCTTGACTAACAGAAGAGTTCTCCCTAAGACTTTTATGAGCCAAAATCATGCTGCAATAATTAGCATTTGTATGAGTCTAATAAAGAGTTTGTATGAGAAGAACCGATCCTGCATTCTGTGTAAAAACAACTTTCACCGTTAGAACCATTGTGAAATTGAGATGCCGTCTTTTTTCCATGCTCATTTAGGTCTTCTAGTGATAATTGTGGAGGGTGTTGGAGCATGCAGTAACTTGCAACCTGTCAAAAGTTTAAACGAGGAAAAAAACAATTCACAAACAACTTTTACAAGCGTTCCACATCTATTTTCTTGATCTATCTACCGTAATCTCTCTTCCTCAGACACAGTACTCTGCTCTTCCTAACAGAAAGATGTATTCATGTTTACAGCCTCTGAGACTTTAGAGTCTCAGTTTGGGGACATGGTCCTTCTCAGTCGGTGCAGACCACCCCTTGCCAAAATAAACACGTTTTGTTGTAATGCATTTAACTAAATCTAGTGCGCCATTATCGGAAATGAAAGAAGTAACGCTAAAGGTCATTTGGAAAATAATGCAGAAAGGCTGGTCTGAAAAGGTTAAGTATGTGACGGGGAAACTCTGATGATAACGAGGGCTGTGCGTACGGCTCAGAGAGCTGTGCGTTCTGGTTTGACTCGGCGCCGCGATCGCTCTTTATGACCGAGACAGTTTTACAGGGCCCCCCCCCACCACCACCACCAACACCACCACCATAACCCGATAAAGCACGGCATAATGGATTAGATGTTTTTAGTAGCCTTGGGCTGATGTTTGTAAAATTAATGCTTTTTGCAATAGAAACACACTGTAACCCGGGAACACTTGCTCACACAGAGAAAGGCAAAAGAGAAGGGAAAGAAATTCAGACAGCGTTGATGCATCAGTGCAGATCCACGGGCCCGTATTCGCTTTTTTACCTTGAAGCACAATCCCCACACGTTATATATTCATAAGCTTTGCGTCCTTACAGGTAGCTCTCAGCAGAAGAGACAGAAAATACATGGCTTCATTAGTCAAGTTTGTTTTTTAAAGCTCAACAGTGAACAAAAGAGGCAATGAGTGTTATTAAATTTGTGTTTCGAATTACGCCACGCAAGTACTTGAGGGAGATAGTCTGTTTGCTCCATTCGTCTCTGGTTGGGTAAAAGACTCTTTTGAAGAATTGGAATAGGTCTCCACTCAGCATCTCCGAGCTCAAGAGACAAAAAGAGAACTCTCCGTCAGCATTTCAGTCCCATTAGGTTTTAATAACAGTCTCATATTCTGTCGTGGGCCCACAACAGGGGCCTGGGGGCTTCATAATCAAACCATTTTTCGTTTAATCAAAGACGAAGCAAAACAAACTCTCGGTCCAGACACTAAGCGACCAAATCAGTAGTTAAAGTAAGTAGACACCGCTGCCCATGCGCTCTTAATGGTGTGTTTTACAGCGCTTGAGGACCGCTCAAGATAAGAAACTATTGAGAGAGCTGTGCATGGCCTAAGTAATCACTTTACTTAAAGTAAATTTCTTTTGTCCCCAACAATCCTGGTCCTTTTCAGCAAACATGAGTTACATTCTACGCCAATGAATGAAAGAATGTCAAAAATTCTTCTGTAAACCAGGTCAGTTCATTCTGAGTACATGTATACCCCTGGTGTACATGGCGGTTATGAACCGCAGTCTCCCACGAATAAAAATTGGTTAAAATCTGCGATAACTTGAGACTCATTCTAAAAATGCTTTTAACGGCCCATTGAAATAGTTCCCACGCCATTTATACATTCCTATGCATCAGTGAACGCCATTTCAACACTACTGCGGAAACTAAAGTTTACAGTCTTCCTTATTTCCTGTCTTGGGGCTACAACTAATCAGTACCAGGGGAAAATCAATGTTACTCATACATTGGTTGCTTCTCAAGCTTAAGCCAACAGCATGTGAAGTAAGATTGCAGCTATAGATATTCTTGGTTCCCAAACTGCCAAATTTAAAATCACGTTCCCTAGAAAAATGAGTGAACAGGTGAAACCATTAGTTCTGAACCACAAATACAGTGGCCCGTTGTATGTAATGATTTTTGTGGAATGTCCTGTTTCCATCCATCCATCCATCCATCATCTTCCGCTTATCCGGGGTTGGGTCGCGGGGGCAGTAGCCTAAGCAAAGAGACCCAGACCTCCCTCTCCCTGGCCACTTGGGCCAGCTCCTCGGGAGGAATCCTGAGGCGTTCCCAGGCCAGCTGGGAGACATAATCCCTCCAGTGAGCCCTGGGTCTTCCTCTGGGCCTCCTCCCGGTGGGACGTGCCCAGAACACCACACCAGGGAGGCGTCCAGGAGGCATCCTGACCAGATGCCCGAGCCACCTCAACTGGCTCCTCTCGATGTTCCTGTTTTGTTATCTTAAAAATGCAAAATACAATGTATTATTATAGGTTTTTATAGACTGACTGACTGTACTTTGGAAATTCTTCAGCTTCCAACCCACAAAATAACAGTGTTACCCTAAGTATCAACTAAATGTACAATTATCACTAGCGAGTCAATTAAGAGATGGTATATTAAGAGGATATAGAGCATCAACAGCTCTTTTTATCATTTGAAAGTAGTTTTTTGTTTTAACTACAGATTGACAAATCAATCAACTTGAGAACAAAATTGTCCAATTTTCTCTTGACTGACTTTAATTTCTGATTGGTAGGTCAGGTTGCAAAAAATTGGACTAAGCCCGGCACCATCCTTTTTCATTAACTGCATCAAAACTACAAGCTCCCACCATTTCCGGCCTATAAACCTGTTAACCAACTACATATTTTGCTCCCATGCTGTTTAGCGCTTCAGTATTCGCAGATTCAACGATTCGCAGTTTTTTCTATAGAGCTCCGGGAGTCGACGTCACTTCTCCTAGCATTTAACATTTCAAATCGGATCAGCGCCATAGTGGCTGGCAGTGTCCCGCAGTTATATTGTAGTAATGGTTATATGGGGCTAACCCCAGTGGATACCTATTGTGCAATAGAATGCCACAACAGATGTGAAGGAGATAAGGGAAAAGAGTTTCCCAGAGACCCAGAATGCAGAAAATGTTAAATTATTGCAATAAAACGCACTAGCGACCAGCTAAAACGAAGCTGCGGTATCCCCGTGAGCAAAGGTTTCCGCTTATGTGACGACCACTTCATTTCAGGTACATAAACTAGTGTTTCCTCGACTTTATATGGTATTTATTTTACATGTTTTTATTAAGCTTTCAAGCGGACTTCCTATCTTGCTGTGGACTTTTATGTCATGTTGCTCACATAACAAGTAAACATCTCGTAAATCTTTGTAGAATCATAATCTTTGTGATGTCTGCATGCTGCTGTTTACATGTCTTGTGATCATAACGAGCAGTGATTAATTAATAGTCTGATATTGACAGACATATCCTAGCTGGAAGCTAGGAACATGGAAGCTAAAATGAGGACAAGTTTCCACTTACCCTCCCGGTGTGCAGTGCTTTGCAGGAAGATTCTAGATCTGGATCTCGATAACAAACCCTGATTGTGTCCATTTATATCCCTCCAGGCTTTTTTTATGCTTTAAGCAATGCTCTGGAGTAGGACGAGGGAAAATTGTTCAGTAAATAATATGTCTGAGTATCTCAACCCTGGTAAAAGGTCAGCGCCGACAGCTTCTAAAGTGGTAAAAATTATCCCAATCTTTTCAATCTTTTTTTTAATTTCCGGGTATATACAATAATATCTTCAGTTTTAAAATTAAGAGTAAACTCCAACGGAAAAAAATCCCAGCCGGCAACATTCATTTTGATGATGTTCCTGCTTGCCAGCGTCGCACCGAAACTCTGAAAGTCACATGATGTATTAACCTCTATAGAATAGGATTTCACATTGTTTGTGGAAAATATGCCTGTTCAAAGATTGTTTCGTAAAGCTAACTGAAATATTTGAAAGAAAATCTGGCTTAGAAAGCTGAAACGCCTAGGTGCAAAGCTGCTTGACACCCCATTTGCTGGTGTTCGCACATTGAATGGCACTGATTGGCTCTACCCCCAGAAGCAGAAGTAAAGAAGTCTGCAGATCTTAGCTTCAGTGGTAGATCTAAGATGGTTTCATATGCGTATTAGGGAATTCTTTGCGTTTCAACCTGTTAATATACTGTAGTTATGTGTTTTTAGAGAGGGTCTCAAATATTCATGGATTTTAGCTATTTGTAGGTGGTTGTGGTTCATGACCTCCAAGAATATTGCAGTGGCCACAGTTTTTCCTAATTTCTTGAATGTGGAAGTAAATTTCTAACTTCTTCACTTTAAACTTAAGTCAAAACCACATCCTCTAGCAGAGAACTTTAGCTGTTTTATCTGATAAATTCATAGAATAATAATAAAAAATTGATCTGCACAAAGTATTGCCTGATCAGCGCGTTTCTGTTTGTAACAATTATTACTTCAATGTGCAATTATTACTTGGATCTTAATTATTTATTTTTCATTTCTGATGATGATCTTAACACCCCACGCTTTTTGATTTGCTGCTACCAAGAGGTTCCCTCCTAACTTTGGGAGCCACTGTGATGACTTAGCAATGTTTTTTCAAATGAAACAGCTTTTTTTTTTTCCACCCACCTTTAATCCAATACCTTGATATAAAATTCAGTGCACCTATTTGCCTTCAGAAGTTGTCTTAACTGTAGAGTTTGAGTTTGTAAAGAGACAACATGTGTAAAAGAATAAGGATAAAAGAATACTTTACAAAAGTACAAAGAGAGATGGGAGTTAATGAGTGATTAACAACAGCAATTAAACGATGAAGTGAGAGGCAGATGAGGAAAAAAGGGCTGTAATTAAAATATGTGCCTCTCATTGTCAGAAGCACGTGTGTCATCCATTGTGCTCTTATTAAAAAGCTGGGTGGAGGAGGCAAGGAACGAGCGGCGCTTAATTTCAGCAGCCCAAAGTGTCTGGTAATCTGCCCGTCGACGGGGCTCCACGAAGGGCCGTAACTCACGTTTAAGTGTTGGGGCCGTGTCACCGCGGGTTCACAGTCGTGCATTTCCATGTTGACACCCATCGGAGCAAGGGGATATTTGGCAGTCAGGAGTAATTTAACTTAATTAATGGGATGCATATTTGATGGAGGAATAAAATATCCCGACTCAGCAAAGTGGAAAAGGCAAAAGATTTAGTGGGAGTTAAAGGTGGAGGGGAGAGTAATTTGTGCCTTCGGTTACAGGCTGCTTGAGAGACGAAGAGGGGAGAGAGCAAAGGGAGAAGGTTGGGGGGGGGATGAGAGATGGATGGTTGACACAAAGCTGAGCTGATGTGTAGATGGGAATGGGCCTCCATTGAGAGGACCATCAGAGTGACGGCGCTTGATTTAATTGATAACCGGACTGAGCTCTTCCTCAATGCAAACAGACACATTACGCCGGTTTGCAAACTTCTAGCCGAGCAGTCAACTGCCTAGGGCCTTTTTAATATTCATGAGAGGGCTTTTAAAAGTGTTCGTCTATGGTGTCCTCCCTCTGCTGCCACCGCCGCCTGCTTTCCAACTTGTCTTTGCGACCAACGCACACACTAACACACACACACACATTACCTTCCACTCACACAGCAGACACGCAACGCACTGGTTCTATCAGACAAACCCGTGGCCTGACGAAAAGCTGTCACGCTGCTCTTAATCTCCCCTGGCACTTTTTAATTGACTTCCTGTAGGTATAGATTATATTCATGCCGCGTCTGCCACCGAGATGTTTGATACCGTCCCAGAGACTGGCATCCGGGTTGCTTGTAGCTCACCGAGGTTGACGCCGCTATCTCGGTCTCTGTCTCTGCCCCTTTTCCTCCTCCTCCATCTCTCTCATTGTGATTGCCAGACTTATTCGGGCGACAGGGGAGAGGTAAAACACTATCACTCAATGGCATCATCATAATTGAGCTGATGCACCTGCTGGGAGTGCTGGGAAAATTCTGGCTTAGGCGTAGGGAATGCTGCTTGCGTCTGACTGAGGCTGTTAGTAGCATGAGGCCCGGCACACAGGGCAGGGTCTGACCTTGTGCACAGAACTGGATGTCATCCAGTTTGTGTTGTCTGATCAACATGATGGACAATATGTAGTTGCTTTGATTATGTGCTGCCTTTTAGTACTGGGCACTATAAAAAGTATAAGGTAAAAATGATATCAATCTAGGTAAATCAAGGGTAGAGATTTTGACTATACCGCCGTACCTCGATTACCCGATTTGATGATGTCATCAAACTGTGCCTACATACTTTGTACCAGGTATGCGAGGAAGATAAAAACTGATGTTCAGTGTTCGTCTTTGCACTAGAAAACCTGTTGAACATAGAAGCATTTTTAATTCAGAAATGTGCAGGTTTCCTTTTGTGTGACATCAAACTTTGTAAATAAGTAACCAGGAAAGCATACAATTTAGAACTTTTTTCATTACATGTAGCTTGTTATTGTATTTAAAATATCTTAGGATAAAATAGAACAGAATAATCCTATAATTGTCTCACAAGGGGAATTTTGGTCGTAACACCAGGAAAAAAAACAAACACTAGACACAGAACAGAAACACAAACAATTTTTACAGGGGAAAAATATTTACATCATGTACAATAGTTACAAAAAAATATAGTGCTGTACAGTTATTCAGGTTAAGTACAGATAAAGGGGTAAGCCCAGGTTGTAGTGTGCAAACAGAGCGGAATAATGATACTGAAAGATGTTTAAATGATAGAATATTTAGAATAGTTCGAAAAGTACAGATTGTGCATCTTACTCTGTATTAAAAAGTAAATATGTAACTTCCAATAAGTTAGTATATATAAACTGGGAAAAATAAGCCTGTCACTGACTTCATCTTTATTTATGTTGTGAGAATGTTTGTGTTTTAATATTTTGGAAAAAGTTCTGCATATTTTTAAATGTATTTTGCATAATAAATGCTCTTTAAGTGGCATTCTTTAATGTATCTGGAAAATGAGAAGCAGTCATTTTGACATAAAGTGAAAAAAAAAAGAACATATAATAATAGATATCTTTATCACACGTGCTTTGAGATTTGAGGCCGTATCGCCCAGCCCTACCTAGTTTATTGTGCAGTAGCGTTGTGTCGCGCCTTGACATTTTTCACAACCTCAAATGTTGTGTTTTGTATCAAGAATTTAAATTGTTTGTTTAAGATAAAAATAAATAAATAAAAGAATTGAGGCTCCATTTTTATTCAGCCACCTGAGTTGATACTTTATAAGTAAGAGAGATGGTGGGTAAAACTTTATTTGTAGAACTCTTTACAAAGCAGTCTCTAATAGGTTTCCCTTCCAAGATGACTCTGTATTTCGCTCCGTCTGTCTGTCCATCAGTTCTCATTAACGTTCCTGTCTCTGCTGATGAAAAGCACTGTATGCCTGGGATGTTTAGCATGATGTGCAATGTTGGTTTTCCACATATTGTTTTCATGTTGGCCAGAAAGCTCAACTTTGATCTCATCTGACCACTGCACCTTCTGCCACATGAAGATGCATGTAGCTGTCTTCATAAGATTTTAGTTACAGTTATCAGCTTAGAAATTTTGTTTGAAAAAAAACCTGAACACCATATGGATAATTTTCCTTCCATCAAAGACTTTTGTACTACTCTATGTGCATCTGTCACATGAATCCCTTTAAAATAGAACGAAATGTGTGGTTTTGATGTGATAATTGTTATCAACGGGGGAAAAAAGCCCATAAATTATGATTAAGATACAAAAAAAAGAATTATATGGATGAATCTGATCCGTTTTCCAACTTTTTCAAAATAGCCAAACGTTCTATCAGGTCTTATGACTGCGCTGTTTGAAGTTTCAGCAGATTTTTGGCTCGAAAACAATTGTGACATTTTCAAGTTATGAAATATGAGCACAAACTGTCATCTGTCAAAGGCTCGAATCCAAAAATCGCTATGTATTGGATTCAGACAACTCCAACCAATCGGTGCGCCAAATTCCGCTCTCACTTTATGTATCACATGTTGCCTGGCCCACACACACCAGGCACAGTGGCGCACAGGTTCCCCGCCTACGCGCCGTCAACTATTCACACGTTCGTCCGATGAACACCAACTCTGTTTCAGAGTTACAGTTAAAGCTGGGTGGATGCTACGATGACATTCAAAATAGGTTTTTAATCTCTCTGGATTTGTGATCCCCATTTTGTAGTAAAATGATATCATCAGAGAAAACACAGCACTTTGATCTGTTGCTTGTTTGCTGGGGTCGTTTTCTTCCACAAGTCTGCTCCGCATAATGTTGCTTAAGTTTTTATAGTTTGAGTTACCTTGCTTCCTATATTTAGCCCTCGTGCTGTGTTGGCCATTATTTGGTGGCTTAATATCACTGGATCCCCGTGATTGTCCCTTTTATGAAGCGATATCGACCATCGTCTTATCCGAAACGGATAATAAGGCGTGATGAATGGCTGACATTAGTGATGAAATTACATCAACCTTAACAGGCTATTGTATTAACACACCTTGCCGATTCCACTCCTCCCCACTGCCCGTTTAATTGATTAATTGCTGACGTGGATTGATGAGGGGCCGGTTGGTCCTGGATCGGTGGGCTGATTGCTAGTCAACCGTAAACAAGGAGCGGCCGCAGCCGGCCCTCAAGGGCAATATTCATGCTCCCCAACCTTATGGTGATTCCTTATCCAGCCCTGACAAGAGGGAAAATATTTGACCATAAAAAGGCTGGTATAAACCGGGCTGACATATATAAAGCCCCCCTCTGTTTTTCTTACCCTCCCTCCCTCCTGGCCTGTGCCGCGTCCCCTTTAGTGCTCAGCGCACCCGTCGGACTCTGAAATCACCCCGGCCCTCGCATGCCTGCGCTGCTAGAGTCCCTCAGGTAACCCCTGAGCATCCCCAGCTTTAAATATGAGCAAATAATGGCAGCAGGAGTGATGCTGCCCGCGTCCTTGACTGGGATCCTTGGTGTGCCGTAGCCACTCCTCAATGTCTCTAAGCCTTGCGGGACGCATAAAACACCCTGGTAGCAGAAGTCTCAAAGCCCGACTGTGGCATCTGTTGGAAGGATGCGAGCCCACCCAGCGCAAGCAAAGGGGTGGGCTCGCATAATCTTTAATGACAGGGACACTGTGTCCTCCTTAATATGTTTACATTTTAGAAGTGGCGAGACAAAGTCATTAAAGCGCAACACCACACATCACATGTTCTTTATGTCTTTCTGGTTGTCTGCCGGTATCAATCGCGGCCCTGGTCGATAATGCTGTGTTTAGTTCTGGCAGTGGCTAGGTTTGGCGTCGCTTCTGCCGCCTAAAGACACACGACTATCCTCGACCTTCCAATAGAGGCAGACGGTGTTGAGCTTCATTGTCTCACCAAGATGGGAAGGGGTAAGGGACATTTCTGGCCTCCCGCTCATGCATCCCCAACTGTCAAGACAGGAGAACAGGCGATCGTAACAAGTAAGAGACCCTTCTGTCATCCGCGCCGCCTTGGTTGGTCCGACGCAGCCCCACGTTGACCTCTGCTCCAATGAGGCCCTCCAAGCGGAGGCGTAGGGGTCTGAACCCCCGCAGCCAGCCGTGAAAACGCTGACACATCGATTACCCCACATGGGAAGGCAAAAAAAGTAGAGCCTGATGAGGAGGTACGCACGGCTCGACACGAAGAAGATACATTTATTCACTTATTTTATTTATTCAGCGAAACAAACACAAGGTCGGGATTTTTCTGCAACTCCGGCAGCCTGTTGTCTGTTAGAATTACTTTTCAAATTAACCGGTTCACTCTGCCCGCTTTTATGGTCCTTTCAAATCAATGCATGCTGTCCTCCAAAGAAACTCTTCCCCCATCCCACCAAAAAAAACAAAAAAAAAAATGATCATGTTTCTTCCAGGTCTACTTTGGAGCTCAATGAAACAGGCACATCTCTTCACTGAACATTAGATGGCGCCATTCAACTTGGTAGAAAGCAGAAGCACAGGGCTCATTTGCAAAATGTGACTGCCTGCTTTGTGGTGCATGTAGATGTCTGAGACAGATGAAATATAGTTAAGATTCGGTTTGTTCTTTTGAAAGTTTAGCTTGGATGGTCAACGTTACTTATTTATGAAGGTTAGAGTTGAATAAGGTCGAGCTGGAGCAGGGTTTTTCAAACCATCAAACCAGTTTGATTATAAACTTAATGATTGTTTTTCATTATAGCTGTGTTTTTGTTTGGATTTGGTCAAATATATTCTTACCATTAGTCAGAAATTCTTAGTGGGATATTATCTTTAACATGGCGGACTGCTGCTAAATGTTGGAGCAGACTAAAATGAGCCAAGTTGGAGGGCTGGGCTTGTGGCGGGTCATACGGCGTGATCTTAGGTGGGTGGGTGGTGTTCCTTTAACTAGGACAAGCCTCTCTATAGCGGCGGAGCTCAGGGCCGATCAGCAGGTCTCAGGAGAGGCTCCCTACACCGCCTTCACACCGGGCCTGTCACCGTGGAGCTGATGCTGGGCTGGCTGTATGTGGGGCTGCTGCGACGCTGCTGGTGCTGGTAGAGGGCGAGTGGGTGGGTGTGGGCTGACATGCCGTGAGGGCAATTACAGCAAGGACAAAGACTACACAGTGATAAGTCCCCACAGCAGCCCTAATGAAGAGAGCAGGTTAGCCTGGCAAGAGGAGCGGCCGTGTGCGTGCGCCCGCGTTTGTTTTGCTACATGAATATGTTCGTGTGCATTTAACCTACCCGACGAGCATACGCTTCCAGAAGTCACGCTGCTCGCCGTCCCTCACTAACCTCACTAACTGACTCCTCGTCCCGAGACAGCTTTTTTTTTGGGGGGGTCTCCTCGCAGAGCAAAAGCAAACAACAACACGAGACTGGAAACCACTTCATCTGTAGGGAATTCTGTTCCTATGGCTCTGCGGAGCCAGGAGGGAAGTCCCGGTGCAGGCTATTAATGAAGCTAAATGTTTAAAATAAGCACTCCTTTGCACATTAGTGGATCTTAAATTGTGTTTTTTTTTTATTGGAAGGACAAATTATTTTTATAATGAGAAGAACAACACTAAACACTAGAAATTAATTTGCGTCATATCCGGATTTTCTAATGAAAATTATGTTAGTTTGATTGTTTAAAAACCAAACTAAAAATAAGGCCAAAAAGGAGGGAATGTTGGTTACTTTCATTTTTAGTCCCTTGTGTGACTTTTGCTATTTCCCTAATGCCTCACCATTTTTCAGAAAATCTTGTTTTCTTTGACTTTGATGGTGATTTTGTTTATTTTTTACAATGTTTATATTTCTGTTTTTTTTGTTTTTTGTTTTGTTTTTTGGGGGGGGCGGGATAGAATTGCAGAGAGGAAATATGGTGTGTACCTGATACTGCTGTGTTGGCACACCAGTCTGGGATCTGATAAGGGAGCCCCGTGGAGCGGCACTTATTCAAATCAGTGCATGTTCACAGTGAACGGGGAGCAGGTAGAGGCAATAAGATACAAGCCGATAACCTTTCCGGAGAGGCTTGGAGAACAGTTTTACGCCTTGTTTTTGCAGCTACACAGAATGAGGGATTTTGCAGCACAACTTAATTGATTAGCTCTATGTAGAGTTTTTCTATTAAAAAATGAAAACACAAAAGGCTATATTAAAAAAAAAAAGTTTAAACAGTTTTCCAATATGTTAGGCAATTTTATCCTCCCGATGTTCGGTCGCTTCATGCATTAATCAGCTGACAACCACCACATTTACTGCTTAGAAGTTGTAATATGTGTCTGTGTGCGTGTGTGTGTAAATATGTAACTCCCTGTTTCTATTTAACACATATTTAAATTTAACGCCATCCATTTATTTATTAATTTATCATTCTCCTCTTGCAGTTCCTGATAAAAAGCAGAAGCATGCGGCGCATCAGGGTGGGCGTTTGAAAGTTAAAACAAAATCAGTGTTTATGACACGAACACTGACACGCACACCCGCTTTACATGAAATCAATTAAGTTTAATAACTCTGATCCGCAGTGATCAGTTTTAAAGGGGCTGTGCAGAAGTCTGGGGCGAAGCTTTAAGCTTAATTGCGGCGCTCGATGGTGGTGTGCCAGGCGTTCTCCAGGGGTGCCTGTGTGTGTGTGTGTGTGTGTGTGTGTGTGTGTGTTTGGGGGTGGAACATATGTTGCTTGAGCCTAACACACGACTCAGCAGTGTTGGCTAAATGTTTGGCTGGGATGCAAGCTATGAAGGCCTCGACCAAAATGCATTCGCCTCGTACGACCTGGTCTTTAAAACTGCCCCGGCACTGAAAAATGACACTACTACAGCTGTGTTTTTAATCATGCAGCTAATGAAAATTTTAATGGTTTGGTTTAATCACTGTAGCCTATTTATACATTTGAAAAATATTTAAAGAAATTTGCTGCAATTTTGTAACTTTTTTTTGAAAAAAAAAAGGAAAACCTTACAAAACAAATGTATTATTTGTTTTTTTTTATTCTTATTTTAGAAATCAATTTGATCAGTTTTAAAACTATAATAAACACACACTAGTAGAGGCTCACAGTTTTAAATGAGTTTTAGATTTAGCAGAATACGGATGTGTAGTACAATAAGACTAATAATGTATATAGGGGGCTATTGGGTAGCTTATTAATGTCAGGGGTCTAATGTGCAACCTCCGTATTTCTTCTAAGTAGCCCACCAAGTGAACAGGATAATGAACCCCCCTCCCCCGTTTGCAACCAAACATCACTAATCTGATATATTAGTCGCCCGTGCTCCTTTTGTGCGCGCGAGCAATTATTCCCGAAAAGTTTCCACGCCGTGCCGAGGCGACGAAGGTAGAAGGGCCGCAGACGCGTCTGACGGCTGCGTGGCGACGCTGACAGGCCAAACGGCGGTGGGAACCTGCCACTTTTAATCAACGCGGAGGGCGACAGCTCTCATAAGAGCATGGGGCGACTCTGACTGCTCTAATAAGGAGAGGTGACAGAGAAAAACTTTGTGTGTTTGTGGCAAAACAGAGACTGTGGATTGGGGGTTAAGGTGGTGGTGGTGGGGGATTCTTTATTTTTTATTTTTTTCCTTAGTTCCGGTTGAGCATAACAGTTGAATTTCCCTATCTGAGACTGGATTTGTGGTGAAAGAATGTCAGCATTAATAAAGGGCTTTGGGGACAAGGTCACGGGGGTGCCTGTGCAGCAGAACACCTCCAGTCTGTTTGTTTCTGTAGAGACGGGGGGAGAACATGCGAAGACGGCTCCGTGTGCATAAGGTAACCGACCGGGAGATTCCCCCCCACCTCCGTCAATGTCCTATCGCAAAGTCTAATTTATCATTCCTCAGCTTCTTTTTTTAAAATATTTATATTCAAAGACAATCTGAGCTCTGCTTAAGACAAAAAAAAAAAAAGGGAACGAAAAGGAATGATGCTTTGAGGATATAATTAAAGATATCGTTCAAAGAACAACTTTTTGCATATTTGAATTATTACTGTCGTTAAAAACCACACAAAATATGGAAATATGATTGCCGGAAGCACATAAATCAATGATCAGCAAGGCCTCAGAGCCCAATAAATATGGGGAGTTAAATACTTTAAAATGCAAATCACATCTGAAATTTGCATATGGGTGAATTTAAAGGAAGTGTGCTTCCTTAAGACCCTCTGAGGTAGAAACCGGTGGAGCTGGAGGGGGTTCGGGGAGGAGTAGTGGAGGACACAGACGAGATATATTTGATATATTTATGTGTTTTTGTTTTATTCCTGTTGTCATTGGTCAAGTTGTTGGATCGCTCTAAATGATAGCAGCTGAAGTGGGCTGACAGACATGACTGCTTTGCTTTTGTGGATCCAGAAAGTGCCTTAAGTGATCTGAATAATTAGGAGTTAATTATTCTTCATCCATCTAAATCAGAAAAGGACAGATATGGGAGCGGAATTATAATTTTAGCCCGACGCTCCGTCTCGTCCTAATGTGGTAAACTAAAGTGACTGTGAATAATACCTACTGACCTTCGAGTAATTACGCCTCACTTGGCAATTTGCTTGCTGTTGCTAATTGAGGGTATTGATTCAGCGATATTCATATTAAAAATACATATGTTTTATGGCTGGGATTTTTTTTTTTTACTTCTGGTTGTGTTTAATGTATTATTAATCCTTATTATTATCTTTTTTTTTTAAAGCATAATTAGGAGACAGGATATGCAGCACTTGAGGGTTGGAGTAGAGATTCTTTGTCCTAATCATCGTTGTAGGTAGTTTGTGTTTTGCTAAACTTTCTGCTGAAACTGCAAAGCTGAGCAAAAGTGTTCAGTGCCCTTTGTGTTTTTACTCATTTAGCCAAATAATTTTTTTTTTCCATGAAATAAGAGTAAATATATTAACTCCCTTTCACTCTGATACCCTCAAATAAAATCCCTCATAAAGTATTTAGTGTTTTCGTCTTATGATGCCAAATCTGAACCAGGTAGGCCACATCCAAAATGGTGAGTTGTGCAAATAAAAAATATCAGTCCCTACTATGAAACATGGTAAAGGCAGCAATATGCTGAGGGGATGCTTTTCAGACACTGTAGAGCAATCCTGTAAAACAAAACAAAAATGTCAATACAAAGAGGTTCAGTGAACTTTTCCACATTTCATTGAAGAAGGAAAATGTTATTTTGTATTTACTGTGCAAAAGTAATTGTACACCAAATATTAATTCAGCCCCCTTTACTTTAATAACCCTAAATAAAATCCTTCAGAAGCTTTCAGAAATAATCCAAGTGGTTAATACTGCTGAGATGTGTGTCATTTAATCCTAGTATAATTACTGCTGTTCTGTTGAGGCTCTGATTTATAGTAAAATGCATTAGTTGTCCTTTTTTTTGGGGAAAAGAAAAAAAAAATCACACAATTATAGATATCGGGCAACATTAAAGACGGTCAAAGTTCTCATAAAAAGCAAGATCCCAGTTGCCTCTGCATAAACTCCCCCTTTCTTTCCCTCCCCATCAGACTTTTAAAGATTCTCTGGCGACACTGCTGGATCAATGGACATGATGTCTCCTTGTGCATTAACACTTAGGTTAGACTGTTAGGTTAGAAACCTGCCCTGCACCTTCCTTGGGGGGGGGAGAAAAGAGGGTGTACGGGTAATCAATTTTCCCTTTGGAGTCAGAAAGGTGGTCTGGTAGTTTCGAAGGCATACCTTTACCAATATCTTTGCGTGTGTGTTTTGGGGGACGGGGGGGCAACTGTCACTTGTGAGCATCAGTATCCGCGAACGTCCTTCCTGTGGCGCCTGTAGGTATTGACCAGTGCAGAGGACGAGGTGGCTTCCTTCAAACACATCTCAGCCTGTATACATATATATTTATTTTTTAAAGCCCAGTGGAGCTCCGATGGCAGCTCACAGCCTCATAATAACCCAGATAGGGATCGATGGCACTGGATTTAGGCACTTACCCCTGCTAAAACCGGTAAACTCATTTGTCTCTTCGGGAGCGAGCGTTGCCTCCGTTGTTTAAAGGAGACACTTTAAAGAATCCCCTGAATAAAGATAATGTGACTGTTTGGTGTGTGATCAGGCAGGCTCAACCGAAAGGACAAGCAGCTTTAGCTCTTTTATTAGCTCTGTGTTTAAGGGGCCATACATGTTTTGACGGAGTCCAACTCTCTTTATTTTATTTCTGTCATGGTGATTAGTGTGCCGCGGAACACGCGCCCCCTCCTCCCAATGCGTGTGTGTGTGTTAAGCCATGCCAGCCCTAAATGAGATGGACCAAAGTGCGATAGCCCTGCTGCTCCGCCGGTTCAAGCCTGGACACAAATTCTTGGTGAAAGACTCAATGGATGCCGTGAAATCGTATTTGCTGTACAGCTAATGGCATGGGACTGGTTCTGCCGGAATGTTCCTCAGAGCAAGAAAACACGTCATTCTGCTGTGATGCGCTCTGACCATCTACACTTCACCAGGCACAGACCTCATACTGCTGTATGGTGCACCAACATCTAAATAAACTCGCACACACACACAATAAAACACCCAAATTTTACCCCAAATTCTCATTTGAAATGTACAATTTTACTCGGAATGCAGGAGGTATTGAGATCTTCCGCTTAATAAACAGGGACGGTTCAACTGCAGGACATAAAAGGGTGCAAATAAACGGATATGCCACCCGCACAGCTGTGTGTGCTGTACTGTATGCCGCTATGTGCCGAACGCTCCAGGAAGAGAGCACCTCTGAGTCTTTGGAGGTGCTGTTAAAGGCGGCGTGTCTGGAGAAAGTAGGACAAAGTGACACCTTCAGTGAAGAGGAGAGTAAAAATACAGTAAAAACAAAGGGAGGAAAGGAGGAGGCGATTTGATGAGTCAGAAAACAGAAAAACCTCGCTCGCTTTTTAAAGCCGACTTACAACACCACTCCAGAAAAAAAAAAAAAAAACTACAAAGGAGTAGGAGCTACTCTGCCGTGGGTGTCGCCGACTGCTCCTGCTGCTGGTGGTGGTAATTAGGCGTCACAACACTTAAGCCGGGTGTCTCGTGCAGCGCTGGATTCCTGCTGACGTGACGGAAGGATGGAGGAGTTGTTCAGTTCTGCAGTTTCTTCTGCTCTGCTGGTCAACTGTCCTCTTCAGGGCCCATCAGCCTGAGCAGAGAAAATACAAACACATACACACACGTCCACGCATGCTGTGCGAACCCCCCACACCCACCCAAACCACCCCTACGAGCACCCTCAGGCAGAGGAGGGAGTCAGTGTGTTGGAGGGAGAGCTGGAGCCCTGGAGGGGAAGGCAGAGGGCAGTGAAGGGGTGTGTGTGAATTATATGGTGTGTGTGTGTGTGTGTGTGTGGGGCCAAGGTTGGATGATGACAGTCGCGGTTAGGGCGAGCGGTGGTCAATACTTGAACCTCCGAATCACTGGCAGTACAGACAATATAGATCAATATTAAGTGAAGCCACATATATTTTACTAATTACAGCAACAATTAAAAAGGTCTTTTGCGATTAAAGTAAAATCAGTGAATAATCAATTTTTAGCTAAATGCATCGAGACGCAGTGGACTAGTGCTGTTTCAGCCTTGTTGCTCCCTTGTCATAAAATCATTTGACGAAACGAGATTAGCTAAGGGAAGCATTTCATTCTGTCTTTCTTTATAGGTCAGCCATAGAGACCAGTGGGAGAAGATGAGCCATTTGTGGTTGTTAGCACAGCCTTCAGAGGGAATAATATCACCTCAATCATTAATGATTTGTTCACACAGAGAAAAAAAAGAATTTCAAAGTTTCAAAGGCTCTGATTAAATGGTTTTATTTTTATGTATTGCCAGTGTATTGCATTGTTATAACAGCAACGATAATCTTGACCCTCATTAGGAATATAAAACTCTGCAAGTTCATGATTTCAAATACCTAGGTACTTTGTAAAATTTTGTGAGGATCTGAATAGCTAATGAGACACTAAATCACGTTTTTTTTAAAGAGAAAATTAATTTTAAAATACCACAACTCTTTTAATATTTGAGACACGAGACAAAACATGCGATTAAGGCATCACTTGAGGGTGGGACCGTAACCTAGTGACAGAAATTCAAGAAGAAGATGGAATAAAGGAAGTTATCGTAATATAGAAAGAAGGGGGAGAAGTCTGGGAATCTGTGTTACTGTTTGTTTGGTTTATGAAAATCTTATTTACCATGTGATAGACCATGTGCTTTTTTTTTCTTCTCATAACATACCTGCTTATTGCCTCAATAAAAAGGAGCAACTGTTTTTAGTTCGCTCTTGTAACGGCCATATTTAGCATTAGCGATTCGCTACATACTAATTCCCTCCCACCACCCTCCAAAGCAAATAAGCCAGTCTAATTAGCTGGCTAAATTTAACTTGCTAGGCTACAAACATTGCGTTTCCAACATGAGAAAAATAACATAAAGATCATTAATTTACAATTTCTAAATGTTGCAGGTGTCTGTTTAGCATATCTGTTCAAGTCTTCCACCACTTTTTGGTCACGATATTTCTTAACTGACGCTCTGTGCTCTGGATGGAAATTACATTTGAGTCGTGGTCTTCAAATATTGTTATTCAGGTGGAAATTAATTAAAGTAGGTTTTGTGAGCAAATGGATCTTAAAACACATTTTTAAATAAGAACAATCGCATATTATATCTACATATCATCCAGTATTAGAACTATGTGTGATACTTCAGCATCAGTAGTCAAAGTAGTTGTGTAGTTTTTTTATTTAAGCAGTTAAATTGTATCCCTGGTTTTATTTATTTCCCTAATTTATGCAATTTTTTATTGTTGAAAATTGTGGTATTTATGCTGGATGTTATTATAACTCTGAATTCTCATGCTCATTTATACTACACTATTTAACTACATTTGATCACCTTTATGTATTCACTTCCCTTCATTCTGATATCCCTAAATAAAATTCTTCAGATTTCTTGAGTAGTCCCCTAGTTCGTGAACAGAATCCATCTGTTATCAGCTGTATTACTGCAGATGCTCTGAACTCTTCAGAGGTTTGTTAAATAACATAAATTTATGTTTCTTCATCTAATAATTGTGACATAATGTTCATAATGCTATGTGGATCAACTTTTAATCCACATTTTTTGTATTCATCGGTTCATATTTTTCTATATTTACTTTAATTTCATTTAAAATTTTCCACAAACAATCTCCTCCATATATCTGAATGAAAGAAAAAGTATGGCTAGCTAGTGTACTTGCATTTGCATCAATCTGTCAGTCGGCTATTAATATGGCGCGTACATTAATTCCCTCAAGAAAAAGACTTGATTGAATAATGAAAAAGTCATGGTGCGAAGAGAAACTTGCTGTGGCAGGAAATTCCGAGTTTGCACGGCGTGCCAAACACAATGCTAGGCTACGAGAGAGAAGGAGAGACACGCTGCCTTCATACCCCCAAGCCACGTCCACGTCCACTGAAGACTTCTGTTTTTACACAGGTAGGCAGTTTGGGGACCATATCTGTGAGAAAATGAGGGGTGGAAAAAAAAGAAGACTGGAGGAATCAAAGGATGTTCCCCCCTTTAATAATGTAACAAATATTCTAATTTCCAAAAATAAAACCTCCTCTTCATCCTTCCTGCTAATCTGAACTGTAATTTATTCCAACCCAAGGCCATATTAGTATGCTAGCCAAGGGCAACATAGTTATGACTAAACCAAGATCCCCTCAGACACATAGAAGAAGGGATGGGGGAGCTCAGGCTCCAACTTGCAGCAAACAATTGAATTTGGACTCCAAACTAGTTGCTGACAAAAGAGTGTAACTAGTATGTGACATAAAGTTGCAGCCTAATACTTCCTAGTAAATTCACAAACTAATAGGGTTAAGAAGTTTGCACTTGTTCACTGATACTAATAATTTTTTCACTATATTATCGATCCATTATCTTTCCCATAACAGGTACAGAGTAAAAGGGCCAAGGTAGGATAGTTTTACAGCTCATATAAATGTAATATGTCGTGCTGCTTTTGCACATGCAAGCATTTTGTATTTCTGATTAATTGCATCTGAATTGTAGGTTTCATATATATGTGTGTGTGTGTTTTCTGTCTACGTGGATATATTGATGCCATTTTATGAAAAGCAATTGAGCAATGGGACTTTGTACCAACCGTCACACAGACACTTCATTATGGGAGCAGTGATAACAAATACATTGTGTAGGATAATGACGGCACTGGTTCTTACTGTTCATTATATGTCTGGGTGTCACGCGGCACTTTGAATTTATCTGTGTGTGTTTGTGTTTGTTTGTGTGTGTGTATTTCTGCTTTTCGTCATTTTACAACATCATGTTTTAGCAAATGAACGTCTGAACCATCAGGAAGAAAAATATCCCATCATCTGCTATCGGTGACAAACAATATATTTTGGATAATGATTGCGTCTATTGGCTTCTGCATTTGTAAATGCGAGGTAATGAATTTCCTTTGTGAGCAATGAAAGCGAAGTTATTATGCCACTTTCCTTCAACAGGCCTGTTGGATGCGTGACGGCCGCTCGTTCAGTGACAAACTGTTTCCCCTAAAATATTATTTCTGTGGTAAGAACATGCTGCACATAAATATTTCTATAGAATATACTTCTGCTCCAGACACTTTGGCAGGAAGCAGGCGTTGCTCGATGTGGAGTGAGACTGGAGAAGGCCTCTGGCACGTTGAATGACTTCAACGTGTGGGCCTGTCAAAGGGTTTTTTTGGGGCACTGGACTGAATCGATGCCTGCCACACACACGTCATGCACTCCCTCCCCGACGAGCCCCGCAGAGCTGCAATCAACACTATTTTCGCTTCCAAATGTATATATTTAATTTGTGAACCAATGACGGTTTCGCTTGATTTATGGTCCAAGGCGAGATTTAATTAATTGAAAAACGCATATTACCCCGTGACTTAATTATTAGCTTATTAATCACCGAGTACTTGTTCGGAGCTCCCCTCCTTTTCCCTGCTACTTTTCGGGCATATTTCTCTGTGTGTCTGACACTTGAATTTCCTCCTCGGGTCATTTTTGTGTGAGGTCATGGTTTTTCTTCCTGAGTGGCTGTTAAGATAAAGAACATGCGTCATACAGGGCTCGGTTATCCAGGCATAGTTTTAATGTGGAACACAGAAGATAATATTCTCACTCTTTAGCAGTAAAATCTCTTTAGAGATTAGTTAGCTTCTTTTAAAGGGGTGTTGGGTAAAGGTCTTATCCCACATAGGTTCCCTACATATAGAAGACAAATGTCAGAGGCCATGAGCTGTAGAAAAGGGAAGAAATCCCTCTAATGGTGGAAGACAAACAGACATGATCTCTTCCAGTTCATTTTAGCTGTTTGAAACATATATCCAGGGTATACAAGGATATATTTACATTTATTAGCTGTACAAACTTTTAAAATAGATTAATGTGAGTACCTGTGTTCTTAGCCAAACAATCTCCTTGTTACTACGCAAAAGTTTCACTAATTTATGCATGCCAGCTAGGTCATTGCACTTGATCAGCTACAACTCGTCAGTCATCTCAAACTCAGTGAAGAAAAGACTAAACCTTTGGATCTGGTGACACAGTGTTTCTCGTGCAGCAAAGACTGTGCACTCCTTTGCCTTTGCAGGTCTCATGGATGTGTGGAAATGATCTGGATGGACTGATGATTGGCTGACCAGGTGGGTTGATGCAGTCCTGCAGCATAATTTTGCTGTGTAACATCGACACAACACCGTTTTGTAGCTATTTAAAAGAGCAATTTATTTGTATAGCACACTTTCAGCAGTAAGGCACTTTGGGTGATTAGGGGAAGAATACAAGCACCAATAAAACATAAATAAAAACAGAAAACACAACATCAAAAAATATAAAGAACATTAAAATATACTACTATTGTGACATTCCAGCCATTTTTAACCAGTCATTTAAAGGCAGCTCAATTTTGATGTGTAGAGTTTAGTGTCTCTGCAGCTTTGCATTCCTCCTGTAGTTTGTTCCAAATATGGGGAGCATAAGAATTGAAAGCTGCTTCTCTTTATTTGGTTCTGGTTATAGGGACAGTCAGTAATCTAGAGCTGGAGGACCTGAGTGATCTGGATGGTTTGTACTGTAATAGTACATTTCTAATGTACTCTGGTGCTAACCCATTCAAGGATTTATAGACTAATAAAATCACTTTTAAATCTATTCTCTGAGCTACAGGGAGCCAGGTTAAGGACTTTAGAACTGGGGTGATGTGATGTACTTTCCTAGTTCTAGTGAGAATACGAGCAGCAGGGTTCTGGATCAGCTGCAGATGTCTGGTTGATTTTTTTTTAATTATTATTTTTTAGGTAGACCTGTGAAGATACTGTTACAATAATCAAGGCGGCTAGAGATAAATGCATCGTTGAGTTTTTTCTAGGTCACCATGTGTAATCAGTCCTTTAATCCTAGAAATTTTCCTCAGGTGATAGAAAGCTGATCTTGTTATTGCTTTTATGTGACCTTGGCGATTATGGTCCTTGTCCATTATTACACCTAGATTTCTGGCCTTTACTTAAAAGGAATTCAGTTTTTCACGACTTTGGAGTTGTCCGGAAGTTTGCTCCAGATAAGAGGAGCATAGAAATTGAAATTCCCTTCTCCATGTTTGGTTCTGATTCTACTGAAACTGTCTGAGGCTTCCAGCTGTTTCGATCCTGTTGGAACAGTTTTTAAATGAGGCTTAAGGTTCGGGCAACCCACCCTAATGGGACCTGGACTACCAGAAGAACATACCAATAAAACAGCAATCCACAAAAAGCACTAATGTTATCAATTTCCTGTAAAAGTGTATTCAATTAATATCCATTAATATAGAATGTGAACCTTTTCAGCTGCAGTTGTTCTAAGTTAATTCAACCTTTTCCTAGGGTTAAGGAAGCTGTAGCTGGTAATTTTTTAAAGGGCCTATATCATGCCATTTTACAGCTTTCAACTTCTGGGATAGACATATAGAATGTTACCGTTGGGGTTATACAGTATTTATTTGTCCTAACATTGAACTTGTATCCTGTAGTTAATGTTGGACCACGAAGTAAAAGGGGTCGTTTCTCTATAATCCTGCCTCCTGCACCTGAGTCTTATAAGCAAATCTTTCCAGACCAGTATATAAAAACCTGTGGGTGTTGTTTGCACCTGTTTACTGTACATTCTGAGATGCTACAGATCAATTAATTAACCACACAAGGTGTGATCCATAAGATCACATAAGCAGGTTGATAAATGGCTAACCCACATTAGCATTAGCATTTAGCCACTTCTCTGTCCATCAGACGTCTTTGTTCTTTGATCCAGCTGCTGTTCTTTAGGAATGTAGAATAAAATCCTGTAATCCATGCAGCCAAGCAGGCGTTTTCACAGAGACAGTAAAAAAGGAGGAGGGTGTGTTTGGAACTCTAGCAGAGGTAAGCCGCTTTGCCTGCAGGGGCCGTGCAGACACCTCTAGCACTCCCTTGTTTTCAAATAGTGATGTCACTAGTTGAACACTCAGTCGTTTTCTAGCAGAGGGAGGGGCAGCTGCTCAGAGAGCAAAATTCATGAGGATTTTTCAGACATGTGTGAATTAAGCAAAAAAACACTCTTATGGGTTTTTATTTGAGAAAATGGCATTACCAGATGGTTGAAAACTCTAAAAACTTAATTTTGCATGGTATAGGCCCTTTAAAACTTTGAAAAAAAATCCAAACTATCCCTTTAAGGACCTGAACTTTGTCATTGCCTTCCATTTAGTGTTCTTTACAATTTAGGATTCCTTCAGACTTCACCAAACTATCTCAATGCTGAAAATCAAGAATCTATCCCTACTTGTAATCTACATCTTGTCCAGGGGTCTCATTTATAAACGTTGCGTACGCACAAAACGGGGCCTGAAACTGCTGTACGCCACTTTCAAAGCAAAGGTTGTGATTTATAATGTATGTGATTATATAGGTACGCCAACTGACCTGTGCGTACGGACATTTTGGACACGAGGGAATCGGCGACGCAGTTGGTGAGGGGGTGAACTGCAGCCAGACTGCATATTACTCCTCTCACGCTTATCATTTCACCTCACACCAAACATTAATTATGGATTCATGTTATTATAAACATCCAAACCAGCAATGATTGTACCTTTGCAGTGAGCTATAGCTCTTCTAAAAACATTTTTCAATATTAAAATAGATACACTACCGTTCAAAAGTTTGGGGTCACATTGAAATCTCCTTATTTTTGAAGGAAAAGCACTGTACTTTTCAATGAAGATAACTTTAATCTAGTCTTAACTTTAAAGAAACACACGCTATACATTGCTAATGTGGTAAATGACTATTCTAGCTGCAAATGTCTGGTTTTTGGTGCAATATCTACATAGGTGTATAGAGGCCCATTTCCAGCAACTATCACTCCAGTGTTCTAATGGTACAATGTGTTTGCTCATTGGCTCAGAAGGCTAATTGATGATTAGAAAACCCTTGTGCAATCATGTTCACACATCTGAAAACAGTTTAGCTCGGTACAGAAGCTACAAAACTGACCTTCCTTTGAGCAGATTGAGTTTCTGGAGCATCACATTTGTGGGGTCAATTAAACGCTCAAAATGGCCAGAAAAAGAGAACTTTCATCTGAAACTCGACAGTCTATTCTTGTTCTTAGAAATGAAGGCTATTCCATGCGAGAAATTGCTAAGAAATTGAAGATTTCCTACAACGGTGTGTACTACTCCCTTCAGAGGACAGCACAAACAGGCTCTAACCAGAGTAGAAAAAGAAGTGGGAGGCCGCGTTGCACAACTGAGCAAGAAGATAAGTACATTAGAGTCTCTAGTTTGAGAAACAGACGCCTCACAGGTCCCCAACTGGCATCTTCATTAAATAGTACCCGCAAAACACCAGTGTCAACATCTACAGTGAAGAGGCGGCTGCGGGATTCTGGGCTTCAGGGCAGAGTGGCAAAGAAAAAGCCATATCTGAGACTGGCCAATAAAAGAAAAAGATTAAGATGGGCAAAAGAACACAGACATTGGACAGAGGAAGACTGGAAAAAAGTGCTGTGGACGGATGAATCCAAGTTTGAGGTGTTTGGATCACAAAGAAGAACGTTTGTGAGACGCAGAACAACTGAAAAGATGCTGGAAGAATGCCTGACGCCATCTGTTAAGCATGGTGGAGGTAATGTGATGGTCTGGGGTTGCTTTGGTGCTGGTAAGGTGGGAGATTTGTACAGGGTAAAAGGGATTCTGAATAAGGAAGGCTATCACTCCATTTTGCAACGCCATGCCATACCCAGTGGACAGCGCTTGATTGGAGCCAATTTCATCCTACAACAGGACAATGACCCAAAACACACCTCGAAATTGTGCAAGAACTATTTAGAGAAGAAGCAGGCAGCTGGTATTCTATCGGTAATGGAGTGGCCAGCGCAGTCACCAGATTTGAACCCCGTTGAGCTGTTGTGGGAGCAGCTTGACCGTATGGTACGCAAGAAGTGCCCATCCAACCAATCCAAATTGTGGGAGCTGCTTCTAGAAGCGTGGGGTGCAATTTCTCCAGATTACCTCAACAAATTAACAGCTAGAATGCCAAAGGTCTGCAATGCTGTAATTGCTGCAAATGGAGGATTCTTTAATGAAAGCAAAGTTTGATGTAAAAACAATCTTATTTCAAATAAAAATCATTATTTCTAACCTTGTCAATGTCTTGACTCTATTTTTTATTCATTTCACAACGTATGGTGGTGAATAAGTATGACTTTTCATGGAAAACACAAAATTGTTTGGGTGACCCCAAACTTTTGAACGGTAGTGTACATAAAATTTATCTCAAAACCTTAAACTCAGATAAAAGGGCCGGGACTGTGTGCGAATTAATAAATTGAATAATCTGCCGTCCCTGAGCGCAATAATTCCTGCAGTCTTGGATGGGATCATTAAAATGAGCAGACGATACATCACGTTTCCATATAGGCTAGATGCAATTTGCAGCAATGTCCGGTTTCCCAAACATAATCGGCGCAATTAACTGCACCCATATTACTACAAAGGCCCCGTCCGGGGAAATTCCCCTCCCTCCTGGCGTACCACCTCTCCAGCATGACAACCCCGACCCACAGCCGCCTCCTCCTCGACAGGAAGCCTTCACCCAGGGAGCAAGGATTGGCCAGGATGTACAATTTTTTATTGTATCATTTAAGGTACCAATGGCTGTCACTAGACGCTGGGCAACCTCATCTTCCTCAGCCCCCTAATCCTCGCCACCTAAGAGCTGAAAAGACACGGCATATTAGTCTGTCTCTTTAAAATATGCTCAAATTTGGTGTCAGCTCGGATGTACACGTACCCCCTCCAGTAGCAGACCCACTCTGGCGGTGGGAGGCAAGTGTTCCACCCCCCCCCAACTTTGAGGTCCGACCACTTTTTTTTTAAATTTCGGGCACCGTGCTGTCAGTTGCGCTGACAGTCTGCACTGCAGATGCCACATGCTGCCACTCACAGTTCTTCCTTTTATTTGTGACACCGCTGCTGTGTCCACCAAATAAAATGTCTCTTCTAGCCTCCACTTCACCCACTAGCACTTCAATCAACATCTCCGTAAAGTTTCTCTTCTTGTTTTTCTTTTATTGTTGCCATATTCCCCCCAATGCATCACTACCCATGTCCTGCTTTGCATTGACCTTTTATAGCCAGATTTGGGCGTGGTCAGGGCGGGATATGATCCAAATTCACGTGCGCAAACTTCCAACAAGACTGTGATTTATAAAGGGGAAATTGCTTACACCTGTGCGTAGGCATGGTTTTATAAATCAGAAATCTTTTTGGCGTAGGCAAACTTTTTGTTTTGGTCGTACGTACACTTTTAGTAGGGATTCTACACAATGTTTTATAAATGAGACCCCAGGTCTGTATCCAGTTTATCCAACACTACAGACTTAACCCTGAAAGCCTGCTACGACCTTTTAAGTTGGTGAAATGGCTACCTCACCACAGACTACAAATATTCCTACTCAGGTATAATGGTAACACTTACCGATCACACAAGCATTCACAAATTGCTCTCTACACTTCAAATTCTTCGGGAAGCACAACTGCCAGTTTGTTGCGTGCACACAGAACATATTCATATCTTGTGTGGTAGCCTTGGGAAGCCCAATTTGCCAAAGGTGTAAGTTGATCTTTGGGGTCACGGTCAGAAACGATGAATAAACGTCTCCCTATTCCAACTGTCAGTGGTTTACCTCTCCGCGGTGGAGGGTCTGAATGGTAGTTTTTATGCTGGTGGGTTTTTCCACAAAAAAAAAAAAAAAGTTAAAAAGTATGCCAGGTTGATCTGGAGATCAAGGATTTCCTTTGCATGAGAGCCTTTCCAGATATGTGCATTTAGAAAATGATAGGGAGCGGACACTTTGGATGCCAGCATGCTAGAAGGCGGTCTGAGATGTGACAGCCATCAAAAACCAGCCTTCCAACACCGTACCTCCCACAGCCGTTTGCCTCCTCTGACCACTATCTGGCCCCCCATGTGTCTGTGCCTGGTAATGGTAAGCGTTTTAAACTATTAGGGCTGCTGAGTAAAAGGCCTGTTTGAGTGCAGGGCTGTCAGTCTGCAATGAGGCAATCGGGGTTGGGGGGGATGTCATGGCTGTCACTCAACGGGAGGATGAGAACTGTTTGGCCCTAATGGATTTCTCCAGGCAGACGGCTTGCACAGCGGTTAGAAGTAAAATCGATGCGTTGTCATGAGCGAGTGAGGCATCATCAAACAGCCAGGTGGGTGGGGAGGCAAAGAAGGGAAAGCCTTCTCGGACAGCTACGTCTATATATAAAAATGTGTGTGTGTGCTTTGGAATGGAGAGAAGAGACAGACAGATGCTCAGCTTAGCTTTACACGCCCAATGGGGCCTCTGCTATGATTGTTAGCATGAAAGGGGGCTCTGACCTCCATCATCTCCGTTGCTTTTATTTTCCGGTTCTCTTGGAATCAGACGCAGATGAGCGCGGACATACCCCCCGCACTCACTCACACGCACACAGATAAATGTGAAGCTAAGCAGACAAGGGGTATATCGCCCTGACAGGTCAAACATCATCTTGTAGGCAAAAATCACTTTCCATTTAACAGATTTCCATCCAGTGATTCCTGGTTTTGACTAGAACCTGCAGAGAATGACGCAGCTAAAGCCCAGGTAGTCTAACGGAATGTGACAGAAATTCACATCTGCACTTCTCTTTTTTTTTTTTTTTGCAAACTGCAAATGATTCAATGTACCAAGAGGAGCAGACTGGAGAACCCTGACAGGATAAGATGAACACGAGCAACCTGCAGGAGGAAAGTAAAAAAAAAAAAAAAAAGATAGAAGAAAGCCACGATCTGTAGTGGATCTCTGCTTTAGAAAACCACCCGTGTCACTCAGATTACTCTTAAGACAAATACATACATATTGTATGTTAGTACCCTGAAATTCCCATACTGTTGTTTACCATTAAGCATTAACAGGGTGAGGTTATATATTTCTGTATTGTATTTAGCCTGGTGGCCTTGACCGTCTCTGGAGGACCAAACGGGAGCCACCCTTCGACTTCAGATTGGCCCTGAGGGAGCAGCTCCGGCTTATTGATCGCACGAGTTAGAGGAGATTGCACCAAGCTGGCTGACTGCAGGCAGGCAACTGATGCTGAGCAGGGGTGCGAGGGTTCAATTTCTGCACCTGGCTCTTTCGGCTGGACTCCTTCAGCGCTTGTCAACCTGCCTGCTACTATTTAGCTCGAGTTCAAGCGACTGATGACAAAAAGATGGCATAAAAACACCTGCAGCACAGCTGTTCTGAATCATCGGCAGTTTTGTGCCTACTGGGCTCCAGGTGTGGGCGGTTTGGCATCATGCCAAACGTTTTAAATGGTTACAGCTTCAAAACAATTTAAATTTCTAATAAACCATCACTACAGTATGAAGCTGCCAGAAGTTTCATACAGTGCATAGAAAAACTATTGTCATTCCCCCACCTGTTGCTGCACACTGCCGTTCAGCACGGAAACTTAAAGAAGAATCTACAGCATTGGCTTGCTTCCAGGAAAGATAAATTCTGTTGTCCAGAAATATAACTCGGTGTGAGAAAAACCCGAAAGTGGTGGTAGGTGAAACTCAAGAAATGACACCGATACCTCTTGTGAAGGTAGCACTGTAACACTCTACAGGTGTTAAGCTAAAAGTTTGAAGCAACGGTAAATCACAGGCTCTCCTTTTATATAGTTTGTTTGCGTTTCCCCAAATGACAAAGAATGTCATCGCAAGGCACTTGAGCCAAACCGCTCCAAATCACATCCAGTAAATAATCACTTAACAGTTGCAGTTTTATTTAACTGTTTCAATTAAAATTCAGCTACCGCCCATTTGCGTTGAGTTATTGCCTTTGCCGTAATCTCTTCTCTCGAGCAACAGTGGAAAGGATAATCTGTCTTTTAAAAGGAAGATATTCCAAAGTATGAGCAACCTCAATGGGATGGACGTTCACTCGCAAAAATATTCATAACTTACATCAATATTTAGCTCTTTTTTTTCCAGTCGAGCTACTTTTAGGTTGGATCTGTGAATCAAGCTCAGAATAATACATGTTCTAGATAACAGAGCACTAAGAATAATAGCTGTTGTTCTGTTTTGACTGAAAGCAATTAGATCAGGTTTTACTAGTTTTAAATCTTTGCATTATTATGTGATACTGTTTTTGCGGTACTCATAGTTATTATACCATGACAATTTAGCAATAAGGGTCCTTCACTTATATCTTTACTAAACAAACACAAAGTAAAAAAAACTAGGGTTTCCTCTGCTTTTTGACTTTATTTTCTTACAAGAACTACCTTTTAGGAAGATTTTGAAACTTCCTGTTTTAAGGAAATTGCATTTGAATTTTCAAGATACATTAGAGGTTTATGGTTCATGAGTTAACCACTGAAGAACAGAAACAGAACAGAAACAGAAGCCTTTCTGACTTGTGCAATTCTTATCTTTTAGGGAAGGAACGCTTTTAAAAATGTCGAACTTTTGCATCCTTTTTTTCATTCCATTATGGAAGGTACAGACTAACAAGAGTGAAAATGTTCTGAAAACCCCTGTAAAGTCAGAATGGTTTTCGTCTTTTCCTCCAACTAGACTGATAAGCTGGTGCAAATCTATTCTGTTTGTTCAACACTAGTTTCTGTTTCCAACTTGAGTAGAGACATCCTCCGTACCGCCTCTTGTTAGCCTTTGGAAACAGGAATCTGTACTTTTTTTTTTTTTTTTTTTTACTGCTGAACACATGAAAGAGTTGGTTTTGATTAAGGAGGCCTTTTAAGCCATGAAAGCCCTAAATGTGCTTTGTCCTTAGGAAGATGAAAAGGAGCTGAAGTTAGCCCGAGCTGTTTCTTACCTTAGCTCCTCAAATGGGAGGGAGAACCTCTTGGAGGATGCCTGAGAGAGAGACAAACTCCAAGCCTTTATTCTGTATGCTAATGTATCTGCATTTTACTTGTAATTAGGCCCCAGCATCCTTCTTTCTCTTTCCTCTCTTTTCTATTCTAGCGTCACCCTCCCTGCTCGCCTCCTCTGGCAGACAGGTGAAACAGTTTCTCGCCAACTCCATCTTCTTCATTTCTTAAAACCTGATCCGTATCTTTTAGAACTCCACCCGTTTTCGCCAAAACCATATTTGATTATTTCCATCTGAGTTCTTGCTTAAAGTAAAAAAAAATAAATTAAAGAAAGAAAGACACCTTTGTTCATGGATTCACAGACACTCAGTTGGAACATCCTGCTTCTTTATCAATATGCCGCCGAGGTCTGTTTAAGCTAAAGTGTTTTGTGGTGACGTATGTCCTCTTTCTCCTTCTGACATGTCACTTTCCCTCCATCTCAACGCTGCCGTTGCCCATATTTATTTTATCTTGCTAATGTGGGTCACCCCTGAATGGCGGCCATCAGCGAGCCACAGTCAAACAGCCGTGTCTGAAGCCTACCTTCGGCATGATTTATGGGCCGGTGTGACGCTCAGCTCTCAGAAGGACCGCCATTGTCCTGCTCCAGCTCTCAGCTCTCGACGTAGGGGCGCTTTGTCTGCATTTGAAGCAAACCAGACCCCCTTTCTTTAAAAAGAATCAAATTATTTCATCATGTTGGAAATGAAAAGGCTGTAATTACTCCTAATTAGAGCCTGACTCTTTTTTTTCTCTCCTTTTTTTGTCCTTCTTTCCCTTCTCCTCCTCTCGTATTGCCTTTTTTCTTTATGACTCGGGCGTTTCTGAGGTGAATACTTTTTCCAGAGGGGTTCGAGATTGCTCTAAATCAGAGCCTTTTAGGGTGGAGAGTAGGAAACAATTTTCTGTTCAGTTTGAAATTGATTAATGTAGGCTCTTGACAGCTCTTCTGGCTTTGATACTTCGTGAATGGGGAGGTCTCGAGTGATGTGACAACAGTGTAATGTTTGCTTTAGGATCTACTTTAATGGGGCCGGCTCCAACTGTGTCACTTTGTTTCACAACCCAGAAGGAAAAACGAGAAGCAAAACACACCGGTTGCGGCGTGTTAATACGTACGTCTGTGTTTGTGCATGAGTAAAGTCTTGGTGGATCATCCGCTTGCGGACGGAGCGCATGTCTGTGCAGCCATGCAGGGAGCCCCAGCCTAATGGTCGGCCATCACGGAAAAACCATTTTCTGCCTGTCGACTATTTACATGTATCTTTACCGCACAAGTCTCGCCGTTTTAAGGCAACTCGACAATTTGCTTAGCAAATCTACTTGGCATTTATCTATCAAAGGGAGGCAGTCGCTGTGTGGCTGGATAAAGTTAGGAGCTGATTGGAGGGGGAGGAGGTGGTCTTTTTTTTTTCTTTTTTCTTTTTTTTTTGGGAGGAGGTGTGGTGGGGGCACGGAGGGAGGCAAATATTTTCTCTGGCTCGTGACAGCGCAGTGAAAACACACTCGTGATGCTGATGTATATTAGAAGTGAACCGGGCAAATATTAGGACTGCCTTACAGTGGCAGAGCAGTGGTGTGTGATGTTGGGGTGTGTGTGTGTGTGTGTGTGGGGGGGATTGGGGGGGTTCAGTGTGCTGCTCAGTCACACTGGTAGCACTTTTATGAGCCTCCATATCATAGCCTACCCTACTTGACTCCTTTTATAGCTTAAGTATATATATCCTTCTTTTTGAACAAAAGTAAAACCTGAAAATAGCTTTTTACAAAGAAATAAAATTCTCATAAATACTAGAATACATAACAAATAAATAAAATGTATGCATACTAAATTAGTATTATTAATTGTACAGTCTCAGTTAAACCACCTAAGTTTTTGTAGAGATCCATAATGTTCTGGGGTTACAGTGGACCCCGAGTGTTCGCAGGGTTAGGGTCCACAACCGCCCCCAAATAGCTAGAATCTGAAAATATTTGAGACCTGCTCTAAAAATGTCCTATTTTAATAGTTTGAATCACATATATACCATAATGTGCATTAATATGCACAGTGTAAACCATCTTAGGAGTACTGCAGAAGCTGACATCTATACTCTTCCTTATTGCCTGCTCTTAGCCGTACAGCCAATCAGCAGCAAAGAAAATACATGGAAGTCCTGGATTGGCAGGTTTGAAAACGCCAGCCAGTATGGTGTCAGGGAGCATTTTACATACACAATTTAGCTTCCAATTATTTTAGATATGCTCTGCAAAAAACGAAGAAATAAATGGATAAAAATAAATAGATAGGTTAATTTTATGCTAAAAAAATGAAGGTTCCGCAAAAGAATTTTAATATGTGGAGTTCCATTTTATTTTGGATATTTGAACTCTCTTCATGAATCATCAAGAATTGTAGAGGTCATTTGGAATGGTAGGATTGCTGGCACTGTTTAAGCTTTTGGGTCATTATTAAGACTAGGCCCATTCCAGAAGCCTGGGATCAGACTTCGAGGGTTAAAACCTTTATGTCCTATCATGACAAAGACTGTAAACGCATCAAAGCTGACTTTGCAATGCCTCAAAGAGAAGAAAATGAAGTTTGTAGAACGACTCCAGCCTTCAACCTATTCAACATTCATAGGCTGTGTTTAAATGTCAGATTGATGCTCGTAAATTAACCAGTTTTATTCAGTTCCAACAATTCTGACATGAAAGGTGATCAAACATCCAGCCAAACTTACATGTGCTGATGGCCACAAAAAGGCTAGTATTTCTCTGTAGCGTGCAGAGCACATTGAAAAACGTATTAGGGAAGGTGTATGTATATGTTTGACTTTGAATGTGAATATTTCAACCAGTTTCCATTATAGAAGATCTACAATTACATGTAAAGCTTTTGAATCGAATTTTAGTTGATAATAACCATCCATTATGTGTTATCTGTAAGCATATATTGTTTCTAACAAGTTACTCGCTTTCTTCTTTTGAAGGAGTTGAAATGACTCTCGATGGTCTGGTCTTAAGCAGGTGTTTTTCTCCAGACAGACCTGCATCCAAGCCCACCTAGTGGCCCCCAAACATTTGCATCTACTGAGGCAGACGTGTGGTTGTTCAGGTTGGCATGTGTCCTCAAGGGCACAAAAGCAGCAGCAGCAGAGGCCTCCATCTCCACCCACAGTTTCTGCATAAAGCGGACTCTCTTAGCAGAAGAGGGAAAGGCAGAGAGCTGCGAATATGGGGTAGGGGGGTGGGGGTGGTGGTGGTCAGACCAAACAGTGATGCGTCCTGTTTGTCAGCGACAGGCTGCGAGGAAATGTGACAGAGCGCTGGAGGAGGTTTCCAAATCCATTTCCTGCTCTTGTCCGTCCACATCAGGCGCTGACGACGGAATCTGCTGGTTCTTATTGTTTTTTTGTTACGGTGGGGGTGGGGGTGGGGGGTGCGGATGTGGTGTGTGGTGGGCGCACAAATGCCCGAAAATGATGTCTCCTTTGATCTGTTCTAGTGTGAGACACATGAACAGCTCCGCCGGCAGACACGCACACACACATGCACACACACACTCGCAAAGCCCTGCAGTTTGGCCCAGTGCATACTTCTATAGGCATACACATATGGATATGGATATTTATTTTTTAAATAATTTAATTTCTTTATTTGTGGACTCCCTGTATTAGGCACTGCTGTTCGAGCAACAGCTCCGATTAGTTTCTTATCTCAACTAATTACCCATTAAATAAGCACATTTGCACGCACGCACACACACACACACACACACACTCCCATTTGTGGATAATTAGCAACCGGACAAATATGAATATGCATTTCCCACTGCTAGCTGCACAGAAATATGAATATATCCATTCTAATTTCCTCAATTGATTTGTCACACCTTTCATGAAGCCTTGCTTCAGCAGACTCCAGGACTCAGAAACTGCAGACCGCTCCTCTAATCGTGGCGTCGGTAGACTTTCTTCCTCGTGGGAGGTATGGACAGTTGCGGCCACATTAGTATTTGTATCTGCAGTTTTCTATGCGAGATGCATTTGATACTTCATTAGTAGGAATCGATGCTGCCGGCCTGCAGGCAACCTTAAGAGCCGGCCCAGGTGCTGCAGATGTGAGGCCTAATTCAGTTCTCACTGGAGATCTGCCAGCTAATTTGAGATGCTTTTTATTTAAAGTTTTAATAAATATTAAAAAAACATTTGATATACCTTTTTCATATCTGATGCTGCTGTTTTGGACAGTCTGCTCTTCCTTTGTTCTTTTTTAGATGTATTTAATTTTTGCCTGTTGTTGTTGCTGTACGGGGGAAGCTCGGGGCAGTGTGTGTCACATCAGGTGCGTCAGGATGCCCATTGGCCACCGGTCCCTGAATGTGGTCATCCCGGCCAATCGGCTGACGCCGTGCTGACCTTTTCACTGCCGCCCTGACCCTGATGGGAGGTGAAGTGTGTGGCTGGTAGCAGTCAGTACTGGCACAGCAGCATGAGGTGGAGGAGGAGGAAAAGAACCAGGCCGGAGGCTGAGAGGTTTTCTTGGCCAGCTTTCCCGTCCTCCTCTTGGCTCTTAAGTCCTCTTCAGCTGGATTCATGACAGCTTCTTTTGGCCAGTTTGCTCTGAGTTTTACATACAGGGACAAACTCTTGACTCTTGTTTATAGTGTCTGACATACGAGAGGAGGCATAGCCTTGGAAGAGATTATCAGTGTAGTAAAGATAAGAATATGAAATATGATCAAACTGATTTTATCTGAAGGAGTTATAGCTAAATGTTTCACTTTTCCACATGAAAACATGCATATTATGATTTCCGAATGATTTTACACTGGCTAAGAAGCCGATTTGTAAAAATGGAGCATTTGTTTACCCATGGCTTCTTCAACCAGTCCAATCGACGCCCACTCATACACGAGATCTCAATGTGTCTCACGTTTTGACATCAAGTCGGTAGGATATATCGCATTTGGACATTGAGCACCAATGCTAAATTGCAAGCCCCTCTCCTCCTCGTATTCAGTCAAGTGCCGCCATTACTGTAACGACTTGTGCCTGGAAAATGAAGAAAGGAGGGGTACATGTGAGTCTTTCTGTTGTTGACTCCCAATCCCGGGCCAAGCTTAGCAGGGACCGGTGAGTTAAATTAATTTTTAATGATGCTGTTCATGGAACCCTCCCCTCCGGTGAAGGTGTCGTGCCCTGCATCTGCATCCTTAGTATTTACAACATGCTACGTATCAGCTAATATTCGACCGCTGATGTAGTAAATACTGCACAGCAAATGAGCAAGTAGTAGGCATGAAAGCGGACGTACTGCTCTGCCATTTTGCGTGTCCTTTGACCAGTATGACTCTTCCGTTGACCCAGATGTTTATGTTACGTAACGTCGCCTTAATCAACTTAAATGTTTGATCAGTTGTTCAAAAAGAATTAAAGTAATCAGTGATATCACTGCACTTACATTTACAAGCGGAAATTGCTGCAATGTCAATGGTTGACAGTTCCTCGGTACCCATTCTTTTCGCGAGGTTGCTCTTTACGATTTTGGGGGCTCTGCTGTATTGTGGGATCGTGTAGCATCCACCGGCAGCTTACTCTGGCGGTAGTACAGATCCGGGAACTTTTTGCTCACTACTCCGATCCATACTGGAGATTTCGGATCCACTACATTGTGTGCATACTCCTTTTCGCCTGCTACGGAGCAAGCTTAGTAGAGGTATTCCAATGCAGCCCTGCTTTGCTAATTTGGGACAATATAAGACGATGGTGGCATCAAAGGTCCATTTGAAAAGAGGGGCCATTCCAACAATCAGGGACTTCCCTGCAATTTAAACGGTAAAACTGTGGTTTTATTAGCCTGACGTAGCCATACTCAATTCTAATCGGAATGTGAGTCTGATACTGCTAAATTAGGCTGTCATTATGGGGCGTGTTTTAACTGAAGCAGTAAAAAAAATGCCTCTGCACTATATCGGATAGACCTATAACCAATCAGAACAATGTACATTATCTGTTCCTCTTTTAAAATTCCTCTTTTAAAATGAATGCGATGTCGATATCTTCTAGAACAGACTTGATGGCAAAATCTACACATCTCAGTTCCCCAGCGGCAGCCATCGTTGTTGACGTGGTTGATTACGTTACTGTTGTTCTCCTTTCAATCATCGTAAGCCCGATTTGATTGGCCCTTGTTCGGGCATAACTGACAGACTGAATTTCAAGGCCATGTTGTGGGCGGGACTTAATTCGGCTATGGTTTTATTACTCTACAGTGTCCAACAAACAGCAGCTAATGTAGCTCTACAGAAGGGAGCTGGGGCTATAGGGGATGGTGCGCGCCAAGTCGGGGTGTTTTCCAACATTTATAGGTCGAAAACTGCCAGAAAAACAGAGAAAGTTGAAGTAGGAACCATATGTATTGTATGCATTGAATTCCGTAGGAGCAGGTCGGGTTCAGTCATAACTTGAGCCATGTTATTTTTTTGGAGCGAGTTGCTGAAGGAGCCTACGTCGTCAACCCCTTCATTCCTGCTACCAATCAGCGTACCCCTCATTTGTGGTATTCTAATGACCATCCAGTACAGCCAACATACTGCACGTGATCTCATGAGACAATACTGTTTAGAAAAAAGGAACAGAAAAGCAAATTGTTTTTGTTTTTTTCACTCACATTTTTTAAAATTATATAATAGCTATAATAGAGCATGGTTATCCACAGTAGTTACAACTTAAGACGTCTTTAAAAGAGAAAATTATTCACAATGTGATACAGTTTAGTATTTAAAATATATTGCTTTTGTATATTTGCAGTCATCAGTTTTCTTCATGTTTTTTTGATTATTATCTTACTTAAGATATGTCCATTAACTAAATATGTACAAAGTAAATGGTTGTTGACCTTAAACTGTAGAAGATCACATCTTAAAATATACAACATGTTTATCTGCTAAATTCGAATAATTTCAAGTGTACTGAAGTGCACTTGAGGTTGTTGTTGTTTTTTTTACTTAATTAGATACTTCATTAGTATTTGGGCTTCACATTGTAAGGAACCCCTGACACTGCATTATCACTGCTGAAAATGCACTGAGTATAACAATTGCAATTACCCCACATTCTCCTCACTTCTCCAACATCCCAATTTCCCCACCACATTCGCTGAGCTTTATTATCTTGATCACTGAAATCCGTATCAGTAAAGGGCCTAAAAGGCAGTGAAATTCCATCTCTTTGGCCAAATACGTAGTTGTAAAGTACATATAGTTTAATACTGAATCCAAATGTTCCTTTGAAATTGTGATGTTGCACACATTGATAGTACAACAAATTCAGTTTCATATATTAGACAGCTCAAATCTGTTTGATAAAAAAAAATTGGTTTGTCCTTGAGTGAACGTCAAATTCAAGTTATAGATGATCTATTGTAACTGTAAAACCCTATTTATCTTCGATATTTAAATTTTTACACAGATTCAAAGATTTAAAAAAAAAAAGCTTGCAGTACGTTGATATACAGCAATGATCCTCATAGGTTAGTAACTATAATTTCAAATCAATATTATCTTAAAAGTCTCATTTACTTCTTTCATAATACATTTGCTGTGCTTTCTAGTATGAATCAATGCCTTGTGTGTTGTTTTCTTTGGGGAAAAATGCTCTTGCTCTCCTGTTTCAGGAGGATAAAGTTTGTCGGAAAAGTGGGTGAGCGAAAAACGATTATGAGTCTAACTCATTAAAATGAATGATATGCAAACGTCTCGCTTCTCTTTGGCTAACTGCTGGCTTTGGTTCTCTCAAATAAGTAACTAACTTAGGGTTATACTTCACCAGCAGTGTTACAAAGACACATTTCTACAGTTTCTTTCTCTGCTCCTCCTTTTCAGGCAAAACATCCAGGCTTAGGACGTTGCTATTGGTTGGCTTCTACTAGCAGAGATTCACTCCACTGTCTCTCCTAGCCTAGCCACAAAATCAAAAAAGCCTTCCTGTGGGCATTCGCAAGCTAAGGTTGGCAGGACCATGAATACCAATTTTCCCTGTGACATCAAAAAGACTTCCATTTTTTTTTTTATGACTCACTCATTTTCCTGTTTATATCCTTTCTGTGGCGAATGCAGGCAACAGTGGTTGTAGAAAAGTCTGACAGACACACACACGCACAAAATTATATGATTTCTCAGTAGAGACATTTAATTATAGCGATGGATGGTGCTAGTTTAGCTTGCCCACCATTAATGTCTTGAGTGACAAAAAATATTTCCAACTGGCTATATATATATTTTTTTTTTTTGTAAGCAAAGGAAAAGTAAAACAGCCTTGTTTCAGCCAGCTGACAGGCAGTTTGGAGGTACCGGAGTGCTAGAAATCTCTTTTCAGTTTTTCTTCTTTTTTTATGTTGTTACCTTTTTAAGCTAACCAACTAAACTAAGTTAATAATTATTACAATAATTATCTGTATTGGATTACTTTATTGCTATTTTTAAATTTGCAACTGGTATTGTCCCAAAATACTTTGCAAAACTCTCCCGATGACACAAATAAAAGAAATGAAAAAAAATCACAGAAGGCTTCTAAAATGCTAAAAAATACTGTAATGACTATTTCCAACATAAAGGACCTCTCTCCCAGCTTCCATTTTACTGGCTCTTAAAAACAACCCTTTTAAAGTCAAGTGATGAGGGTTAAGTTAATTATGCACATTAGGGCCAGTCTCTCTCCCTCTGTTGCCTATTCAATCCCTTCATGTGTGTGAGAGCGCGCGCGCGTGTGTGTAAGGCTTATAGCGGTGGTTTGGGATGCCAAAACTCTGCCTTTAATTAAACACATATGCATGCAGGGAGAGACTGTCTGTCACACAGACCTTTACCAACAGCTGTATGAATGCAGACATGTACCGTATGCAGCTAAAGGAGATGAAAGGCTCTTGATTGTGTATCTGGATGCAAGTTCTTTCTCCTGTCGCTCTGCAAAAGGATAAATATCTTCATTTAAATTAGGCTTGAAATCTACTGGCTTTTATTGGAGAAATGTCAGATTTTTTATTTTCTTTTTTGTTGCTTTGCAGAAGAGCCTTTAAGAAAGAATTCCACATTTGTTCACGTTAAACTACCAAACCAAAATGCATATTTATTGAAATTTTAAGGTCGTAATAAAGTAATTAGGTTGAAAAAAAATTGTGCATACTTACAAAGTGGTAGTACAAAGATCTAAAAAGTGTGGCGTGTGTTTATATCCAAAGTCAATATGTCGTAAGACCGCCTTTTGCTTGAAGTGTGTTTGTATTGTACCTCAATTAGCTTTGTAAATCTAGAGACTAATCATTTTCTTTACCTCTTTGCCACCTCATTGTCTGATAAATAGTCCCGTTTCTACTATTGGAACTTTTGGGTAATTTAAAAGACCTTCTGGGCCATATCAGGCAGAGTTCCCCAACTACCGGGCCCTGGATCACTACAGGGGATTGAGTCATTTGGTACCGGACTGCATGCTTCATAGAACGAAAAATAGCTCATCATATTTCGTTGATTATTTTATTTATTATCTAAGTCTGATTTATTATAAAATATTACCAATTTCATTCCATTACATCCGGCTGCGCAGAGGGGCAAAAAAAAGTATTTGGCAATTGAAAATTGTCCCACTTAAAAAGATAGGATAGGTCGGTCATTTTTATCATAGTTACACTTCAAATATGTGAAATAAATAAATAATTTAAAAAACACATTGAGATTTCCTAGGTTTTTCTTTTACATTCTGTCTCTAACAGTGAAATGACGAAATATGACAAAAAGTACAGACTTCTCTCATCTTTTTTTAAGTGGAATAACTTGCACAATCGGTGGCTGACAAGTACTTTTTCGCTCCACTGTAGCTGACTCTTGACGCATGTCCAGACACTTGCCCAGGTCACGCATACATCACAGCTAAAAAGAAAAACCACAATCTAGCAAAATGATTACAAAAATAATAACAAACAACACAAAAAGCAGAGGTGTCGGGAAAGTTTCTAAGCAAAAAGGGAATGGTCCAGTGAAGAGAAAGAACACAACATCCAAGAAGAAAAAAGCCACATTTTTACAGATAATGCTTGGAGTTCGACTTAAAATGTGGATTGTTCATGACAAGTGATTTCTAAGCACCAATTTCTAAATATATTATGTGGCAACCTGCTTTCTAATGAGGCAATGAAATGTTTAAAACTGCCCGGAAACGCTTACAAAGTTGTGACATACATTGAATTTACTTTGTTTGTTACTTTTAAAAATAACCGGGTTTTTTTTCCCCCATTTCTTTTTCTGTTGTTGCATTTATCTGCTAGTCTGTCTGAATACTGTCTTTTATTAAACCTTTTTGTAGAGACAAATGGGTTGGGGAACACTTGTTCCAGGAACCAAACAAGTACCAGTCTTGGGGTATGTACTCTGTAATGGCCTGGTAGAGTCGCTGGGCGGGAGCTATTGTTAAGTCATGCTGATTGGTTGTAAGTCGGTGGGAAAATGATATTAACAGATGTTGCCAAACAACCAGGATTTGTAAATGTAGAAGAGTTTCTGGCGAAACAAAATAGAATAAAAAGAATGAAAAGAGAATAGGAAAAGCGACGACAGGTGGATGACCATCGCTTTACATAGCCAAGAGAAACTCTGCGACCGTTCCTGCTTCTTTCATGGTTGGCTGAGAGGACTGAGCCAGCATATTTTCCCTGTCATCATCCTCCTTTTTTATTATTATTTTTTTACTTAGAAAATTTGAAAAAAATTAAGGTGCCTGAAAATGTTTTAATCAGTGATGTGTTTATACTTCCGTACTGTTGATTTTCTTTTTTATTGAATCTGAATCATCCAGGTATGTATTATGTAGCTGATTGTATTTGATCTTCCCTGACATGACAGCTGATTGACTGAATATTTTTTAAACGAAAGGGAAGCCATTGATGTCAGATGACAAGTCTTTGTCAAAACGTACAAACTGACATCTGAATCTAAGAACTACCAGACCCGTTGCTTCAAGTAGCTGTAGGTTCAAAGTTATTTTAATATTAACAAGTACTTAAGGACTGAATGTATACCGACTAGATTCTACTCCTTTACCTTTGTCTGACAGCTCCTTTGACAAAGATTTTAGTACACAAAAAGGTTAATTCGACAGTGGAAAAAAACATAGACATTTCTTCATTTTGCCCCGTCCCTGGTCCCTATTAAATATGATCTTTGTATTTATTGCAACAATATTAACGAAATCCCCCTCTAGTCCATCCACCACCAATTATCAAGGCATTTGCTTTCCTCGAAAGCCTGAAATTTCCAACTTCTTCCTCCATTTTTTTTTTCTTTTTTTGTCCCTCTGTCTCTCCTGTGCCGCTGCGACCGCCTCATTTTTCATTAGAGGATTGCCCCATTATTTCATTTCTTGTGATAAAATGACAAAAGATTACTCACGAGAAATACTAAATACAGAGCCGGGCCGATGGGATCTCCCCTCATATGTAACAGGGCTGTGCTGGGGCTGAAGGCTTCATATTTCCTATTTCTCTCTCTATTATATATATCTGGCAGAGTTGTAGATATAAGGAGACTGGTGTTTGTGTGGGTCTTATAGGTTTGTGAGAGCTGTATTACATTCTGGGTGTCCCAATCTGATCATACAACACTTGCTGGTCAGCAGACCTCGTTCCTTTTTTCTTATTTTATAAGGAAACTATTTTTTTCTTCCTTTTCTGTTTTTTTTTTCAGGTTTAAAGATGGGGAGAAAAATTCAATGTAGTAATGACAGAAAACTTGGCGGATTGTTTGAAGAATAACTTATCTTTCACAGAGAAAGAAGAACAAGGGGATAGGCTGCAAACACAGGCCAAAGATGGTTAACGTGTGATTGTAAATAAAAAGCCTGTATAATAAATAAGTAAACACTGTATCTTTATCGGAGATGATTCATATTTTATTTCAAAACACCTTCTGCTTCGGTCATATTTTTGAGTGGTGGATAATAGAAAATTTAAAGATATGGGAGGTGAAATATGAGTCGGTTTGGGGAGGTAAGAATAAGAAAAGATTAGGCTGAGATTAGAATAAGAAAGATGGAGTAGGCCAAAAAGCCCCATGGTGGTGGTATGTGTGTGTGTGTGTGTGTGTGTGTGTGTGTGTGTGTGTGTGTGTGTGTGTGTGAGAGAGAGAGGAATTTTTTACAGGTTTCTTTGTCTCCCAGTGTGTGTTGGAGAGCAATGATTGGATACACTCCCGCTCTGCTTTGTTCTCCCCCTACTTCCATACCAGAAGAGAGTGGGCATCTTTGACTGACGTGCTCAGTTATACCCGTTCACACAGATTTCAAGTGTTTGTGAACAACTCTGTGTAAAGTTTAAATCCACTCCCTTCCTCAACGATTTACCCGAAGCTGAATAAACACGATGAAATATAGTCGTTACAAGCTGCTAACCGTCATGCAAACTAATAAACTCCTCTGTTTTGTCATGCTGACCCAATCGTTTTTGCATATTCCTTTGACTGTAAGTATCGGGTTACCCACCTCGAGCCGAGCTGCTTCAATCGTCGGACTAGAAAAAGCTGTCTTTCTTGACCGTCATGATGTGGCCCCTTAGTAGTTCAGAAGGTAATAAATCTTTCCTTTGGTGGTCTTAAATCAAACGAAATGCCAAACAAGAGGACTTGTCCACGGCGAGGAAGATCCAGCCAGACAAGTGCAGAGACAGGGGGAGCTTTAGTTCATCTAAAACTTCAAGAAATGTCCGATTTGAAGCCTTTTTAGCTTGAGCAAGAATTTTGGAGTCTAGGCATAAAACTCAGATTAAAACAAACACAGATGCAGATTATCTTTTTTGCAGTTTTCTACTCTGTTGCTTGTTTTGTTTGCAGTTAGAACCCTTATCTTTATGCTAATACAGTAATAAAAAAAGGGACATTTTTTAAAAATTCCCTTTAAAAGTGTGATCTGCATTTGAGCTAGGTATCAATTCAAATTTCTAGAATTGATTTGATTCCAATTCTGAAGATATAGAATAGATTATGACTGGTATATGTTTGGGATGACTTCTTCAGAAAGACGTTTGCGAAAAACCATAACGTAGTGCGGTTCCGCTACTTTCATTAGCTGAATAGCCATACCCTCGCAAATGAAGCCCCCAGTTGCCCAAGTTATTTTGAGAGAACGAGCAGAATTGGCTGTTAGCTGTAGTGCTTGCTTGAGTTTCACCTGTTGCGGCCCAGTGGACGGCTCAGACATCTGGTTATGTCTCAGCATATGGCCCTTGAAGTTGGCTGTCGTTCTGAAAATACCTCGCCTCCATTTGGCATGCCTTGCAGATCACTTTGCTTCTGTCAAGCTCTTCTTTCTGTTTGTCCGTTCTGAACCCAAAATGGTCCCAGACCGCTTGATGTTAAGGAAGTTTCGTATGACTCAATTTATAATCAGAGAATCTTAATTTTTATTTAATTTTTTTTTTTTTACTCGGCAATGATCTCCATCTGATCATAATAATCTTGTGTGCATTTGGATAACGCATGGAATTCAGACTTCTCCACATTTGTTCTCCATGTACATGATCCTGCACGTGTTCAAGTTTAAGATAACATGGCATCTGCTGAGTTCACTGGCTGTGCTCAAAATTCTTAGTATTACACTGGCATCAATACAGGTAACTTTCCAGCCCAACTACATGGAGTGCTTTGCAGTAAGCTACACTAACGGTTCTGATCAAACAGTTAAATCATAAACCTGTAATAAATAAAGTAGTGTTCTTCTTATTAGTATATCTCTTACAGGAGGTTGTAAAGGCTACATTGGCTATATTCTAAAAGATTAAAAGTTAACATATTTCTTAATTAGAAAGTAAAAACGGCATTAAACCTGCTGTGGTGGATGGTCATCAGGTCCCTGATAAACCCCAATGGTCAAACATTGACATTACTTAAGCCCTACCCCCTCAGACCAGGAAGTGTACTATTTTCCTGTGTATGGTCCATATTTTACACTCTTGACCTAATAACCACCAAAGTGTGTCCAGTGACCAAGCTGGGGTAACTCTTTGTCCAGTACTGAGAGTTTTAGGGGCAGCGGCAGCGTCATGCCTTGGCCATATGTTTGGCTTTAGTGTCCACAAATATTATATGATGCGCTCTAAATTATACAGAATGGTTATTATTCAAACCTCTCAAAGATATTTGTGTAAATTTACAGTGGGTGTGGCTACTTTGTCCACAGCTCCCCCTAGAATCCTTAAATGAACCGGCCCAAGCCATACTATATCCGACGATTATGAAATGTCGGTACACCTATGTAGTGTCTCAGTACCTACAAAAACATTTCTTGGAGCCATGGTCCAAACCGCACAGAAAGTTAGTCGTTTTGCATCAAAGCCACATTTTTTTATTTTATTTACACATGTCTTATTTGAACGAACTCCTGCTAGAGATTTTGACTTACAGACCTCAAAATGTGTGAGCATGGACATTAAGCATAGGAGATCAAAAGCTATCAAAAGGTTTTCGCTGCGTCAAAGCATGTGGCCGTGGGTAAGCCTCAATATATGGTTTCACGTCATAAAAGTACAAGGTGTTCTGCTGTACACTGTGTCACAGCTGTATCAAACTTCCTATCTGTCATCATATACATACATAGGCTCATTTCCTCCTCTCACCTAAGCCACTTGTTCTCAGTCACTTCCCTAGAGAAGAAGTGCCATGTTTCAGTTAGAATAGGTGCATATTTTACCCCTTTTACTGATTAACATCTGAGTCCAGTGACTGAAAGAAGTTGGTGTAAGTTGGTTTCCAGAACAGAGAGGCTTAGAAACAGGGTGTGGCTGTGGCGACATGGCGACACCTCATATCATGTCATGAAATTACGTTCGCTCTAATTTCCAAATACACCATCTGATCTTGACCAAATTCAACAACATGGATATTAGTCCAACCCCTAACACCATGATTCTCAAACTGTGGTACGGGCACCACCTGTGGTATTCAAGCTCTTCCAAGTGGTATTTGGAGGGAAGCGCTAAATATTTTTTAAAAATAAAATTAATTTAAAAATGTATGATTCACACATAGTGCGGCTGTGGCTGGCAACAATTACCAATAAATAGTACTTTTTAGGAGTGAATAAGCCTCCTTTGTTAATTGCGTATAGTTAAAAGGGTAAGCCTTCTCTACTGTATGTTTAGGTTGATCATGATCGTGGTACTTGGAGAGCTCGACATTTGCTCAGGTGGTACCCACTTTAAAAAGTTTAAGAAATACTGCCCTAACTGATATGTATGCAAATAATTTGTGGGTGTAGCCAAATTCCTATACAGCGCCCCCTAGAAGCATTGAAACTAGCAGCCAGAACCATTTCTCTCAACCAGGATCATAAAATTCAGTACATATTGTAGACCTATTGAAAACCTATAAAAGACTTCTGAAGAGAGGATCCATTTTGTTCAAAAGCTGCAATTTTGTGCCTTTTGAACATTTAGTCATGTATATTAGATTAGCAGGGTCAATGGAAGCGTTAAGGTGCGGTCGCAGCACAGGCCGACACTGCGAGGGCCATTCCAGGCTGCATGCAGCCTTAATCCTACTTGATATTTGTCATTACACACTCTTCAAATCCTCAACTCAAATCCGATTTCTATGACATCACATTCAAAAATCAGTTCATATAAACTCTGTCTTTCCTCATGATTGTGGTGCCATGTATCCCTTTTCCAGTGCCTGCTCCGATGGCATCTGCTTTGCTTTAAAAGGAGAACTGAGTGATTCATAGTGATGGACGTGGTCGACTCATCACGCAGGGCTAATTTACTCCAACTTTGGCCACGTATGTGATACTTCAGATCTGCCGTGGCATAACGCAGATGTTGCTATAGCGTTATTTTGTTTTGTTGTGCTGAAAGGAGAGACGAGTAAAGCATGATGAATAATGCTCTCTGACAGACAGGGCCTGTTGTTGGTGGACATGGCTGGCAGAGGCTGAGGCTGCTCTGTGTTCATGTGTGTCGGGATGTGAGAGCACAAGTCACTTGAAGACGAAATGGAAGACAGAGTTTCTGTCTTTTGATTGTTTTTTGTCACTTTAATTTAAGCAATATGTTTCACAGTTCCCTATTTCAATATGTTGCTTTTATGTAACGTTTTATCTTTTCCACTCATCTTTTGTGTAACATGGGATTTGCATTGTGGCCTTAGCTTTCAAAAACAGGCCCAGGTTCTTCTTCTTCCAGCAGCTGGCGCTTAGCTAAAGCAGCTAATGTGAAAGCCAGATAACTGTTTGCTCTTAAAACTAATTAAGATCGTTTGGCAGTATAAAAAAAACAAAAAAAAAAAACAAAAAAAAACAAGACTTCTTGGAGCCACAAGTGTGTTCAGGAATACATGTTATATGACTAATACTTATGCTTTAACCTTAGTATTGCAGGACCTGACATATACTAATATACAAATACTGAACGTAAAAGCTGATTAACTGTTTGAAGTATAGATATGAAAATAAACTCAGTCCGAGTTTTATGACCTTCATTATTCATCTTAGGCTTATTCCATAAGTGTTAATTGATGTTTTATAGTGAGAACAGGGGCAACCCAAAGTGTGTGTAACTTTTGACTTTTTTACATTTTATGTTTCTTCTATTCTTATTTTAGCAGTTTTGTGATTAACATTACTAAAGGAATAAGGTCACTACTGAACACTACTGCAGGAAGTATAGACTCAAATATGACTTATTAGCTCTGAAAATCATTTTAAAAATGTGTTTGCTTTTTAGGTGTATTAGCATAGAGAAGCATGGAAAGTTAAAATTATGTTCCTGCATCCTTTACTCAGGACCATTGTCCAATTGGAAAAGTCCCTTCCACCCAGGCGGATGTCTTTAGTCATATTTTTTGATATTCCCGCATTGCCACAACTGTTTCTACATAATAATTCCAATGTGATACCATCTAATTTGAAAATGCATTTTTCCTTCTTGTAGCAAAATATGCACGACGCATGATGCTGCCAACTCTGAACTTCAAATTTGGAGGTGATTGAAAGTGTCTCCTCTATTTTCTCTAGATCTGTTTGCTTTCTTTATGGTAAAACACTTTAATGTGGTATAAAAAAAAGTGTATTTTATGTTGTGGATGTAAATACCTATTTTCAGCTGGATGTTGACTGAAAGCTAATGTGAACAGATGAACCCCTCTATAGTTGGATAGTGTTGCATTAATATATTGACCCCCCCCTGTACACACAAATCTAAAACAGTACAACATTCTAGTTCAGTTTCTAAAGACTTCCTGCATATGTTAAATTGTTTTTTGCCTACTATACACATGCACTCTGGGGAAAAAAAGAAAACAGACTTCTGTCTAATTAGAGATGGGAATCACTGTCATCGTTCTCATAACTAGGACTCCTCATCGCTTTTTATTTCTTCTTTAATGCCATTTGTTATGTTACTGCATCTACATGAGCCGCTGAGTTGTTTCCATAATTTAAGCTTCCGCTGTAAACAGGGTCACTTGCCGTTGTTCTCTCCCTCTTTCTCTCCCTGCGCTGTCAATTACTGAGCGGAGGCTCAGAAACAGTGGAGTGGCGCGCAGACCGGCCGACCCGCTAGGCGGCTGACGGGCTCGTCTCTCGGAAACCTCTGAAATATGACTTACATCGTGAGCATGTCGTAGCGCACCCTACCCCACGTTATGCATATTCTCCCATTGTTTGTGACAGTTGGTTGTATCTGTACAGGAGGAGTGGGGGTGGGGGGACCAAACAGGGATCCCACTTTGCATTTCAGTGGCTGAGCTCAGGGTCAGGAGCACATCTGGTTCCCTGGGTGCTCCACGCGTGATGTGCGTGTCACATCCCAGCCACCACAACACACACACACACACACTCTCACTCACCGAGCCCACTTGTTGCCGTGCAGCCAGATCCCCACGTGCGCTAAAAGCATGCACAAACAGCAGAAGCCGGCGCACTGATTCCCTCCCACACAAACAAACAAACAAACACACCTGCTGCTCCCGGCAAGTCGCTCTGACAATCAGCCCGAAGGAGGGAAGGCAAAACAAAACAGACGCTTTAATTTACATGACAGTAGCCTGCTGTACATTAGCACGCCGTGGCAATGATAGAGCGGAGCTCTGCGGGAAGCGCTAAGTAATGAAAAGTGACGGTCACATTGGAGGCATACTGTAAAGCGCGGGAATTGGAGGCTCAAACAGACAGAGCCAATGGAATGTGCACGCAGTGCTCGCATATGTCTCCCACAACATATATAATATATTCTCCTCTGTTTCTCTCCTTCATGAAGGAACAAATTCCTCAGCAGCACAAAATGAATGTAAGCAATTTTTTTGCGTTGAGGAATTTCGGATGCGTACAAGTGTTATTTGAAGAGAGGGCAGCCGTTCCTTTAAAAGCTTTCTTCCCTTTTTTTTTTTTCTGTACTTCACAAACTTTCTTGCTGGAGACGGAACATGAAAGGTTCGTGCTGCTTCTGCAAACTTTAACGAGCAATTAACTTCATCAGTGGACAAGCACCAATTTTTCTGAGGGTGTTTATAGTTGCTCGGAATGGCAATTTTTATAATGAATCTAGTATTTTTTATTTTTTTTTTTACTTTGTTAGCATTATTTTTGAGGATGTGAGTCTTAAATTGTGTGTGCTTCTGTGGATTTGGGGGGTGGGGGGGTTGAGACTGCATATTTGTGTTTACCATGGCTAATGGTATACACTCTTCATGCCATGTGTTTGTAGTAATGGTGTGTGTGTGTTTGTTCTGGCTCCAGTGGTCTGCTCCTCATGTAAAGAGATAGCATCTTTCCACAACAGATCAATACGGGAATATTTCTAGTTTCCCTGCTTCTGTCTCTGATTTAACCGACAGTGTGTGTGTGTGTGTGTGTGTGTGTTTGTGTTGTGCGGTATTTTTTTTGCGGGGAAAAAAAAAGAGTGAAGAAAACTCAGACTGACAACCAAGCTTGTATTCTGGTGGTACAGTTCAACTCTTCTGCTATTGTCAAATCTATTGGCATATTATCGGCCGGGGAGAGGCTGGTGGAGCCCTGTTTTGTTTTGCTGCTGCTCTGCTGTGGTAAGATTATGTGCCTTCTTCTAAATATGGCTGCCCGAACAAACGCCTCGGCAGCCCTACTGTGCCATATACGAAGCAAAATGTAGGGAGAACTGCAGTGTCTTCCCCAGACACACGCTCACACTATATATGTGGATAGACCGTATCTCGCACTTAGATTTTTCCTCCACCTCCTCTTTTCAGTCAGCCCATGTTTACCTGCAGTAAATTGTCCTAAAGGGACACAGTCACAGATGATTTATGGTGCCGGATATGATTAGATCTCACATTGCTTTACGCACTTTTATGCACAAGTTGCCTTAATTGGAAACCAGTCGTAAGTAACAGCTAAATCCCCTCCCCCCAAAAAAGAAAATGAAAAAAAAAAAAAAAGTAAAATTAAAACACAGTTTTCCTCCCCATGATGCTAGTGGTGGCAAACGGCAGTCATGGCGACAGAGGTGCATCCCACTCAGAGTGAATGTGAAAATATTTATCTGAGAATAAGGGCCAGGGTGTCAAAGTGTGAACTGGACTCTGGTGATGGCTGGTAATTTAAACTGCTGAGTGACAGCCCGACCAGGCTCCTCCTGAACCGGAGCGGCTTAGGTTGTTAGCAGCGTCTGCAAACTACCGGCTATGCATTCGCAGACGAAAATCTGTACGGATTTACATCAAAGAGACTCATTTGATTGAGAAAGTGAGGTAGTTAAGAGCACTTTTATTGCTGTACCTGTATTACCAGTGACAGGTGCAGCTGTAGCACTAACACAGGAAAGCTTTGTAGCAAAATAGAGCCGCAACTTCCCAACAGTGTTCCAAACGTAGCCTTAGCGTATTAACGGTGGCAACACGGGGAAAGAAAAAAACAGCAGCTGCAACAGTGTTTTTGTTTAATTGCCAGTTTTATTACTAGACAGCTCGCTCATTTTCTTGTTTAAGGATTAATTGTAACTTTAATGAGCCATAGAAACATAAAATGAACTGACTTCTGATGAGAAAACAATCCGAACGTTATTTTGAACTTTTTCAGTATGATTTCAAAATCTAATCAAAGCAATCGCTTGTTTGTATATTTCTCTAAACGATATCCCAAAGTTACGTAATCAGTTCGGTCAAATTTTTTTCCGTACTGTTATGTTCTTGCCGTTTTTACAAGATATCAAAGAAAATGCCTGCGTTTTTGCGCCGCTGCGCCTCCCACCTCCTGTTGCTGCACACTGCAGGTCGGCTGGCTGAAAAGAAGAGTGCGTCACCGGTCCCTGGCTACGAAGAAAGTCCAATTTAGTTATTTTATGATACCCCAGGTTGTGAAAACGTGGAAAGCATATAGCGACACCTGTTAGCACAGTTGTGCCGATACCGATAGTATCAGAAAATACTCGCCGATACTGTGAAAAAAGAAGGTATCGGTATTGGCAAGTACTTCTGTCTACACAATTCGCAATTATTCAATTAAAAAACCAGGCAATTCTTTTTTTTCTCTGCCTAACCCTACCACATACTGACACAGACTGTGATAAAACCTAGCATGATTGTTGTTTCACGTAGCTAGAATGCTTTACTGAAGTTTCCACAAGTTGCACAGATGGTGCTAAATTTTCTTCAAAGTATACGAGCAGGAACCGACTCAGTCGTATCGGTAGTCTGTATCCTAAGATACCTTAACCCCAAGTATCAGAATCGGTATCGGACGGGGAAAAAAATCGTTATCGGAACATCTCTACCTGTTATGGTGCGTTCAATAGTCTTATGTGGTGCTATTTGGAAATTACAGTTTGATAATTCGCCAGCTGCAGAGCTGAGAGTTCTTATTATATAGCTTATGTTATGCTATAAAAAGCAGAGTAAGGAAAAATATGCAGTAAGCATGATTACCTAAAAAACTGCTGGATAAAAAAAGAGACAAATTTGGGTCCATATTTATTATATTATATATTTACAATCAACACATCACTTTAGCACCAGAGGATATCATTTTGCTTCCTTATATAAGAAAACGCAAAACATGTTACAATTAAAAAAAAGAAAGTGATTTCCCTCCCCAAATTAGAATACTCCAGGGACACACTCTCGGTGTGGTACATGTGTTTACTTCCTCATCAGTTCATTTCTAACATCTCTAACCTGTTTGCTTTTTGCTCGGGAGACTACACCGACTTGTTGGTACAGTGCGTATGCGCTTTCTTTATGTCTTGCAGAAGTTAGACATGCATGGTTCAAAGTTATTCCCCAGCTCAGATAATTGTCAATAAAATTGATCTATTTTTTTTCTTTTTACTCACTTTTTCACTCACATTTTGTTACCCTTCTCCCCCTCCTCTACACACTTCCCTTTCCTTCATTCCCTCACTCTACTCTCCTTTGCCAGTGTCCTTCTCTTTTCATCTCAAGCCAGATAAGTCTGCTCCGACTGCCAAGAGCAAGGAGTATCACTGCTTGGCTTTTTTTTTTTTTTTTTCCTTCTTTTTATTTTTTTTCTCCTCCTCTTATGTTCTTCTCACAGTGCACTGAAGCCATGTCGCAATTTCTCAGGGAGTTTTGAAGCCTGGATGTCTCCTGTCTGGGCCCATCTCGTCTGAGGCGCAGTGCCGGCCCTATGCGATCTGAACTGCGCTGCCTCGCTGCAGGTCAGCCTTCACGGCCGATTAGTGTCGAAGCGCCACTTTGGTCACAAGTTGTCGGGAGCGCTTATCGTGAAGATCAACAGCGATCAGTCTCGCTGCCGCTTCACTCTCTCCCCGTCTCTCTTTCTCTCTCTCTCTCTCTCTCTGTCCAACTCCTTTGTATCTCCTCTCTCCTTTTTCGTTATTTTTTTTTTTTTTTTTTTGCCCTCTCCCCTTTTGGCATTACCTCCCTCCCCCTCCTCATGTTTTTCTCCACAAATCACCATATTTCCATCTCTATCTCATCATTGTCATCCCCCCATTTTCTCCTACCTTCCTCCATGTTGTTTGTTTTCTGGATCCAACCAGCTCAAAATGCTAGTCACTAACTTTCTGTGGAAAAACACATCAGGGGGACCGACTGAGGGTTTGAGTCGATAAATGTTCCAAGGTAATCTGAAGAAAGTAAATCTATACCAGTCATTCATATGACGTTATTGATTTCAAACAGGAAAAATATACACTTTTCTTTGTTTAAGAGGTTGCAGGAGCGTGTTGGTGTAGTGTATAAATAAATTATAAAACCCAAGCTAGAAAACTTCAAAATGCCACTATTTTGTCCAGTTTTTTTGTGCAAAATAAATGCATGCCATCTTCAAAACCTTTGTTTGAAAGTCTGGAATTTCGCAAATCATCCTAATAATTTGGAGAAACTTGCTCTTTTTCCCCCCGCAATTTTCTCGATTTGACAGATTCAGATCCTGCCACTCCTTGCTCTTTCCTCCCACATTTAATCCCTCCATCCCTCCTTTTCATGGTGTCTCTGGGTCCCGTCAGGCCTCGTCTGTGGCGGGAGCGGAGACGAGTCATGTTTGGCCTGTCACTGTGGCTGCTAGTGTCAGTATCTGGAGCTGCTGGTTCCTCTGACAGCGCTGGAGGGGCTGCTGGTCCTAGCAGAGTGCAACCATCACCCTGTGACACGCTCAGTGTCACCGATCCCCTCCATCGGGTGACATGGCATCCCCCTCCTCCACTTGTTCTTCTTCTTTTTCATGCCCCCCCAAGCCGGTGGCCTTTTCACTGCCATTCTGCAGTCAGTCACTTCAGTCAGTCACTAACTGCCTCACTAAGGACTCTTTTGTAGAATTTGACCTACATGTATTTCTGAATACTGATTTTCCTATAGTTTTGGACTGATTATTTTTTACATTTTCTTTTTTTTTATATATATATATATATATATATATATATATTATCTGTTTAAAAGGTACATACTGATAAGGACGGTGTTAATAGAATACATGCTATGAGTATGTTCAAAATCTTTGAAATGCAGTAAAAAAGCACACTTATTGAGATCAGTATTACACTTAGCACTGTAACTCACTAATAATGTTAATAACAGACATACTTTATTCCAATTCTTTTTTTAAACGTAAAGTTCTGTAAAATAATTATTGGTAATCGTTTTCTTACTTGATGTAGAAAAATGTCATTTTTAGGTAAGTCTGTAAGAAGGAAAAATAATAATAATATAGAGGACCTCCTCTAAGACATCTTATATCTGCCTATTTTACTTAATACCTTAATGTTTAATGTACACAATGTAAAATGTCTTAGGTCTACTCCAGAAGCTAATATCTATATTCTTTCTTATCCCCATTCTCTGTGGTACAGCCAATTAGTGCCAAGTAAAATTAATGGCTCTCTCTGATTGGCTGCTTTACAAATGTTGGCCAATAGTGTTAAATAGGATTGCTCCTCGGTAGGTCATCTTCCCAAGCTACTTTTCTTTCAACTATTTCAGATACGCTTTACGAACAAAATAAAACAGTGACAAAGTGATTTTTAGCTAATGAATTGGATTCACATTTCATTGGAAAATCCGTGAATAGGCGAATCCGTGGACAAACAGGGCTCCACTGTAAATCCTCAGAGCACCTGAAGGCTAACAGTCAGTCAACAGCCTTGTTTTAGCTTAACTCAAACTGAAGCGATTTGTATTTGCTGGATACAATGCTATATTAGGGGATATTGACAGTTTCAAATCATCAATAAGCTGTTTCTATTTTCTCTGCAGAACAAGTCCATGTTACTATGCTAGGGTTACACTGAGGTTTCAGCATCAACTATAACTCACCGGTCCCTTTTTAATTTATCTAAGAGTGGATTAGCCATTTTGAATTTGTCCAATCTCTGCAATGACATTTGAAGATGCTTCATTTTTGTGATTGTCCAGCTCTGGTGGCTTTTGGAAACTGTATTTCACATTTAGCCGAGTTGACGACCTGATAACCTCGGTCTGAATAACTGTATGCGGGGACACAGACTTTGAATGGCTGAGAAGCAAACAGCAGCCGCTTCTTGTGAATGTGTAGACCAGGTGTCTCAGATTCCAGTCCACTGGGGTTGTGTCTGGTATGGTTGTGCTCCAGCAAGAATCGAAGTAAATGTTTTGAAATGATTGTAACATTTAAGATATACCTGACTCTCTCTCTATCTGTTACTCTCCCTCATATATATATATATATAGCTTCAGTCCTCAAAAAACGAATATCTAGTGTTTGCTGATATTGTTTTAATGAGGGTGGTGAAAGTGTTAATAGTACGTATAAATTGTTTATTATTTTCGTTGTGGAATATTTCCGTGGGTCCAATTATTAATGTGCAGACACAACATACATAAAACAAAAGTTGTTTCCCATGCTTCCTTTTCTTTGAATGACGTGTGATGGCTAGTGTTTCGGCTGATTTCTGTGCCACTCTTTCTCCCATTCAACAAGTTTTATCTGCAGACATTGAAGTGACATTTCACTTTGGTTTGGGAGAACAGACTATATATAAAAAAAGTATAAAAAATCTAGTCACTTATACTCTCTACTCTTGAGTCTTCTTTAGGAGATTGGGAGATTACAAGAAGAAATTATAAAAAGCAGAAAAAATCATTTCAATGTTCTCCGGTCTCAAAGTTTTACAGTCCCCCCGGCAAAATTATTTAAAATGGAACCAATACAATTAAAATATATGCAATGATAGATGGATAGATAGATGAATAGATAGATAGATGAAGTGTGCCCAGCAGAACTAAATATGTGTGTGATTTAATCTGGCCTTGGCGAACATGCAGCAGTGACAAATGGATGCTCACTATGAAACTCTCTCATCCAAGAGACAGTATTAGTTTTTGCTTTAATTACCAGCAGCAGTAATGTTTCCTATCCATAACTGTCGGCCTGCAAGAACGCAGCCTGGCAGAGGGGTGAGGGCCTTGTCTTTTCTCTCAGTGGGCTTCCTGTCTCGTCTCCAACCACAACTCTAGCCCACTCTCCCTTTATCCTCCTTCTCTCCGTCCCCCTCCAACTCCCTCCTGCCCCCTCTGCACCCGCCGCATCTTTCATTTCAATATTTCAATATTTATGCCTCATCTGAAAAGTTCAAAGTCACAGTAAGGAGGCATAACTTTCTCTCGCCTCCCCGCCGACAGCGCAGGACCCGGCCCTGTGGACAGGAGAGGGGATGCTGTGATGGCTTGTTTCTCCTCCCTTCTGGTGACAGAAACAGAGTAAAGTTTGCACTTTAGGAGTTTGATGTACAGTTGAAACCAGATATTTACATGCACTGTATAAAGAGACGCATACCTGAAAGTAAGAATGTATCTGTTGCCATATTCCCCAGAGTTAGATAAGTGAGAATAAAAGCATTTTGTGTCCAGCCCAGTAACTCTAGTGATCTGACAGCAGCACAAACCAGCATAAACCAATGTAAATGAATGGTAGCTACTTGCATGCTAGAAGTTACCATTCACTTACATTGGTTTATGCTATGCTAAAGCTAACGGACCGCTGTCAGGTCAGAAGAGTTACTGGGCTGGTTACAAAATGCTGTTTTCTCACTTATCTAACTTTGGGGACTATGCTAAAAGACAGATTTTTACACAGGGTTGGAATGTCCCTTTAAAGTCTTACTGTGTGTCCACACTGAACGAGATGGGAGCGACTATAAAGCGCGACACACGCCTAGCCTAAAATATGGTATCGACCCAGGCTTCAGCGGAGCTGGGGCTAGGGTGCAGCTGGCGGTGGATTATGGACTATGATCTCGATCTGACGGAGGACAGAGTGGATTACGTGTTCGGCCCAGCCTCCGGTAGAGCTGGGACCGCTGCACTGGGGGTTTGGTGAGCTACAGATACAGTCTAGCTACGGCGGAGGGATCCATAAACAGCAGCGAGCCTCTCATAAACACCGGCCCTTCGCCGCCTGGAGAACGTGACCTGCTCACCCAGTTTGTGCCGTGAAGGTCCAAGCTTCGCCTGCCGAAACACCAACTACATTTCTGAGCAGCTGTCCATCTGTCTGCGGTTCGTAAAGTTTATAATATTTGAGCAGCGTGGGACGTGGTGCGGTAGCAGCTACCAGGAAACCAGGTGAGGAGGCCGTTTAAAGGGCTGACTTCTAGGCCGAGAGATGCTTTTACAGCAACAACGGCTCTTTTAAGAGACACCCACAAACCTCTTCAGAGCATTCCTTTCTAAATAGTTTATTTTTTTATTTCTGTCTCTGTATAGCAAACTGCCTGTGTCATGTAGCTCGGGATGATTAGCCACGATGTTTATCAGTGTTTCCTCCATGTCCTGCTGAGGCTGCAACTCTGTCCCCTGATTGGTTGTCGCGGCGCGATTTGACGCTGGAGTTCAGATTTTTCCGACTCGAGCGATAGACGCCATGAGCGCAAATGCACAAAAAGCACCACATAAAATGCAGCGCGAATTTTCCATTGCACCTATAGCGCGAATTGTTCGCGCAAATGAGGCAGAAAAGCTTTTTCGCGACGCAAATCTGCTTCTGAAGTGTCGCGGGACCCCAAGTCGCGCTTCATCGCGCTCCTACATTGATTTTACATATAAACCTGAAGCTCTAGTCGCTTCTATCGCGTTTGGTCTGGACACACCGTTATAGCGATAAGACTAATATTTTTCTGTATTAGGTTGGGGAAGATAACAAAAATAGTTTTTTATTTGCTAACCGTTTAGAATTTCTTGAAGCGATTTAGGGAAGCCCAGATTATTGCTTTCTAAGCTTCTAAATGTACATTTGCGTTAAAAAAAATCAATAAATAAAGGCACACTTGTGGATGTATTCTAATGGGAGACTGCCAACACACAGCTTCCATGTGTGACATCATCAGAAAGAGAAAAATAAATTTAGGTAAAATATTAGGAAAACACTGTAGCACCTCAATAAGTTTGGTTCATACTTGGGTGCAATTTGTGGCAGACTCATTGATTTACACTGTCGTACCCTGTCTATTCCAGCGTGGCAATGTCTCATCTTTATGAAACGTTATGTATAGATATTGAAATATCTAAACATATCAGGCAGGACGTAAAGCTTGGACACAGATAGGTCTTCCAAATAAACAATGACTCAAGTAAAGTCAGTGTTTTGGAGTGGCCACTTCAAAGCACTGATCTCAATCACAGAAAAGCTGTGAGTAGAGTTGAAAATGAGTGTGACAACAAGACAGTCTGCAAACCTGACTGGGATTATTTGTGATACTACGACCTTTTAGTGAAATGTATACCAACTTTAATATGTAAAGAAAATTAGGTTTTAGTATTTGGTTACTTTGCAAATGGCTTAACTGACATAAAACAGGAAGGGTTTAGTCTCATTTATTCCCAGGCAGATATTTGGTAGCACTTTTTTTCCAAACCAATACGATACCAAGATCTGTGTACTTGCAGATACTGATAGCTCATACTTCTATCACACACAAAAAAAAATGCAATGAATTGGAAGACAGGTTTTACTTTCTTCTCTGCTTGTTACAACAAATGATGATGGAGTATTGCTATAAATGAGCACAAAACCAACATTTCATGTGAAAAAGAAACATTTTCGATGATATTATTGCAGAGTTTTCACATTGCATTGGTAAGTAAGTATTCATGTTATCTGTTAACTAACCGATACAAGTATATTAAAACTGTATCGGCCCCGATACCAGTGTCGGTGCATCCCTAGTTTCAACTGTAAATTCAGAAACAATAAAGGTAATCAATTCTCTCAATATTTTCTGTAACAACTAGCAGTACAGTAGCTTTCTAAATGCGTATTCTGAATGTGTGTTGAAGGAACAGTTACTAATCACGCATTGTAGAAATCAGTCCTTCATAAAACTGGCAAGAAGAAATCATTGTTAAACAAAACCCATAGGACGTCATTCTTTTAGTTTGCTTAAAGCCGTAAAAAAAACAACAACACTGTACATAACACTAAATGCTCCATCCTTGCCTTGGAACATGGTGGTGGCAGCAGCATGCTGTGGATATAGTTTTCTGCAGTATGGTCATAAGCCAGTCAGATTTAATACAAAGATAGATGGAGCTTTATACAGGGCAATCCTGTAAGGTCTTTCAAAAGGCTGCAAGAGACCAGACGATGAGGATCACCTTTCTAGCCGGACGGTGTCCCTAAACATGCATCCAAAGCTCTATTGGAACAGTTTAGACAAAAGTATATTCAGGTATTAGAGTACTGGTAATGCAGAGGTAATGCCCCCCAGAGTTCAAGAGGCAAGCCAAGCCAGGTTCCCTTGGTTTGTCGTACCCTTCTGAGACTATGTTAGTGTATGGGTATGTTGTGCTGTAGCACTAACTGACCATCTCTTTCAGGGAAAAAAAAAAACCTCTGCAGCCACTTTTAATAAATAAAGTGTCTGACAAGTCTGTCCTTTGCCATAAAGCTCTCTGACAGGCACCGTCTGGTAATAGATTAGCCTAATTACAGCGTCCCCAAGTCTAGATCACAACGTCACGTACTCAGCCTGTCGCTCTAATAGCCATTACAGCCACTGCTCAGCACTCCTCTTCTGTTAATGTAAAGTTGTAAAAAAATAAAAAAAAAGACCCGAAAAGGTCGTCGTAATTTGCATCTGAGTCTTCATTAGAATATGCGAATATGCTAAGGACCAGAGCTGGCGGTTTGCGTGTGCAGGTGATGAATGGGCAGTGCATTGAGGAATAGGCCGAGATGAAGGCTTCGTCACCCTCATCTGCATAACACACTTTATTTACTTATTTATTTATTTCATAATTTGCTCTTTTGAGTGCCTTCTCTCCGTTACGTATTTCACGTCTGCAGATGTTGACTGAGGACCATTCCAGTTTTAACCACCTTCCAATTCCATCACACATTAATAAGACATGACTGAATGAGAGGTAGCTCTGCTTCTTGAAGGGCCTTTGCTACGTAGCCTTTGTGCTTGCTCGACACCGTGCACAATTCCAGCAGGGTGTGCCTAAGATATTTTTGCCAGCCGTTGGCCGTTTATTTAACCTTAAGAGTATGCCAAAGAGCATCAAATGGTAGGGAAGAGGGCATCGGGTATTTGAGTGAAGCCTCGCAGCGGGGGAGATGAGGGGGTTCGGAAGGTGGCCGGTGAGTTTACGGGAGGGAAAACTCTTCTCCTCACTCTTCTCTGCTGTCAGGGAAGCAGATGGTGGGTGTCACGACAACGGCAGCAATAGGCAAACTAAGACATCTTTTTTGTGCGTCTGCGTGTGTGTGCATATTTTCCAAAACGTGGAAGTGCGATGGCTTTGAGTAGGAGGTACCAGCAGCTACAACACCACATGGATAGTGAATTTTGTTCGTTCCAAATATCAGGCCTCACTCGCCCGCCAAAGTGTCCATTCAAGGGGTCCAAAATGAGCCCACTTCTCAGTGCCTTCCACCGCAGAATATGACAGATGTCACGTTCGTGGTGGAGAAGAGAACGGGAACTTCCACTTCCTGCAAGATTTTGTCTCCTTCAACACGTCTGTTTCTTTGAGCCTAATAAGTCCTTCTTTGATGGTGCGGCTGAATATTAGATTACCGCGGTTGCGGTTTATTTTTGCTCCTTTAGTGTGTGACCTTAGCCGCCCTTCGCGAAGGCGGGGAGATAATGAGAGTGGTAGCCAGCCGATAGACGGGCCTGACATCCCGGCTGCGCCCTTCACTCAGCCGGCTGAGAAAAAACGTCAATACGGAGGCCTTATGTTTTATGGATTATCTGCTTTAGGAAAACTACGGTGGGAGAAATCCAACTCTCGCTTGTCATGTTGCCTCAATTCTCTTTAATGTGCGAGACCACTCTCCGAAACAACAGCGGTTGAAATTAGAGGCTGTCTTCCGTCTTCTCTTTTCAAGCTTTTCCTTTTTTCACCTCTCTCTCCTCCCTTCTGATTCTCGGCATCTTCGGATCACTCAAGTCTGATCGCACTGACCCGGTTCTCTTTGATTTACTGGAAAAGATTTCTTCTGCCTTTATATGAGAAAGAGAAGTTTTGCAGTTTTCAGCATGTATGTATGACTTGCCAGCACACCCTAATATATCTGTTGTAAATTAAGCTGTTACAGTCCTTCAGCTTTGGGATTTTTATCTATTTTTGTGTACATTATTAATTCTAATTCCTCCATCTCTTATTCAACAGTTTTTTTTTTTTGTCCTTTGCAGTCTATTTCATACATTTAATTTGTTCTCTAAGGATTATGTAGTAAACAGACTGAATAAATCATGTTTCTTTTTTTATTGTTTTGTTGGAGTATGAGGGGGGTGTTTATAAGGGGCTCTGTATTGCTTTTAATCCCCAGAAGGGTTGGGGGTGGGGCCAGATCGGGGGTCGGGTGTTACTGCTGTAAATGGGCCCAAGTGTACCTGTGTTACATTTAGTGTAATCTGTACCTGCGGTGGTGGGGGTGGGAGGGGGGGAAAACGCTCATCAGGGTTTCATCACAACGGGGCTCAGAGGGGGGTGGATGTTAGAAGAGGGGCCTGGTGTCTTTCACCTCAATTAGGCTCCCTATCAGGGGAGAAGGCCCTTTTGGGGTGCTATCTTTATATAGATAGATAGATAGATGTGTGTGTGTATACAACATGTGTGTGTGCGTGTGTGTTTTTCTAAACATTTTCATGAGTGGAAAGTGGGAAGACTGCAAAAGTTTGAGTGTGGCACAGCGCACTTTACACTTTTGTCTGTCAAAGGGCTTTGTGACCTATTTGGTTGTCTGAAAATCAGCCTGAAAAAACAGTTAAGCAAATAAGATGCTATATAACATAAATAAATACTTGAATAAATAAATACATAAACAAATAAATGAATAAAAACAGGATTTAAAGTCTGCTGTGATAGATGGCCGACCTGTCAAAGCTCTACAATTCCGCTGGAGACCACTGGAGACAGACACCAGCCCTCTCCACGATCCCTCAAAGATAAATGGCATAGATAATAGATTGATGGATTTAAAGTCTGCCAAAATCCATTTTTCCCATCTTAAATAGACATCGGTGAATGGGAGATTCTCTGTCTGAGAAGATAGATTTTCCGAGTTTTAAGTTGATAAAAAATAAGAAAAAGAAAAAAGACCAGGGTGCCCCAAAGTCAGAGATTTGGAGCTCACTGAGGGACCCTGAATTTAGTATTCAATATGACTGCACACAAAAGGAATGTGTTTTCATTAAACCTGTGTTACACACATTTCTGCTCAATATCTTTAGTGTCTGCACAGATAAAATGGAGAAAACTTCTGTTAGCTTTTATCGCTAACAGTAGCTAGCAACAGAAACACACATCCAATCTCACTGTCTCAGTGTGACAAAATTTACAGCCAAATTACACATTTCGAATCAGATTTCAACTTTAGTGTGTTTTTTGATTTTATTTAAAGAGTTATTCCAAATTCAGATGGATCTTTTGACCAGGTGGGTCATGGAGCGCCATTTCATAAGTCATGATGATGAGAAGAACGCAGTACGAGTTCAAAACAGATCAAATGTTGTTTTGAAAAAGCTTATAAATGTCCGTTTGCTCTCAATCACACCTATTATCGTAGGCATTACGTGGGCTGTCGGAGCCTCGGGCTCATATTTTATCAGTTGCTAATTATTCTTATGGGCTTGTTAAATGGGAAGGAGAGTCTGGTTTGTTTCGCTGTCATTTAGTGTTCAAAGAAATCGGCCCGTCATTAGGACGCCCACTGCTTAAGGCTTGGAAATGTGTATTGAATAACTGGAAAGAGTCAATAGGATCAAGCTGTTTATCACTCAGCCTTAAATCACATCTGTTACCTGTTCAGGTATATATTTATTTATTAATTAATGAAGAGAAATTAAGAAAAATCCCCTTGTTAAATGTCCCTAATAAGAACCTGAGAGGTTAGATTATTAAACTGTGCCTTTGCTATTAGTAATTCCTAGAGCTATTATGTGTTTGATTGGTCCATCTGCCTCCTTCTCACATGGATGGTTTCATTTTTGAAGGTACAACACTTGATAGGATCGACAGTGTTGTTGGAATTTTGGTGTTGGTGTTAATTAAATCCCACTCATACTGTAAGATTTTTATTTTTCCTAACAAACTCTGTCAGTACCTCAGTTGAGAGAAATCTATCAAAGAGGCTTCTCAGACGAAAAGCGCCGACGTCTCCTGCATTTGCGTCCCGCGACGCTGACGAACTCTTTCATAAATCATGAATGATTAAATGTTTTTGCTGTTTTACATCCCCACAAAACTGCTCACCCCCTGGGAGCAGTTCTCGTGTGAAGCTCTGTCCTTCATTCCAAACGCAAACAGTTCCCTTTTTCAAAGACGGCATCAAGTCCCCCCCAGTGATGCGTTTGTGCTTTTTTGGGGGGGTTCTGGGAAAAGCTTTATCCGCTTTATGAAAACATCTCCAACTCCAACCAATTTGACCCGATAACTCCGAAAAGCGCGAGGAAGGACATGTTTTTCCACCTCTCCTCTCCCAGCAGCACACCTGAGGAAGGCCGAGCGAACCGAGCATAAGGCGAAACTGCATTACAAATTACCGCGCATCATAGAAATTGTGCAGCAAGCTTTTTGAAATACCAGCTCTGCCAGTGAGGCGCTTTGTAATTTATCCCTTCACGGCTGTTAGCTGCGCGGCGCAACGGTGATTTATTTGGTTTAAGAGAAGTTTTGTTTAGAGAGATAATGAGCAGGACTTCTCTTTAATGATTTAACACGGCGCGGTGGAGGAGAGGGTGGGGGGGATGGGGGGTGGAGGTGGGGAAGGAAAGGCACATATATTTTTCATGTCTTTAACTGCACTGCAGAGAGAGGGGGGGAGAGGAGGAGAGGGACGAAAGAGAGAAACAAATATGCATTAGCGGCAGAAGCTAACAGCCCTTAACACGGGGCATTTTTGATTCATTTTGTTTTGTTGTGTAAAATGACTTTTTCACCTCCCTGGGAACGCCGCATCATTTTCTGTTATGTATTTCGCTGGAAATGTTTCCCGGGACGTGCTCCGTCTTCACAACCCTTCTCTCTGTTCACCTTCTTCTCCCCCTTTTTTTGTTTTGTTTAATCTATAAAAGTAGATCAGGTTTGTGCTGATACCACACAATATGCCAGCTTTTGGAAATCTATTTTAAAAAGTGCATTTGCTGCTTTTGTATGCCTCCCCCCCTCACCAACACCTCTCTTTTCATCTTGACACAAAATACAGTATTGTTCTTTCTTGTTCAGCATTTTCAAGTTTCTCCTCTCACTTAGCATTCAGACCCCAAATTAAAACAGTTAATTAGAAAATATAATGAAGCTGAGGAGAATAATATGCAAACGGGGCTCTGACGCTCTGAGCTGGGGGGTGTGGGGGCTCCGCAATGCTGAAACTGCCATCGGCTCATAACGATGATGATATCAATAATGGATTACTTCATCAATCGCCGTTCTCTCTTGAAGATGGAAATGCGCTGTTGGGAAGGGACGGACGGATTCCTTTTCTTCTTTCTGTCTCCCTTTCCTGTAGCTCCAAAATGTGCGTTTCATCTCACATTAGAGTGCGCTCTGCATAAGTGCAGGTGGAACTCGCCCGCCCCTCCTTCCTCTAAATGATCCTTTAATGGAACAGTGTGCACTGGAGCTGGGAACTCTATGGGGCGCTGCCACTGTCGATGAGAACTTCGCCTCAATCAATCCGTCAAGCCCCATCACCTGCCTCAGCAGATGATCCAAAAACCCCTTCGGAGAGGCAATGTGAGCTTTTTTATGTACCTCCTGTGCGACTAGAGGACACACAGACACACTCAGACACACACAAGAGGCGGCATCACAAGTGAGAGATGTCTGTTTCACTGAGAGCCTTGACGTTGATCAGTTGTCAGAGAGCCACTTTGCCTCCCTCTTATTTTGATCAAGATCATCTTAGAATAGATTGAGCGGCTCGCTTTCCTCCGGATCGGGCTCGAAAACAGAATCAATCCAGATGCGTTATTCATTTATTTTCCTCGTAATATCCGTTACGGTTTCGGGATGTTTGCGTAAGTGAGGCCCTCTTGGGTCCGAACGCTATTATGTTGGGGGTTTTTTACACTTCGGTCAAACAAAGTGACATCACCTCAGACTGTCTCGGGTTAGTTTTACCACCTTCCACCCAAAGGCCTCGGTCTTTGTGTTTCATAAGAATCCTGTTTGACCGACCAACTTACAGTCGTGCATCATTGTGAGGGAATGCACAATGGTTTCCTAATAAAACTCTGAAAACAATGGAGGCGTATTCATTTTCAGACTCCCTTTACTCAGATATTTTACGTTTATTTTATCTTCTCATATACGCAGAAGAAAATCAACTTAAAATAAATTAATTTATCCTTTTTATCCCACTTCACAATTATGCATTACTTTGTTTATTTGCACAGTAAACTAATATACAGTTTTACAAGGTAAAGATTCCATGCAGGAAGAGGCTAAAGGCAAATTAGACTTATCTGAAACCTTCACCCATAACAGCATAACACAAGAACGTAAGACTTGTATATGTATGTGTATCTCTATCTCTAAATTATCTACTGTAGAAAATAGACATGCCAAATGGAAAAATCTGTTCCATAAAATTGTATCCCTAACTCAGATACAGAATTGATCTCAGCAAGAGAGATCTTTAGGAGGATGGAGATCCATTGACTCTCGTGTAATATGTAAATAAATAGATGTATTCACTGAAAAGTTATTATTAAACTGTTTAGAGATTTTTCCGTCCATTAGTAAAATATTGTAAATCAAAACACATCTCTGAAAAATGTTTACATGATACATAGACATAGTCTATCTCATACAGTCCCGATAAAACACATCAAAGATTAGGAATGCAAAGAGATACAATGTGATGAAGTCCAAGGCCAAAGGCCGCTGCACCTAGAAACTCCAACCACAACTCCTTGATTCCATGTCCTCCATCTTTCCCTCAGCATCCATCTGTGTTATATCCGTAAATTCACATTTACAGTGGTTTAAAGCCCTCCATCCTGCCTGCAGAACACCTATTAAAGTAAGACAGAAACTCTGCACAATCCCTCCTTCCCGAGTCCTCCGTCTTCCACGTGTGCCCGTCTGTCTCTCCGTCAGAGGAACAGCCGCTCGCTTCTGTCAATAAATGTCTTATCTTTCGACTACATGTTTCCTGTCTGTTTATGTGTCTGTCTGACATGTCGGCAGCTGTCTCGGCGCTCCAGGGTTGCTGTCAGCCAAGTGTTGGTTTCTGTTCTTCTGTCAATTCACCTGCCTGTCACCGTCTCTCAGATTAGACGTGTCAACTTACCTCCAGCTTTTCCGCCTTCTCCAGGATGGATTTATGAAAAAATAAAAAATAAACAAGGAGGCAGCAACTTTCGTTCGCTCTGAAGAGTGAATTAGTGATGACATTGTGGGATGTTCTGTTTCATTTCACGAATCCCCCCCCCCCCCCCTCGGTGTTAAATATAGTACGCGAGTGCATCCTTTTATATATCTAGCATGTCTCCTACAGCACCGGAGAATTGTCAAGTTAATTGTGAAGGGGCTCGGTGCTTTTACGACTTCGAATTGTTCTGCGTTCCCAAATTTTTCCCGTTTGTTCTAAATGTGGAGTTACTCCAAATTGGAAAAAAAAAAGATTTGCTAATAGATGGATGGAAAAGATGGACAGAAATGGGGTGAGGAAGTGAAGGCAGGTACGGCCCACAGGGTGTAGAAATAGAGCGACGCGAGCTGGAGTACAGGGGGACGGATGGGTAAGGAGGCTCAGCCGAGACGAGAGCCGGGAGAAGCAGAAGATGGAAGCGAGGGGAGATGAAGGAACATGAGATGGCAGGCGAGATGGAGGTGGGAGTATGCAGAGGGGAGCTACCTGCTGCTGATGGCAGTCAGAGTCAGTGAAGGATGGAGGGCGATCCAGCTGTGACATTAAAGCAGCAGGTGGGGGCCGTCATTAGGACTGGCACAGTATGCTAGATGAGCCCGCACACACTCATTTCTTTGGGGCCCAACGGACCACTGCAGCGTGTGTGTGTGTGTGTGTGTGCACGCACCGAAAAGAGCTGAAACACAGTCCCATAACTTCAGAGCTCATACCCACCTCCACTTTCATCTTTCCCCAACTGAACTGCTCCTCCTTACTGAGATTTGACGAGAAATGGGCCTGCTGACGGTTGACCTGATCCTGCATCTAGTTGCTCGCCCCTTTTTAACAAAGCAAAGTTTTGATCAGGGTGTTTATGCAGTCTGGAAATTAATGGAATGATTATTTTTTTCCTGGTGTATTCAAAAGGGAAAACTAAGAACCAAAAATAAAAAGTTTTCAGATTTTATTTCTTATTCAGTCGCCTAAGACTGTGGTTCGGTATTATGCTGGGGGTTCCAAAGCAAGGGTTAAGGTTAGTATGTTCACGGACCTATTTGAAATCAAACGTACCAATAAAAAAATTACAGTTAGATCCTAATAATACTATAAATGCTACAGATTAAAAAATGCTTAGAAAAGAAGAACACAAAATATTTGTCGTTGTTAATGAATTGTAATGAGTTATTATACCTGTATATTAAACTCGCTTGCAACAGTGCTACTTTGTGCATTAGGTGCTAAAAGGTAAGGGAACCATTAATCTAAAAAGCAATAATCTTATAAAAAAAAAGGTTCTTGAATGGATATATGTTTAGATAGTAACATAAATATTTGTACATGAATTCAAAAATTCATTTAAAATTAATAAACAAAGGGACAGGGTGTCCGGCTCCCTTTTGCTGGCCTATAAAACCTTTTTGATTTGGGTTTTAAGCCTGACCTGAGTGTTAAACCGGTTTCTGGTTTAGATAGTATGCAAAGATGCATTTCCCCTTTAAAACTTAATTCTCCTTTTTTTATGAACAAAATAATGCCACAAAAAGCATTTATAACTAGTGGAAGACTTAAAAAAATTATTGAAATGTAACTCTTGGCGTGTGCTGCTTGCCGGTACCAGGGTTTTATGAAACTTTTATGAAATAAATACTTATTATACTAATATTATCCAAACTAACTTTTATGAGATGCCAGGCAAAATTTCAGACCAAGAGGGGTTTTTCCTCATTATTTGTGGAGCATGGAGTGATGCAACTTTGCCCGTCCCCAACTTGTTGCTGCACCTCACCAGTCAGCTAGCTGAAACAATGTGACCACACTTTTTCCTGCCTTACAGGAATCAAAAATCAAGCTGTTTAGAAATTCCAAAAAACATTGAGAGTAATTTTGTGGAAACTAAAGGTGAGCTGCTCTACAGCAGATTCCGTCTCAAAGTGGAGAAAATAAAAAATACAATATTCTAAGCAATACGCACACTTAGATGCAAACCGTAAACTCTGTTAAGCTTTTACTGAAATAAAATACTATATATACCGTTATTTAACTGTAATATTTAAATGTCAGATTATTATAGTAGCAGAAAGAGAGCTTTTCCTCTCTCAAAACAAACACTCAGATCAAGTTACTAACTTTTGAATTTTTACTGTAACACCACCATCATACTGTGCGCTTTACATATTGTCCCATGACTCTTTGAGTTCAGGATTATGAAATAGAAGTTCGATTAGAATCCTCACAGATGCTTGGCAGACTTCAAGCAGTTCTTTTTCGATGTTTGCAACTCTTAGCTTGTAGCTTGTAGCAGAAGTTTTTGAGATACACTCTGTACATCCGGGTTCCATCCCATCGTCCCACGTGAGCACCTAATGGGCGTGCGAAGTTTGTGGGCGTGTCGTTAAAAGTTCCCCTCAGCCGAGTCTTGCTTCAGGCCTTTTTCTTAGATCTTTCAGACCTGTGGATGGGCCTATCCAGGAACACCATTAGGCAAATGAAGTTGTTTGTATCAAATATTGACGTGTTATCTCTTCATCGTCAGGGAGCGGGGTGGGAAAAGAAAAGAGAAAGATGGTAACTGTGGGTAATTGAGCCGTGTCTCCCCTGCTTATCGGTAAAGCTCCGGCACGTCACGGACTTAACGAGCTGTGGCGCGCCGATTAGTCTGAGGGGGAAAGTCGAACGTGAAACGCCAGAGCCTCCGTCTTTCTTTCTGCCTTTTCATTCTTTTTTTTTTTTCCCCTTTTCATATCCGCAATGGATATTACGAGCATCCCTGGAGGGCAGAGGCACAGCCTTATTAGTTCAATTCATGAGGGGGAAGAGAATTGATATGGATGAATGGCATGTTAAAGTATCCCTTTGTTACAATAACCATCAAGGCTGATGGTTGGGGCTGATGATGCAGCCCAAGGCAGCGGGACGACAAGCTGAGGCCTTGACCTGGATGGCAGAGGATGCACACACACCGTGGGCAGGGGGCTGATTACACACTGCCTTAAACAAATGGATTTGGCCCCTTAACATTTAGATACGGGATCCTTCTCTGTGTTAGTGCGTGCATGAGAGATTTGGGTACTTGTAGATGTCTTTTCATGAGGAAGGATAACTGTTTTTCTGGCCTTGTGTGTTTGTGTGTCTGCAGCCTTTCCGTGTGTGTTAGACAATCAGATGGTGAGGAATTGATTGCGAACTTGTTATCGCCCGTCGCCACTTGCAGTTATTTAGGGCCGCGCGCGGCGTTTTTTGCGGCCGACCGCGAATTTGAGCAGACGTGGCCGTTTTTTATATGCGCGCGTGTGTAGAAAAGCAGCCCGTGCCAGGTGCCTGCACATGGCATTAACCGTGTTGCGCTGGCGCAATTATCCAGTAAAAAAAAAAAAAACAGAGGCTGAGATGAAAATCTCACAACACACTAGTTTGATTTTTACCCCTCGCTATCAAAGAATGCTAATTAAAATCATATTTTGCATATGTCTTGTCTTTCATGCCCATATGCAAATCGTCCCCGTTGCCTTTCAGCACTCTGTAATTAGGTTTATGAAGGACAGCTGTAATACATAATTAACAGGAATGTTTGCGTGCGCTTTTTTTTCTCCCTTCATGTCTAAACACGACGACTTAAACAGGCAAGTGTTTCAAAGCTCAGATTTTCTAACTAATATTATATTGATTTATTCTTTTATGCCCCTTCCTACCAAACATTTCTTACTTTTACTGTATGTTTATTTATATACGATTGCGTCAGCAAAAGGCTTTTTTAGCAACTCCACAGAAGCCCAGCATTTTGATCTCTCCAGTCTCCCTTGCTGCAACGTATGAGATCTAGCCGTGCGCTCGCTCGCAGTTTAACTCCGAGACATCACGCTGGATGGGTGGATGGATTGAGTTAGGATGGCGAAGATCTAGAGTGACGATAATGATGCAAAACAGTGGAGCATGTTTGAATATTTATACGATGGTGTTAGTTAGATTCGGCCTCGGGGGCCTCTGTGACGGACGGGACTCAGGGGCCGTGGAGGACACCGCAGTGTGTGTGTGTGTGTTTCAAATGTTGGAGGGGCTGTTGTGGTTGAGGGGGGGGAGGCAAGGGCTGAAATGCCGACATATATGGTGAAATAATTATTGTTCTGCCTCACAACACTCGACTGCAGAGTGAAAGTGAAAGCTTCAAAAGCCGGACAGAAAATAGAGCAACGGTCAGCTTGGAAGAAGGAGAAACTCGAAACATCCCTGAAAGAAGGAAAAGGGAGCGACTGAGTTTATGCAGTGACGGTGCCAGCCGCGCAGCTGCCGGTTCGACTCCCTTTCTCCGCTTTCATGTTTCACGTTGCGGCATCCCCGGCTCTCAGATGTGGTCATTGTCTCTCCCTGGCATAATAATGGGAAGTGATGGGTGCTAAATGAAAAGGCCAGGGGATGAAAAAACACTGGCGAAGCAGCTTGGATGTCAGAGTAGTTATTCCTGTCATCCGTTCATTATGTTTTCATAAGCTGTTCTGGAGACATGCTAAACTCAGGGCGCACGACAAAGTGAGCACATTGCGGTCACTGTCAAGCAATGGTACTCTGGTGGGTTTTGACTCTAGGCGGGGTATTGCGTGTTCTATAGATACATGTGCATTTAAGTCCTTGCACGTGCGTTGGTGTATTAGTGGGACACTTATATTCAGGGTGAGAACCACGTTCGACACCACCAAAAAGGTGCTGATTAAATCAAGAAACTCAAGCTTTGTGTCTGTGAATGGGCTAAAATTAATTGAAAGCAGGTTGGTTTTGGTTCCATACTGTAACTTAACCAGTTCATTGTCATGGTTTCCATTTTTTATTAAAATATGGTTGATAGAGAGATTATGGGCGGTGAATATCTTATATGATCGTTTGAGATAAATCTTCCCCAACACTAAACCTAATTGCTAGCCATAGTGAGGACTTCCAAAGCTGTTTTTGTGCTGTATAACAATAGCTGTTAGCTAAAACACCCACATTATACTAAAGCATATCTGCAGTGTATTTCAATGCCATGGTAAAGTATATTTCTACAAGTACGTACTTGAAAACCCTAATGTATCATGTGATCTCTTCCTGAGCCACAGATGTTTTTGTACACTTCAAAAATACATAGACTCCTCATATCCCACCTGCAGGTACTTCTGAAACCGCATTTGGGAATATACAGTTCAAACACTGCAGGAATAATCTAACAATATATTAAAAAAAATCTAATATAATTACTTAATCTCATGCAATACTATGCAGACGCTCTGTCTGCGCTGACGAAGATTTGCTCACATCAGCTTGCTGAAAGATTAGAGCTGCTCCGGGGTGATTGCAGCCTGACCCCATTTTTCTCTTTTGCTTAGTTTAGAAGAATGACTGTTTGAAGGTACACATAGACTTTATGTAGCAGATATTAATGTATGTTTCTAATTATAGGTATATGATTTCTTTTTAAACAGCCTCTTACACCTCTCTGTTTCCTCTGGCTTTGCTCTGAACACTTCACCTAATAATCAAAATAGCTTACTTTGGGTCTTTTAACCTCAGGACCAACTTGAACACCGAAGAGTGCTACAGTTGGTGTGATCTGGTTGCACTAAGGTGTGGTGCGCTCGCTGATTCGAATTTTTTTTTTTTTTTTCTAATAATTTAGTTTCTGACCAGCCGGTCATGGATTAAGACTATTCAATCTAATCTAATCTAATCAAATCTAATCACCGACTGATCACTCAGAGCATCCTTAATTCTGTTTTTTCAAAGTAAGATGAATCCACGTATTATCTACTGCAAGTTAGATATCGACTGATCGGAGCCTCTTAAAATTTCCCTCTTGATGATTTCTGTTTCATGACATTTAAATATTTGTTAAAGTAGATTTTCTTATTTAAAAAATAAAATAAGCAATGAATGTGTTTTAATTCAGTTGTTATATACTCCAAAGGGATAACTTTTTTCTAATTTGCAGTGTTCATTTTTGACCTTGGCGAATGATGCACTTTTGGAGCGCTCGTTTTAGTCTTTCATCACAAAGCTCTGATCCTCTTGCAAAGTTTGATTGTATTCTGTTAACTCTAGTGCGGCATCTGTGCTTTTTTTTTCTTTTGTAGATGGGCCTTTGTGATGAAGAAACACCTGAATACCCACCTACTGGGAAAACACGGAGTCGGGCAGCGTAAAGAAAGGTAAATCAAACGCATGCAGCAGCATTTTGGTTTTTACAAGCCCGAGTCTCAATTCAGAGTGAGGCTTCACCCGGGCCAAATGTGTTGAAAAGAAAAACGAAGAGTTTCAATATGTTTCTCTGATGGATGCTGTAAAACTTTCCAGCATTTACATATTCTTTATATGCTGACGGTTATAAAGAAGTGACCTCAAGATTTTGGAGGATGCCTGCAGAAAACTCTGTAAAGCCTCTGCAAGCTTTCAAACCCAAATTCCTCACTAGTTAATTTTCCAGCTAAATATAACATGAAATCCTCTCATTCCCTAATGACATAAATGGGTGTCTGCTGTCTGTCTCCGTCTCTTGCTTACATCAATTTTTTTTTCTTTCTGTCAAACTTTATCTCACTCTCTCCCTCATCTTACTCTCTGCTCTCCCTCTTGAATTAAGGATGAATGATGTTGCTTTTCCCATTTCCATCTGAGGATGCGAGTTCGGGATTTCTGTGTATGTGGAATGCCTCTCTCGCTCGGCCCTGTCTATCAGACACAGAGTCCTGCTGTCAGAATGTGTGTGTATGTGTGTGTGTATACGCAATGAGCAGATGAAGTTGTAAAGCCCCCGCCCCTCCCCAAAACACTGACAAGCCCAAATGAGACGTTAAACACCTCTCAATCTGTCAAGCGGGCTGCTAAAATAGAAACAGACCCGATTTTTTTTCATTACTCCGCAACTGAAATTGATACTTTTGACAACACGCTGTTTTAGACATGACAAGTGGCTCCAGATAGAGCAGTGAGCAGTCCGACCAGACGCCTTTCAATCTTTCAGACTTTATCGGCTAAATTCCTACTGTCACCTGCTGCTCTGGATTACATGGGAACACATCCTGGATATCCCCAACTGCTCGAGTCTGTTTCATCCACACTTTGGATGCTGTAACCTCCATTTCTCTACGGTTTTGCAGACACATTTCTAGTTTTTCATCTCCCAAACATATTTTTACCTAAACGAGCCATCAAATCATTCTTTCTTTTTGACAGAACAGGATAGAGATGTAATAAAATATCGATACGCTTGATGTATCGTGATGTTTTACGCCACAATATTGTATTGATATTCAAAAATAATGTATTGATTTTTTATTTTTTTAGAATTTGAATGGAACCATTTATGCTAGTAATTGACAGTAATCCTTGTAGTAAAATTAAGTATGTAAAATTAAGTACTACCAGTCATATAAGTATGACTGGTAGTTTTTGGCTGTTTTCACCTTCTTTGTTCCAGTGGATCAATTAGATCTTACCGGAAAAAAAACAACAACAAAAAACAACTGGATGTTTCATGTATGAAACATGATGGAGTGTTATGAATTTTGTGACAGTTTTTCTACAGTTTTAAATTCAGTTTAAAAATCCCTATATATAGTCGTACTCATAGCATCACAATATATCGTGCTGCATTGTGATGTATTGTGATCCATGTCGTATCACCAGATACCAGATGGTCAGTGTGTTTTTTTCCTTCATACACCCTGGGTGGGGTTGGCGAAAGGGCGTTTCTGTGTGGAGTTTGCATGTTCTCCCCGTGTTCCCTTGAGTAGCTAATGTGAGCTACTCCCACAAAAACATGCACCAGTTCTGGGCTGTATAGTATATGACCGGGGGCGCCTTAGGGGTTCGGGTGGACTCGGCTGGAATAACGTGATCCTTCCACGTGCTACGTCCAGCTGGGGAAAGCCCGCCCCTCAGGTGAAAAGAAGGGCCTGCTCAATCCTCAAATTGGAAGGAGACTTGAGCTTCAGTGGGGGGCCCTCCCGCGGTTGGGAGAGGGAGAGCAATGGACAGAACAGACAGTATAAGGTAGGAACTGTGGGATAAAAATATCTTTCAGACCTGTGGATATTTTTTTTTAGCGTATGTCATTTTTTTGGTTTAATTTGGTAATAAAGTAAGAAAAGGAAGTTGGGATATTGGGATATTCACAGGGACATTTCAAGAAGTTTATGATTATCAATACAAACCACAAGAAAAGAAATGTAGCCAAACTGCAGCTGTCTGTATCTTACCAGAGGCATCTCCCACCGTTAATCCTACAGGACGACCGCTGGAAATAAGGTGGATGAATGCTTCCTATTTTAAATAATCTTTCTACGTTCCAGGCCGAAAGACTGTCTGGTGAAATCTCAAAGAAGATGCACACGTTCAAATGTAGAAGTTTGGAAAACTCCTTCTGCTCTGATTGCTCAGCTCCTCCTGCCTAAGTAGATAGCACAAACTCTTCTGCATCAGCTTGATTCTTCCTGAAAATATGGGATAGAAGGCATAAAGAAAATCTATATCTAACATAATTATTTTAATTTAGAGTTATATTTGAGAAGATATCAGATCAAGCAGGAACTTCATATATATAAATCTTGGTCATTACCGTTCTGTCTGTCAGAATCTGGAAGTCCCGCAGGATCTTAGCTTTGACATTCTCCACCATGATAGGGAGGTGATTCCCACTTTGACCTCAGGGTCTTCTGTTCGTATTCAGTAGAGATGTTTTGGTAAATAAAAAAAAAAAGTATACTTTTTGATTTAATCAGAGTTTTTTAAAAACAGAGGAAATGATAGAAGCACTCAAATGACCACTGAAAGAACACCTTTTAAATCTCAGCTTTGCTTTTATTGCACACACAGATCATCTTACGGATATTCACACACACACTTAGAGAGAGGACAGCCACAAGGTTTGTTCTATTTAAACCTGTAAAGCACAATGTCATCATTTTTCTGACAATCCTGCAGAAAGAATTTATCTCATCATTAATTAACCATCATATTTCCAACATAGTGCAGCTTAATTAGTGCAAGGTCATTGGGGAGGGCTTATTAAGTGGAACAAATTTGGGCAAGTGTATGAGAGGAGGCAGAGGACGCCAGGTTGGACGAGTGAGAAGGGAAGAGAGGGGAGATGGAGGGACAAAAGAGACAGGCAGAGGAGGGAGATGAAAGGAAGAGGAAAAGGAAATGGAGAAAGAGAGGAACCATGTGTATGTGTGTGTGTGTAGGTGTATGAGCAGTTTGGGCCAACTTGACAGAGCCGGCTCAGTGATTGATAACCGCACTGGTTTTGAAAGTCCAGACCTGGAGACTAGGACGCTTGCTGAGGGAGAAGGAGAGACAGCGAGAGGGAGCGGATGGGGAATTGTGCATGTGTGCGTGCGTGTGTGAGTGTGTGTGTGTGTCTGTGTGTGTGTGTGTGCGTGCTTGCTCGCTTCAGTGTGCATGGGGTGTATCCGAACAGGCAACTGGGGACCAGCTTGCCGAGGGGTGGGGAGTTGAGAGGCAATGGGGGCTGTTGGGGGGAGCCAATTGCAAACATATGCTGGCTGGCAGGCGGTGGAGAGATGGATTGCAGTGGGACAGTGTCAGAGAGGCAGTTTCATCACCATCTCTACAGCCCTGTTCACCAGGTATTTTTAGAACACTTGGGAGATCTGTTAGTCAAAAGTAGAGAGAACGAGGTGGAGGAGGAGGAGGAGAGGAAGGCTTGACTAGGTGGTGGTTATACTAGGCTCCACTTCGCCAAATCTTCCTGGGAGATATTTCAGACAGTCATCTGAGAAGCAGATGGAATACGACTAATGTTGATTTTAAAAGTTTCAACTCCTCATGATTTGTATGATTAGATTAATACATGTCTTTCCTAGCTTAGGGTAATTATTTGCTGAATTACTCCAGTGCTCTGATCTCTACTTCGTGGCTCAAACCTGCCATAATTTGAAGATCAGTTATATAATAATAAAATCAAACTTGTCAGTAGGGATGTCCCAATCAGGTTTTTCTGACCTCAAGTCTCAGTCTGAGTCATTTGATTTTGAGTATCTGCTGATGCAGAGTCGTGATCTGATACTTCTATAGGTAATGCATAAAAAGGAATAAAGAGATAAAAAAAGATCCAGAATGTTTCTTTTTTTTCGTTCACCTTATTTTAACATTTAACAATTCATTTAACAAGTCCTTCTGTAAGGTAGCTTGAACAATCAAGTAACAAATAACATAAATTATTCACTTTTGCACCTTAATACAATAGTAGCCTAAACATAAAAAAGTCTTATATAAAAACAAATAGCACCTCAGATTAAATAAACTTAACAATGAGAACGTATAAACATATAATTAACGGAATATTTTATGGATTTGACCAGTTTATTAGAACGGTGGCAGAAAAATCTGAAGGCTGTCGGAATTTTTTTTTTACAAAAAAGCAAATGCAAATGCTCAGATACTTTAAACTTTACACACGGATTGCAGGTAAATAAATAAATTCCCAAATTCCCAGGTACTTTGATCAAGGCATATCGCCCACCGGTAGGTGAACGATGCACTTCACCTGCTGCTGCTTCTTTCCTCCCGCTGGCTTTTCTGCCGCTGACGCGTAGTTTACGGATCCGGAATGGTTGATGGTTGATTTTTAATGGAGAAATGTTTCCTCATTTTAAAACTTTGGCTGAAGCGGCGCTTCATTCAATACTGCAGTGCGACAACAACATCAGGAACAACATCTAAAGCTCCATGAAAAGTAATCTGTCTAAGGCAAAAATCCAAAACCTCATGACAACCACCTCTGCAGCAATCCCACTATTTGATTACACACATATGTGCAATACAGTTCCATGTGGAGCAGGAACCACAGCTGGTATATTCTAAGTGCAACTGTTTAATTTCACTTTAATAAGTACCATATTTTTTTGAATATAAGCCGCAACACCCTATTTTAGGCAAAAAAAAAAAACTTCCTCATCTTTCTCTCTCTTCTCCGGTCTCCAAATGCCTCTTAAAGGCACAGTATCTCTAAAGGTGAAGGATGCAACCTGTACAATCAATACATCAAGGAGGTCCTGTTCAGCCTGTTCGGATTTTGTTTATTGAAAGTGAATAATTATATATAATAACAATAATTTTTGCACATCACCCCAAGCAGTTCCAACACTGAAACATGGGTGGTTGGAACCCTATGCTGTGTGGATGCTGTTTCTTCAGTAGGGGATGGAAAGAAGAATAGAGCTCAACTGATGGCAAACCTGGAAGAAACCATGTTGGACGTGAGAAAAAAAAACTGTGAATATTTCTAAAACATAATTAAATGAATTTTAAAATTCTTTAATTTTGGGAGCACTGTGGCGCTCACCTCACAACTAGAAGTTTTTGGGTTCGATTCCCAACGGGGACGCTGTGGGTGCTGAGGGTGTGTTTGTTTCTCCGCATTATCGGCACCTACACCCTGGATGGGGTTGATCTGTGTGGAGCTTGCATGTTCTCCCCATGTTGCCTTGAGTAGCTAATGTGAGCTACTCCCACAAAAACATGCACCAGTCCTGGGCTGTACACTGCCTCCTCCTGGCTGACCGGGGCCCCTGAGGGGTTGGTGAGGATCCGGCTGTATTAACGTGATCCTTCCACGCGCTACGTCTAGCTGGGGAAACCCCAACCCTTTGGGTGAAAAGAAGGGCCTGCTCACTCATCAAAGCGTCAAGGAGGCTTGAGCTCAGTGCAGGGCCCTCCCAGGGTTGGCAGAGGGAAAGCAATGCCCAGGACTATACTTGGATAGGAACACTGGGTGATAAATAATGGGGGAAAAACCATGGGATAAAAATCTTTATTTTCCCCTAAGGAAAATGTTATTTCCTAGTAACTCATTTCATTTAAGTATCTTCAAAAAGTTGATTTGATGGTGATCTTGTGGGCAGGAAGGATCTCCAGAAGTGGTCAGTCTTGGAATGAACCTGAGGAGGCTTCTGACTTAGGACACTATTGTTGCATGACTGTCCTTTGACTGTCATCATGACATGCTGACAGCTCAATATCCCGGCAGCAGAGACGAGATTTCTAAGGAAGGTGTCCTTGATGACACCATCTGTTGCTGACAAACTTTGCTAATCCACCATTCAGCTTTCGCCGCTCCTTTTTAAATCCGTATCTGCCCGTATGAATAGAAAGCGGACATTAAAGTCGAGAGAGATAGTCGAGTAAAACTCTGTTTAACCGTTTCTCTCTTATCACACTAAATCATTTGGGATTTAAAAAAAAAAAAGAAGTGTTTTTGAACTGAATCAAATAAGTTTTCAAGTAAGCCTAACCTGTATTCTCTCAGGTAACTTTCTCTCCCTCTTAAAGTCCATCCATCAAGGAGAATCTGTTGGAAAACTACCTGTAGGAAATTAGGACACAGTGTCTCCGTTCAATCACTTTGCGCTAATGAAGAGCGGACTCTGGTGGGTGTCGCCGGTCAGATCTGTTTAAATAAAAAGCTAATATTAGTCTCTCACATTGTTCTACCCCCAAAGGAGGAGGGGAGGGGGAAAAAAGAGACGGGACGACGATTTGAAATGGAGGGAGGGCGAGACGCAAAACTCCCACTACCTGACAGGTTCTGTGTAAGAGAGAGGGGGAGAGAGAGGTAGAGCTGAACTGTGTGGAAGTGACACAACTGGGTCTTTGTCTCAGTCACACCAGCACTCCTAACTGCAGGCACTGAGCAAAGATGAGGACTGTTTTTTTGTCCTTTTATCTGTGTGTGTGTGTGTGTGTGCTGTCACATACTTATGAGGAACACGTGTCCTCGCAGGTCCACCAGAACCGGCCCCGTCTGAATGCGTGCGAAGACGTCACATTGATGTCGTCTCAAGCTCATTAGGACAAGCAGCGCGAACCATCCTCATTTCATCCGATCCTGTGTTGGGTTTGAGGCTCCAGTATAGCTTTTGACGCGTTTCATGTTTGATTGAGCGCTGCACATCAAACACGCCGAATCGTCTTCACTCACACGAGAACAATAGCGATGTCCTGATTATGAAAGGAGGGGCGGGACGCAGGAGGTTACAGTAATCAGCCTGAAATACGCCGTGCTAACTGGTGCAACAAAGAAAAACGTCTGGTTTGGATTAAGGAGCAGAACTTCAGTCAAGTCGTAACTGAAATTCTCAGCGTTGACATTTTACATGACTTTATGTAATGTTTGCACTACTTCAGTTTTCTCTCTCACGTATTTTCATTTAATATAGGGAGGGTCGTCTCTACAAATTTGAACATCATTAAAATGTGTATTGGTTTCAGTCATGAGTGATGCGTTTTATTGTTACTATTAATTTTAATACTTATGGTTTACAGCTCATGAAAAACCAAGATTACAGTTTTTTTAGCTTTGAAAATTAGAATATAACATAAAAAAAAAAGAAAACACGCCGTTCTTTTACAGATTCGTGTTACCAAACACAGTAAGCCACAAGCAGTTATTGCTTAAAAAGATGGCTGTTCACAGAATGCTGCAACCAAGCATTATGATGGAAAATTTAGTGGAAGGAAAAACACTGGATGAAAAAGAGGAGCAAGCAACAGGAATAACTAGTGTTACACAGGGTTGTTAGGCAAAGCCCATTCAACAATTTGAGGGAGATTCCCCTTCATGGATCAGAGCTCGAATCAAAGTTCTAATCAAAGCTTTAAGATCCACCACACATAGCACATTCAGGAGCTACGACTCTCACGTTCCTCATGTTAAGCGACTGCTGGGAAGCTATTTAATCTACTGGTGTTTATCAAAGAGCAGTGAGAGAAAGTTGAAACCAGTGATCATATCCCCAACTCCAACATCTCTCTACCCTTTCTAAACCTATTGCCTGACAGCGATTTACAGAAGAGTAGCAAAAGCATATGAGGTGGATTAATAGTGTTTGCCAACAGCTGATGGTGTCGTCCAGGACATGTTACTGCAGAACATCTTGTCTGCTTCATGGAAATCAAAATGTTAGCATATCATGGCAGCCATGAGACTGTCATACAGCGGCACTCTTCAGCCAGAGACTTCCTGAGGTTTGTTGCCAGACGGACCGCTTCTGGGGATCCCTTCTAGCAGTGCAGCATCACCATCAACAGCGGTTTTACCTTCTGCTATCTTCAATTGTCTCGCTAAAGAAAGTATTACTGCTTGAAGATGTTCTAATTTACATAAATGCACGAGAATTTTGCTGCTTAGCGCTCCTTTTATTTTACTTCGTATCTTCCCACCTACCTGGTATCCACCTTTGCATCATTATGGATCTACAGACACCTAAAAAAACACTCGGCCGTAAAGGCCATGGGTTGGGAGCCTGATTGACAGCAGCAGCCTTGACTCAACTGTTTGTAATTAGTCCTTTTAAAAACAGGGCGCCAAAACACAACTGACCTGTCTCACATACCTGTTTTCATAGGTAATTGTTAAAATGCCTGCCATTTTCACGCTTGTAATAATAAGCATCCCCAACTAATATACTCGTCACCCTTGGAAGTGGAGTGCCGGCCGACCAGGAGGAAAGATATGTTTGTTTAAAGAAGATGACGGGGGCACAGGGCACAGTGTGTGCAGCCGGAGGGAAAGTTTTTCCTGAGCTGAAGGACACGTTTCCTTTTTTTTATTTTTTTTATTCTTTTCTTTTTTAAAAGCTAAAATATTAGTGTGAGCTACGTAAGCTGGTGCTAAAATATCATGGAAGAAAACAGGAATTCAAAGGGATAAAGGCACAAAAACTTCCATGGTACACATGGAGCAGGTGCGGTGACTCACCAAACGAAGACGGGGACATTTACAAGGTTGCAGTGAAAGTTCTGAAAACAAGGAATTTTTTTTTTTTTTTTTTTTTCATTTAAACTCACAATAGTGAAGGTTTAGATTACGTCATAACTGGCTTTTTGAAGTTTGTCTTTAATTAAGACGTTATGGTTTTCAAGTGTAAAAATCCAACTTACACGCCAAAAAATGTATTCATTCAGGACGAAAAACTCGCTTGTTAAATAATAATCAAGTTTTTTAAAATTTTAAAAGCTTTCTTTACAATTTGAGGACGGAGACCCATATGTTTTGGGTTGTTTTCGTAGCCTTGTATCAAGTTTCCAGCAGAGACCACTGCATTTTTATTTAAAACCTCCTGATGTTTCAAAGAATTCCTGATGACATGTCTTTTTTTGCATGGTTTCCAAGGCCTTTGGAAGGGTAACGAGAACCCCCAGCATCACACATTCACCAAAAAAGTTAATAGTGGGGCAGAAGTTCTTACAGAACTCTCCATTTTTACATTTGTGATGGTAGGAAATAGAGGACTTTTTCTTAACATGGTTCACAAGCAACCAGTTGGCATTACAATGGAGCCATGCCTTTTTGTGTATTTTTCTATAAAGCAAATCCAAAATATTCTAAAGAGACTCAAGCTTGGGAAGCTAAGATTCCAAGGTGCAATACTGTTTTATACGTTGTCAGCTCCTGTTTGCAAAGCAGCCGATCCAGGAGCAACTCCATTTTCTTTGGCACCGATTGCCTGGCTTGGAGTACAAAGTTAAGGAAGACTGTGGATGTTAGCTTCTGTGTTATTTTCTACTGTGCGTATTGATGCATCTTAAAGTATATTTGGTGTTTGAGCTATTAAAATACCCAGTTTTAAGCGTGTTTAGAGGGGATCTCAAGTTTTTGCTGACTTGAGTTATTGCAGGCAGCTGTGGTCCCTAACTCCCGCATATACGGCAAGGCCGCTGTAGATGGCATTTAGTAGTTGTTTCATGGTTTATGGCATTAAATGGTTGGGTCAGTGGTTGCATTATATTGAAATGGCAACCCTTGTAAAGCTACTGTAAGCATGCAGGACTGAGCATAATAGTAGAGGCTGCTGTAGTTAATTTTATTTTTTCCACAAGACTGAACAGATACAAACCTGCAGTCGATCCTGTTGCTGAGCCTGGGGCAGATCCAGCCTGAGCTGGCATCTGGTTCTGCGGCGCAGGGCTCTGGGCTCGCAGCCGGGTCCCAGCATGCAGTGCAACCTGGCCATATTGCCCTGGCACAAGGGGCCGAGGCCGTGCGTGCCGGACGGGGGGAACAGGGGCGGAAGAGCCATGCGTGGAGCCAGCATGATGGCAATATGGAGCAGGCGGGGGTCATGTCACAAAACAAACCGCCAGGCACCGTGGGCAAGCGAAGCTTACATGCATGTGTGTGTAGGAAAATAAAAGTGTTAGTCGCGTGATGGGGAGATAAAGACTCCCAATTCATTATAATAAATCCTTTCCCTTAATTATTGATAATGAATCTGCGCTTTAATCTTTGTCTTTCTTCCTTCTCTTATCTGCTCGTGTCAGCACTTTGCCTCTCTGGCTCGGTGTTGGGTGGTAAAGGCCTAGTTTTCAGCCACCCAAGGGCAGCAGTCGGTAACATCCTGTGTGGCTGCTACAAGCGGAGGGAGAATATCAGAATTTCTTTAGCCCATTTGAGCGAATATGATTAGGAGCATGAAACACGATATTATAAATAAAATGAATTTTGGGATGGTAAAAAAAAATAAATGAACAGCATAAATGAGCATCTAGAGGATTTGGAATAATTCAAAAGTTTACATTTAAGTTATTATAAAGTGTGGTATCATTACACTCTGAGTGATACATTTATTTCTCTCAGTTCAGATTATTTTACTTTTGTCAACTGAAACACAAAATTGAGTTTCTCAGAAAGTCAGTGTGGTACACCAGAACTTTTCCCATTTTTTTCTTTTCACTCAACTTTCTGTGAACGTGTCAGAAAACGGCACAGTGTGAACGGTTGGTCTCGAGTTATATTTAAATCATCTGGATTTGAGGTTTTTACCAGCATCTAAATTAATCTGTGTGTATTAATTCTATATACTACAGGAGCTCCTCTTTCTTTGAATGGAACTAATGAAATGCAGTCATCCATAACATCGACATCAGCAAGGCTCCATCTCACAGAGGACGGTGTGGCGCGTGTTCTCACTGCTTCGGTCTTGGCAGGGCCCTCAGACCTCTAGCTCACCTTTGTGTTCTCTGGCTGCTCGTTTGAACCACAGCCAGCGGACGCCGCGCCTCCCTGTTTACCTCGCTCAATATTTCATACAGTGGGAACACTTGGAAAATGAGGGATCGGGCTAATACCGCTGTTAGAATTAAGCGATAATTAAAATTTTGTTAGTTTAAAAGCCACCGCAGTCTATAAAAGTTTGATTACTGGAAAATTAGGTGCATTAAGTTTTTATGGGCTGGCCTGTGCGAACGCTTGGGAACAATTTTTCTGCACTTGTCATTGGCATATGGCGTCAAATTGGGGAGTGTTTGTGGGAAGGATGTACAAAGGAGGCACTAATGCTTTATGGAAACTGACAAATTTTTAGAGCTAAAATCTTCACTCTTGCTTTGGGGGAGGGGGGCTTTTTTTAGTTAAAATGCCATAGTACGGCTCCGCAAGACAACTGTGAAAAAATGGCAATTGTAAATCTGTGCTTGTGTCTTAGAGTCGAGGTCAGAGGTCATATTTCCTGGCATCTCGACTTGCCTGTGATGTCATATCGGCTCTGGTTTCCGAGCTGCGTATTATTCCTCTTTGTTGCACGGTGATCCAGGGTCCTATCAGCTCCTATTACTAACGGCAAGGCTGGTCAGCGGCTGACAGCTCGTCCCAGAGTCAGGAGCCACTTTTCACACCGGAGCAATGTGACCTTGACTCGTGGAATATACTAGCAGGAGTTGTTCATCTTCTACCTCATCTGGGCAATGCGGCTCCTACCAACGTCTAGCTCCTGTTGCTTTTTCATTTATTTATTTTTTGTCCTGAGTATGATCTCACACCCCGGCTAAAGCCCAACTGACATTACTCAAGCAAAGAACAACGGCGAATGTGCACAATTCACCTTCGTATTCATTTCGCGTCCCATGCCACAAAACCAGGCAGTTATTCTGTGACACAATTGCACGGCTTGAACTGTTGACAGCAGTTGGACGTCATGCACAGGGGGACGGTAGAATAACCGGGCTGCTGCCAGCACGATTTGTATTTATTTATTTTTCTCTTCCCAATTGAAACATCAGACTGTCATTGCAGAAATGGATGTTGCCAGGCATCACTAATGAACCAATTAATCAATGAATTAGCTGAGCAGCGATTAAATTAATGCGAGCTGGACGGGAGAGCGGCAGTCCTGGATGTATCCTGGGGAAGGTGATTAACACGCACGCAGAACAGGCAGCGATCAACAAGGCTGCTATTAAGTTGGACAACTTCCTGAACTTTTCTCTTCACAGCTAAATAAGGAGCAGCGTAATTCATTTTATTTGTGGATGAACTCTAACATGCTGGGACACAATGATGCTATTAGATTGCGGAAGTGTTTTCAGCAGTGATGGATGAGAGACATATTAACATGGTTTTTGTTGAAAAAAATCACCCAATTTGGATCTTTATCCTACCATAGGACCCAGTTCTGACCCATTCTCAGTTGGCAAAGCATAAAAGTTTTATTTGAAATGTCCTGGTACTTAAAATAGTTCAGAAGGCATGGTCATCCCAGAGAAACAGGCCCACAGGATAACACATTATACACCATACCTAAACCTGAGTTACTTTCATACCGAATTATCCTTCGCTTTACATTAGACCCACCTTGAACGTTCGTTACTAAATATCTTACTCTCACGCTGAGCTGACCAAAGCACATGGTTCTAGTCAGAATCCGAGTACAGTTAAATCTACTGTATGTATTATTTTAGGAAGGGAGAGAGATTTATCTAAATCCAGTGTACCAAGGCCCCTCTCAAAACATCACTTTTTCCCTACGCCAACTCCCTATAGCACCACTTCAACAATTGTGTACACGCATCACCTGTGGTGTTAAAGAGGGTCAAAAAGGAAAGATAATTGCTAACTTTTGAGCAGAAGTGAGATCCGACTTCTCCGTGACTTGCACTCTCTTTCAGTGTGGCGGCGGTGAAGAGGAAGACACGGAGTGGCCTGTGTGCGCGGCTTTATCGTCACAAGTTTGAGCGATGCACATGCACGTTGATTGACAGCTCACAAGCTGGAAACTCTAATTCCATTGGCTAAAAAAATTTGGCAGTCAGTTTGAATTTTGTATGGGGAGGAAAGTGGGACTTAGGAAAGATAACCAATGTGGAGCACCAGCCTTAGATCATAGTGTAGAACCGCACTTCTTTTCACAGGCTAAATAACCGTACTGTCTGCATCAAGTGTTTACTGGTTTTTATGGTTACTTCAAGACCCCAATATGCATCTCTGGTGCAGCTCTCGCACTCGGGCAGTTTTGCCGGTTTTTCCACCTGAACTTGGGTCCTCAGCCAACCTTCCTTGTCGCATATATACATATTAGGGGTGTGCAAAGTAGCCAGTATTTGTTGAGGGGGGGGGGGAGTATGTATATTTTAGTAAAATTCAAAATAGGCATAAAAATCTTTTTTTTCTTTCTGTTTTTTTTTTGCGTCACACTTTTAATTTACGTTATCAATTTGAATTATTATGGATATGCAATATTGGTTTATCTTATTCCATAAATCTACCAGAGAGCGTTTAAGGGGAATGTCACTGGACCAAAATAAACACCACTGTTGCCACAAAACCTTTAAAAAAACAACAAAAAAAACAGTCGGGGGTCAGTTTTACACTGCAAAGACTTATGGGTAATGTGTTGGTGTTAATTGTTGAAGTTCTCTGTTGCACGTTATAGTTTGTGTTCCAAATGTAGCCGTGCTCCTTAGTTATCCTTTGAGTTATGTTGTAGTCAGTGTTTGGTGGTTATGGTCCGCACACCATCATCAAGTCTCTGCCTTGATCCTTGTGATCATGTGGGACAAGACCGCGTGGAGTGAAGGCGAACTTATCACTCCAGTGACTCAGTTAATATAGATAATTAGACATTTATTTCTTGAATCTTTGTTTAAAGATGCTAAGAAACAACTAGCAACTTCAAAATTCACATAAAATATATTTATGCAATAAATGTAAAATATGACATATGACTGATGCACTATAGAAATGTTTCTCTGTCCAAACAGCTCAAGTCAAAGACCTTGTCTATTTTAACATTTTTTCATGTTTTATTTATTTATTTTTTCTAGTGGAAAAGTTGTTTCATCTAAAATCGTTGTGATGCGTTCAGGCTGTTAACTGTGCCTCTGTCAGCTTAATTTATGTAAATCAAAGCTGGCGTCCCTCTGTAGTTTACAACACGGTTTTCATAGTGAGTTTTGGAGCACACTGCATGAGGTTTTAAGAGGTCTTCAAAAAAATTTAGGAACATTTCTTTGATTTCATATTGGATTTGGAGAGTATAAAGTGGTTTTATTGTCACTAAACCAATAAGACAAAGGTTACCTTAACCCAGTGATTCTGAAAGTTCTGTATAGGAGATGTATGAAGCTGGCTGGCACATTTATCAGTTAACAAGTCCAACTGTGCCACAGTACCACCTGATGTCAGCAGTCTCCAGGCCTGCCGTCCTCAGTTTGAGCTACAATATTGCATTTGGTGAGACGTTGGAGAGGCAGCATGTTTGGGCGTGTCGTCTCCCTTGATTATGTGACATCCTCCGGAAGAACGCTGGACTTGTTCCCTCCATTACTTGTAGGGATGGGTGGGGGGGGGGGGCCTTTTCTCTATTGAGACTGTCACTCTCAATTTGGACTAACGGTAAGCATGCTCAAGGTCTCCTGAACGCCTCCCCTCTACCCCACCTGCTCTCCTTCTCTCTTTCTGCACACACACTGAGACACACTCACAAACAGCTCCACAGCCGCTTCTCCCCTTGCAGCAGGTCGCCGTGGTGACAGTTTGATTAGATCATCAATCGTAGCCGTTAACAGCGGTTTTCCTGAGCACCTGGACCGGCAGGTCACAGCTGGCTCTGAGCTACCGCTGTCCCTCTGACCTGGCACAGCGTGTCTTGTGTGTGTGTGTGTGTCTGTGGAAATATGCTCGCAGAGACAAAATTGCCTTTGCAGTTTAATTGTATCCAAGGTTTTTGTTCTCTGTTGCCGGCTTTGAAGTGCAGCTTAGCTCATGTTTTAGTAGTTCCTCGTGTCCTCGTACCTTAAGCCAAATACAAAGCAAATTCTTTTTTAGTTCAAGGGTTTTTTGGATAAGTATATTGTAAACATAATCTGGTCTTTTTAAGGTTCTGAAATGGAGAATATGTTTGATGAAAACATCATGATTCAATACCCTGTAGCTCCTTCTCCTCCAGCTGTAACTTAAAGTAATTATTCTGAATGACTTTAGATCACCTCGAGATTATTGTGGAGAAACTTCGACCCACTCTTCTCTACTTCTTTGCCTTAGCTTTTTAAGTTTGCAGGAACCTTGTTTCCAAAGTGATGGTATACTCCCGCACCATGGAATTATAACCAACCGTATTTGGTTAAAATCCACTTATTTTGTACAATGTAAACACAGCCTGGACCGTGTCAGGATACGGCCCTAGAAACCTTCCTTGGAGGTAGTATCGGAGTCCAGGTATGAGTGGATAAGGATCATGTGAACACAAGCAACACAGCAGGTTACAAAATGGCGGGTTTCCTACAACACTCACCCTGTAGATAGCTTCAGGTAGCAGTTGAGCAGTAGACCAATGTGTTCACATTCTCGTTTTATCACGTCGGCACTTCTCATTCCCTTGTTTGTTGGATAGCTACACAATTTTTTGTATAACACCACCTGCTGTTTTGGTGAAGTCTGTCATGTAAAACACTGGATTCCAGCTCGGGCCGAGAACCGCACCATGTGAACAGAAAAATTTGCATTTTTCTCTGGCCGTTTTCTGGCACGGCCACACATGTAAAAACGCCCCTAGTTTGAGGTATGTCTGCTTGGATGTTGCCTTTCGGCACTGGATGTAATGGCCAAAGGTCATCGCTCCAAAAGCCTCATGTTTTTAGCTCAGATGCTATTGTATTTTGTTCAGAGAGGTGGATTTGCCCTGACCTTTCTTCCATTGAAACTATTATTGGCCTGTTAATGGCTGTAGTGTCACAAATTGTAGCATTTAACCACCAAACTGAGACCAGTAAATTCTTAAATTGGAGCTCCTTTTTTTTGTTTTTTTCTTCTGAGCATCATATCTGAACCTTGGGTGAATCTGCAGGGTCAACTACTCCTGCCAAGACACACAACTTCATGTTCCAGACCAGCAAAAGATCTAAACAGTTAAATTTATAAAGGTGCTTGCAATCTAGTACAAATGATTACCATGTAAATTTCAAATCAGGTTAAAACTAAACGTTTTTTTTTTCTCTCCTGATGGATCATACTCTACAATCGAAACCGGGTGTACTTTCTCCTTTCTGTGACCAAACTTGTTTTTATGTAGTTATTAGATATCTATAAAGTGATCCCTCTGCAGTTTTTCAAGTTAAAACAAATATGAGATTGCATTAAGACTGGAGGGCCTTTTACCAAACGGTTTTATGAAAACTCCTTTGTCTGACTTGGGAGATTAAACAAGTGCAAAACTCAAATGTTAATATAACCAGGGAGACTTCTAAAATAATACAATAACATTTTTTTTATCTCTGTGTTCTTTCCCAGATGCTTCCCAGAGTCTATTACTCTCCATGTTTGCAGATTCACAGATACCAGAGAATAGCGGTTATGGCTATTCATCTGAAGCACCGCACACACACACACACACGCACACAGAGTTCACTTCACAAACACACTTGTACATAAATTCACCTGCTTCCCCGCGTCTTCTTCAGCCGCCGTATCAGCCACTTCTTCGGCGTTCAGGTAAAGCAGTTAAATTTATGGTTCAACAATAATGGGACAAACTGTGTGTCTCGTTGCGATTCCTCAGGTATTCCATGATTAAATAAATGTCCCCGGTCTTTTCATAAAGCTTGTTTATGGCAGTGTGGCACCATATGCTGCTGCTTCCACCCCGCCCGCTCGTCTCCTTCCCTCTCTGCCTGCTTAATCCTCTCTTTCTTCGAGTCTCTTTCTTGATCCGCGGAGGAGTAGTTATGGAAAAGCCAAAGTTGAATGTTTAACCTGCGTCTAAGCATGTAGACTCACAGTGGTCAAACCTTCATAGCCCAGTATCATTAAGTCAGCCCTAATGACTGTAAATACACAGAAAGCAGCAAAACTGTTTGAGTAATTAGTTCTCAGGAGCAGTATCCTGTATCCTTTGTCTGTGTGTGAGGTTCTTTTGGGTTTGTTTTTTTTTAAAGAAAAAGTGAAGCCAAATCAGAAAAGCAATTACTTTCTCCAACCTCAACATGGCAGTAAACACAAGTGATTGTTCACCCTATTGTCTCATTTGGTTTCTTCTCTGTACTCTGTCAGAAACATGAGAGACCAACTCTGTAAGACTTTCCTTGTGATTATTAATGGCTGCTTCACATTAACTTCGCTGCGGTAATATACTCGACAATGGCCCAAATCACCTGAGCGATGAGGAAGACGGCGCCGGCCCCTGTCCCCTTGTCCAGCCAGCACTGTAACGGCTACTCCGCTAACCCCTCCCTACCCTCAATGACCAAGATTAATGAACCCCCCGCCGTTTTTAATTAGCATGGCCATAGTCATCAATTACGTCTGCCCCACCCCAAATACAAATATTGTTATATTTGGGGGAAAATTTCTTGATTTATTTCATTGTGGCGGCCCAAGGAGTGAGATGAATGGCCTCCCATCATGGTCATTTGTGGAGATGAAGGAGGAGAAGAGAAGGGAGGGTGGGATGGGGGGGTAATAAGATCAGAACATAGAAGAGGGGGTCGGTGCCTCACAGTACAGTAGAGGATGTGTGCATGACTGGCTATGATAAAGTCAAGTTACTCTGGGAGAGAGCAGTTTGGGTCTCCCCATGTCACTGCACTGATATCGGACTTCAACTGTTCATGAAACCTCAGGGCGTTTTCTCTTAGGGGCAGTTTACATGAGAACATTGTCATTTTTGTTTGAATTCGCGGGTGAAAATGACACTGCATTTACACAACAGGGCGCACAATCTTGGCATTGTTAAAGAAATGATGTAGCACATAAGCCTAGCCTTTAAATAGTAGTGTGCCCCATGTATGCAGTGTTCTATGGTTTCCGCCAAGTAATTTTACAACTTCCGGTTGGGGCACCTTTCTTGTTGCCTCTTATAGGCAGAACCTAGTGCCGACAAAACTTGAGTAAGTTCCAAATTAAAAAGCAGAGATATGCAGCATAAAGCTTGGTTTATGCTTCACCCATCAGCGAGGTCAACATGGCTCCACGCGGCCAAATAATGTAATTTCATCAACCACCACCCTCCGAGCTGTCTCTGTGCGGCCCAAAGTTTCTGCACCGCACATCTGGTAAATTTTCTATGCCGACAGTCCCGTGCAGAAAAACATGGCGGACTGGCTAGAGCTTCTCAAAGCAGAGGTTCTTAAGTACAGACATCTTTATGATTCGGCCTACAAACATCACCGCAATCAAAAGATTTTTAAATAATTTTAGGAGAAACATTGCTGTCACCCTCGGAAGACTATTTTTCCTCTTCGTTAAAGCTCATGGTTGTAGGCTTTGGTGTCGCCATGTTGTAAACAACAGTGCTGTCTTCGTCTACTATGGTGTAGTGTTTTATGCAGGCCACAGAGCCCTTTACCGCCCCCTACAGTCTTCGAGAATTCTGGCTCACAGCGGGGACAAGCAGCAAAAGGTATAAACACTTTACAAAACTCTTTTCTGCCTGTTACACACATCTCATTGCAGTGTGGAATGTACATGCCTCAACCATAAACCAAGCTTAAGGCCCTATCACACTGAGACAATTTGCCCGCACTGATTAAGAATTTGTCACCTTCAGACTAAATGTTTGAAATGAGTCCTACGGACACTAATCCGTATCTTTTTTTACATACTGAGATGGTGACATTATCACAAACGTAACTTACTCTGTTCTGATACACTAAAACATGGACATTTCTACCTTTCATCCCACTACTTGCTACATTACCTAAAAAAAATAGAAAATGTGTTTTATAGATGCAAAGATGGGTAGTAACTTACTAAATTTATTACATTTCGTTAAGCAGTTATATTCAAAAAAATACTTTTAAAAGTAGCTTTACTACACAATACTTTTGACTTTTACTTGAGTAATATTCTAATGAAGTATCTGTATTCTTGAGTATTTTTTTTAGATGCTCTGCTTCTGTGAGTAAATTTACTTAATGAAGAAGCATGTTTTTAAAATAATACCAGACACAGACAGACACCTACACTTTATTCAATTAGGCGAACTGTTTCTACACAAAACTTTTTTTCTAATGTAGTTTTCTATCTGTTGAGCTTGTTGCATTTTAAGGTCATGTGAATATACAATTAGTACTTTTCATTTACACTGGAAGTACTTTTTTTTACCTTGTTCTAAGGTACAATATGTACTTTAACTACTACAAGTATAGGTATTATATGAAAAAAAAAACTAGCTTAGAAAAGTTTCTCTCAAAATGTGTTATTTTGAAAATATATCATTAATATTTGTGGTATTTTTTTTTTTTCTATTTCTGTCTTTGACATACCAGAATTTACCCTTAACCTTATTTATAGCCTTTCTGGTGACATTTTAAAAACATGTAATCAGATGTCAGTACTCAAGTAGCCTTTTTACCACATGCTTTTGCACTTGTACTTGAGTAATTTATTTGGATGGTTCTTTTTTACCTGAGCAAAATGCTGTTGGTTCTACTTCAAAACAGGTCAATACTTACATGTTATATTAGTCCTGTTTGATAAGTTGAGTTATGAACAAAATCAGTTCTAAACTTGGTATTTAGAAACCAAAAAGAAACTAAAATATTTTAAGAAATTAGCATTTTGCAGTTCCTTTTTTCAGTTTTTCACCCAGGCTAAAGTCTGACTCAGCCCTCTGATTATAATAGTGAGAGTGATGCTGCTTGAAGATATGTGCTGCTCCTTGTTGTGGTTTTTCTCGAGCTTGGGTGTTTACGCTGCGGTGAGCCACCAGCCGCTTGACTTCTGATGGCTACACACACACACAGATTTTTTTTTATTTTATACCCCTGCCCAGTGGACTCGAGAGGGAACGGTGGGAAACATCTTGAATATTTTATGAGACTCAGGAACCCCATCTCTAGTCTTGCCCACCCTGTGAAAACCGCTGCGACTTTGTCCGGCTCTACACACACATACGCACACTCACATACACACCCGCAGAAAGAAATAATGTTTTAAATGCAATCATTGTCAGGCCCAAACAATGTCATTTATCAAGGGAGCATTTGGGACTGTATAATAAGTTTCACATTATTAATACAATTTTTCATCCTCTGTCAAGCCTATCTGATTTATGGCACGCATGTGATCTAAGGTGATCATTGAATTACAATTCTAGTAATAAGAGAGAGAATGGACCTGGTTTACTTCTGCCCACTGGAGCACAACTCCTCCCCTCTTCTCCCCCATATTCACATATACACAAACAAGAGAACCGGTTAGGATTTAGCCGATGAAAGCGGTTTTAACAATTTACATACATTCATTCATCTAGATCTCTATCAATATTTTTGAGTAGAAAATATCTGCGTTTACCAGTAGAAAAATAGCGCTTAGATTTACCAAAAAGATTTTTTTATCTATTTGACAAATGTAAACATATTTCTCTCTGATTCCTCTCAAGATTGTTTAATGATATCAATAAATTAGACTTTCAATATCTTTTTTTATTGGCTTAATTTTTGACAACAGCTTATGTTTCCTAGTTTATATTTTTTTGATAAAATGGGAGCTCAAGAGATTTGTAAAACCAACAGTTTATTCCTAACAAATATACAGGATATTTGCCTGTATTTCAAACTTCTCAATTTGGAGTCATCTTCCTAAATATGTATTTGAAACATATTTATTCATATTAATTAATAAATAATTTTTAAATTAATTTCACAGCTGCAGCCATACACTTTTTATTTTATTTGGATGATCTCTTCAGTCCCAACAGACACTTCTTTTATGATACGTCTTTTATGTAAAGGCACCTATGACTAACCACCTTCTAAACTCTTTTGTTAATGAATTCATCTAAGTTAAAAACACATAGAAATAATTTAGAATTGGACAAATGTAAGTTAATTGGTACAAACTTTAAATCTGCTCAAATCTCCAGTTTTCAGTGATGGGTTGTAAATAATAAGCTAAGCTTGCCATGCAAAGTTTGACATTATTTAGTATTAGTAAGGTTGCTAAACAACAGTAGTTCTTGCTTCAATAAATAATCTTTCTAAACCACAAGTCTTAAAGGTTAATATATCCTTTCATGATACAACCCACATATGGGTTGATTATACATGGGTTATATATAAATATATTTCCTAACCGTTCTTTTAGTTAGACCACATCACAATAATTAACAGTTGACTTAACAACATAAGTTACATTCTAACTGAAACACAAGAGCTAGCATTAGTCAAAAGTAGATGGACAACCTATGGTTTATACATTTTTTTAACATTGATCTCCTTCAAAATTAATTGTGATAGTGCAGTTAAAAATGTTATTTCTTTGACGTTTTTCTCCAGCTTAAGAAGCTAAGCTCGTTAGCAAGTTTGTTTTTAGCATTAGGACTTTTGCTAAACTAGCTAAAGTTGGATATAAACAACAAGAAAAACGTAGCCTTCTCCAACACAAAACTTTCTTAACTCCATAACCCATGATAGTTTGCAATAATACAAACATCAAAGACATGTAGCCCTTCCTATTCTTTACTACCTAAACAGGACGATGATGATTAACAGTTGAGTGAACCAACATATTCAACTAATTTCTATTTAAAATGTTTAGGCTTGATTTGTTTTTAAGACTACATAGTTAAGTCTGTTTGAACGTTATTTTTACAAACTGATATGCTTGATTGAAATGAAACTTTCAGTGGCTTGTATTTTGTTTTGGTTTTTTGGGGGGAATTTTGGATGAAAGACAAGAGTTTACCTTTACCGCTCAGACTACGAAGCTGTGTTGTTTCATATTCCAGATTTAAGGCAGCCTGCCAAGGTCCTAATTTTAGTGACAGAAAAGAGAAAAGAAAACAAACAAATGAACCCAGGCCCTGTTAATTAGATCAAGAACAAAGCTCATTATTCTAAAGTGATATTGGCGCCCGGAGAGTAAATATGAGTGGCCTGTTAGGGGGCTCAGTAATGGGATAGGGATGCAGGTCATTACAGGGCCGAGTGATTTACAACCAGATGCTCTTTGATGTATAGACTGTACCTTTTATTAAGTCCCTGTCGTTATGGTCTCTGGTTCAGTCATTTCCCTTTGTGTCTAATCAAAATCCATATCCACACAAACCCGGCCATCCATAGACCACCTGCTCCACATAGGGAAGGAAAACTCTATGGGAATGTTGGCCTTCCTGCTTGTCTACTCCCTCCCAAAGTGAGCTCACCTCTAGTGGAGGCTTATGTAGCAGTTGTTACAGCTTGCAATGGGAAACAACAGCTAAACAGATGGAAAAGTGAAATTATTTTGAGGTAATTAAATAATAAAGACAGACTCCTATCATAAGATTTCGGCTGCGGTTTGAGCGAGTATTTTCACTATTAGCACTCTTGCTGGGGCTTTATCGGATTAGCTCGTCGTTGAGGGCCTGCTGATCGCTGTCATACATCACCCTGTTTGATTTCTGTTTAGAGCGAATTTGAGGAGGCCGCTAATTGGATTGTGGCAGTTTAGCCCCGGTTAAAGATGGTAAACGGGAGAGCAGGCTCTCTTCTAACTACCCTTTCAAACTCTCAGGCTTCGGAGCCGCCGGTTCTCCTCAAGATCGCCACAATTTATGACACATTTTCTCTGTATTCTTAAAAGATAATTAGGTTTATTTCCAGTTTTTCCCCCCACCTCCAATTACTTCTCTTTTGTGTACCTGAGAGCACACAATTGCGACATGAAAACATAAATATTTCTAGAGCACAGCAGCGCTGGCAGGTGAGCCTAATGAAATTCTAGCTGTGTAATTTGATTTACGAGGTGCTAATGCGGCCTGATATTAGAGAGAAAAAGCTCTGATATGGCTGCCTTGTGTTGTATTTAAGGCCTATCAAAAGTCTGATAAAGAGCATCCTGTCCTCAGCACTGCGCCTGAGTTATTGTTTAAGATATTCATATTGATAGTAATTCTTCCCGACGCAATTTAGTACCGGCAATATATAAAAACGGAGATAATAGTTAATTTTGGTGGCTGCTGCTCAGATTGGAATGCTTTAAATTCAAGACTTTACAATGAAAAAAACTAACTTTAAGCTGTGAAGCTTGTGAACACTTTTTAAAGCGTTTAAAAAATGTGATGGCGTCCTGGATCGATGTTCGATCCTTCGCCGCCTCACATAAACCAAATTGTCTCTCATTTTAACAGTTTTTTGTTGTTGTTTTTTTTTCTTCGAAGCTCTTGATATGCAGCCATTCTGTTGAAACATTTTGAAAAATTGTCTAATATGTTTAAGGCCTCTTAAGCTTTTAAAGTGCGCCCAGCGAAGCAACAAGACATCGTAGGCACAAAGTAAAATCCTTCAGGGTGGTTCATTTACTTCTTAAAAGGACTTCTTTCTAATTGAGGCTGGTGTGCGTTGTGGTGTGTCCGCAGGGGTGTGTCTTTATTGGTGTTTGCGTGGACTTCTGAGGGTCGTATCCTGGTTTTGCCTGTTTGGGAGCATTGAGCTATGGCTCCCAATAAAAACAGGCAATAACAGGGCCACCACAGAGGGACCTGGCCTTTGTGCCTCCCCCACCTCACATCCCCCTCCCTTCCCTCTCCGCCCCCTAAGTTATGAGCTGAATAACCGCGCAACAATATTAAGATAACATTTCCTGATTGTTTGTCAGGCAGGAGGCTCCTTCACCCCGCTTTCATCACGTCCACCGTGTTCATTAAATTGACTATTTGTATTTGCCCTACAGCGGGATAAACAGGAGCTTATCTGATGGGCTTGGTCTTTTATTATTTATTTCATTATCCTTTTTTTTTTGCTTCTCCCTCTTCCTCCCCCTCCTCCTCTTCTTCTTCCTCTCGGGATTGAAGGTAAACATAAATCAGCAAGACCATCTCTGTTGAGTGCCGTTGTTTATATTGCAGTCATATGCAGCAGTGCTTATCTCACTGGAGGTTCACTTAGAGCACTCTGCAGACGCATGTGGCCGCCTCACAGAAGTTTTAGGAGCCCTCGGTAAGATGTAACTCAGTGCCTATTCTGCTTTAAAAATCTCTTTTGTCTTCTGGAAACTTCTTTCCATATTTCCTGTTTGTGTGCAGCTAATCTAAGCAGCTCTAGTTAAATTTGCCCTCATCAGTTTTTACCTCTTTTTGTTACCTATTGATACCTAATCGCTTCTACTTTCATTCCTCATTCATAAACAATCCACTTGCACTTTAGCCATTGCATTTCTTTTTTGTTTGAATATTTTCAGGAAGTATTGAGATAAAATGTAACACCAAAGCAAAGTTACCTTAAATGACTTCTGAGAAAATAGAAAAACTATAGAAAAAAATAATACAGTTCAAACACAATACTTACTGCTTTCAGCACAATGAAAAAAGTGTACCTTAATTCTGTACATTACTATCTATTTCCATTTGTTTGATAGTAATAGTGGTTTTGGCAAGTTCACTCTGATAAAATATAACCCCTTATTAATCCAGAACAAATTTAAGGGAATTATAGAAATTATTTATTGAGTCATATCCGTCTATCTTACGATCCATGCTCTAGCTTTGAAAAACAGGATTTAATTGGGTCAAAACTTGAGGAACATCACTCACCTTTGAAGGCCTCCCTTCTGAATAGTCCATGTGTATTGAAATCAATGGGGTGGAATTCAGTGTTCTGCTGTGTCATCATATATCATTCAAGTGTTCAGATTGTTACGTAAGTAATCAGGCCATTAGTGAAGGTATAGGTTTCATTTTAAGTATTATATTTTGATATGATATTGTTTCAGGTTAATTCATTATTAGGGATGTAACACTACCCCTTTTTTCAAACTGATAGGATACCGATACTTGGATCTGAGCACTTGCTGATACTTCTACCACACAAAACAATACATGTTACAACTAATGATAGTGATTTAGATCATTTTTTTTATAAAAATGACCACAACACAAATAAATTCAAGTGAAGAATAAACTTTTTTTTGTGACATTATTTAAAAGTCTTCACATTTTAACTATCAGCTCGTGGTATCGATTAACTTACCGATATGAGTACCTAAGAACTTTGTCGGCCCCGTTTCCCGATACCAGTATCAGCATTGGTGCATCTCTAGTGATTATGTTAAAGGTATCATCATTGCTGTGATATTCAAGTCTCACTTTCATAGATTCCACAGCAGTGGTCCATATGTATGGTATACATGACTTGTGGGATCTGCATGACTCATGTGGCGTAATTTGTGAAAAAGAAAAATCCATGTTAAACTGGCTTATGTGTACTAAAACTTTGTATGCAAAAAAAAGTGTTTAGTAAATTATTGAAGCAGAAAACATTTAAAGCTTGTATCTGTGGGGGGTGGAGGGGGGGCTCAAGAGTTGTATTCCCTTTGAGAAAGGAAAGTAGTTGACGCCACCAGCAGTGCTTAGCAGCAGGTAGGGGAGGGGAAGCACAACCCGACTCCATCAGACCAACAGTTTCTCCCGAACTATTTTCTGGCATCTTAATAAAAGGAAAAACCCACTTTTAATTTGTCAAATTGAGACTTGAAGGCGCTATATGTAACATGTATTTACTTTAGATGCACTCTTAGTAGTGTGTCTTGTGAAATAGGCATAATTCCACCATAGCTAGCAGCATATTGAAACTCAAAGTCTGTATGACGAAAATTCTCAGATTTTCCTGGCGTGAATCCTTAATTGACTGTTCCGACTTGGAAGTCGAAATGTCTGTGTTTAGACTACAAAAAGAACATACCACACATACTCTTGCTAAATCTAAAACTGTCTGGTGATTTGCTTTCTAGTTCCTTTTCGCATGCAATCAAATATAAGTAATGAATGCCATGAAAATGTGTTTTTTATGAGCCTTGGAAGTAAGTGCTTCAAGTTTGATTGCCGTATTTTGTTTGAGATCTTTATTTTGAAGTGAAGAAGCACATTGTTGTGCGAGAATATCGACACTTGCTGAGAATTAGTAAGAGCTGAAAACAGTTGAGTTTCAGGAAATCTCGATGATATTTGTAAAATGTAAAAGGGGAGAATTTCAATTTTAAAAAGTAGACGAGCATGAGTACGATACAATATCATAAAACCTGGACTGGAATGGTCTAGACTGATTAGATTCTTTAAAACACAGTTTGTAGTTTTTTGACGGCAAAAACAGGCTAAGAAATGTTGGTTTTCCAAATAATGTTGCAAAACATGTTGCCAAATCCTTCCCCTTTCCGACTCTTATAGACCCCAAACTGTGTATCGTCCATCGTCCCCTCACATGAGCTGATAATAAAAATGGATACAGGCTCGACCTTAATGGATGTCACTTCATTTGAATGTTAAATCAACATTATGCTGGAAACCGATTTGTACACACAGACCACACAGACTACAGCGCTTCCTAAAGCACTCCTCCTTAGCACTGTGAGTGATGATATTGCCCTCCTCAATCTCTTACCTCCCGGGGGAAAACAAGCCTGTCGTCGGTCAACATTGTGCCCGCAAACGAAAACTAACGAACCCTGTGACTTTACTTAGGAAACAGTTGTCCCAGAAATGTAATCTTTTACCCATTTTTTTTTTTTTTTTTTTTTTTGACCCAACGAACCACTCGCCCCACCCTCTAATCAGGTTTCAATTGACTGCCACTAAAGGAAGAGCTTCTTCTCAAGACGCTCGCATAGGTCCGAACCCGGTCAGACGCCATTTGGAGCTTACTCTGTCTTCCTCCCTTTATCTCGGAGAGCTCAGGGCCAAATGATTTAATCTTCATTCAGCTAATTTAGTCTGGATTTAAGCTGCCGGGGTTGTCGAAGTGCAGAGTGATGGAGTCTGAAAACAGGATGAGAGGGAGAAAAACGGAAGGAAGGAGAAAGGGAAACGGGGAGAGATGAAGTTAGAGCGATGGAGTGAGGGAGGGAGAAGGAAAAAAAAAAAGAGATGAGGGAGGAGGAGCAGGGTGGGGGGAGGCTGCTGAAGATGATGATCCATCCTGACCCTAGTGAATGCTGTCATGTTCCCCCCTCTAGGTAATCTCTCTCACTCTCTTGCTATTTTACATGTGAAAATGCTCTGCTGACAGTTGCATATCAGATAAATTTTCCTCTCTCATTTTTTTTTTCTGCCCCTCACCATCTCCCCTCCTTTCCCTCCGCCAAACAAACAACAGTCTTCACTTTGAAGTTGTCTGTTGGTGTCAGTTTGGCTGGAGGCGAGCGTCGGCCTCTCATTCGTCTCGCCTTTGCGCCGCGGCAGCGCGAGGGAGCGTCGCAGATTATTTCCTCATGCGCCGGCCGGCCGGCACAATGCAGGGAAAAGCGTTTTGTTGTCCAAGCAGGTCCAAGCTGCATTTGTCAAGTTAACTGGGAAGAGGGTTTGAAATAAGCAGAGGAACGTTGCCAGTTCGGATTGAGCCTTTAACACACATTTTGTGAGGCATAAATGTTTCAATAAATAATAATTCAATAAATAAATGAGCAAATGTCTGAACCCACTTTTTGGGTTTTTATCCTCGTAATCGACTTAAAATCTCACAATATAGCTCCCTGTAAACCTACTGTGCAGGTTCCCTTTCAACTGATGCAGCACACACCACTTGGGGGTGATAGAGAGTATGTGGTAATGAACCAGGCCCTTTTTTTTTTCTTTCCCCGGCCCCTATTAGAGGTGCAGTAACTCCTCCTGAGGGATCTCTGTCACAATTAAAGCCAGCGATGTTCTGACAGTTGCCCCACGTGCCGGAACCGAATCAGGATCACACCACAGTATAGATATGGTAATGAGTGACAGTATGGATACGGCAGCGTGCCGCTCTCTGGATGTCGAGTGGAGAAGCTCACCTGTGTCTGTGAATAAAATCTGCACAGGACGTCAATCAGGTGACTCTGCTTTGCCATCAGAGGGGGGGGGCAAGAGGAGGCAGGGGTGAAAGGGATGAAGAGTTATAATAAATCAAAGTAGAGCTTCTCTTTGATTAAAGATCATCCTTTTATTATGTTATTACTTTGCTTTCTATTGTATATTTATTTTCTTCTTATTTTATAGTTTAAGTTCTAATCTAATAAAATAAAGACATGGTATCAATTTTATGCACAAGTGGTCATATAGTTAGTTGAGTTTCCTGTGAGATATATTTAAACTCATTTCAAAGACAAGTTGTCTGTAAAACAGTGGTTTCCTCATTTTATTATGACTATTTTTTTATCCATTTAATCGGAATAAGACATTTCTGCTTCCTCACAACAGGCTAACCGAACTAATCGGAGTACTTATGACCACATCCGTCTCTATTTTATCAGATTAATCATTGAATTGTAGGGGTGTAACAGTTCGAAAAGAAAGGACGTCCCAGATTACTGCTTTAAGGTCTCAGTTGATGATGTTTCTGGTTTCCTTAAAAGAAACAAAAAAAAGTGTTCACAATGATTTGGTAGATAAATAAAAGATAAACGGGTGTAGCCGACAACAGTAGAATCACTTTAATATAAACTTTTTATTAAAAAAATACTGTACAGAAAAAAAAAAAAAATTTCCTGATATTTTCATATTTATCCAGGGTTAAAAAATGTACTTGAATGCATCATCAGCCTGTTGTCTGTCTCATGTGCTGTGCAGCATTTTGAGCCGGTTGGAACGCTGAAGGCAGGCGGATTTGGACTTAAGCATACCTTTCTTTAGTACCTGTGATGTTTCCATTCAGCTTGACACTGTTTCAGTTGTGTAGTTCGGTTAAGTGCACCTCATTGATGTATGAAAAATACGCTGACTTATAAAGTACTCTTCAGCTCCACCCGTCTTACTCCACTGTTGCTCCATGAAAAACCTTAAAGATCCCAAGCTCTAATACTTCGGAGTGCTCTCTGCTTTGTTTCAGTGTCACATTCATAGTTGCGCTGCAGAACATTGCATTGCACATTTAGTTCCACACTCAAACACTCTGCATGTGTTTAAGTATAAAACAGCAGTATATTTAATTGGGCACGTTTTCCGACCGTGCTTGAAATTTTTACGGTGTGCGGTTACCGATACACCCCGATTGAAAGGCGTTGTGTTCTGAACGGCTGCAGCAGAGTTTCTGAGCCACAGGTGACTCACTTCATGGTTTTCCAGGTAATTTTCTGATGAGAGACGTACAAAAGATGTTTCTTAGGAGGAGTGGAGTTGATCCTTGAAGGTATGCAGCGATCATTTGTAGTTTCAATCCATGTGAATTAACAGAAAAGCTAATCTGGAGTTTTTAAATCAATTTTGTGTCTGGTGGGATGTTATCAGTCTGATTACACTTGCTTTTTAATCAACAGTTCTTTTAAACTCTGATTTTTACCCCCATTCGATAAAGATATCAAAACTAAAAACGTCCACAATGTTTGGTCAATAAACACTTTAGTAACAAGCGTGCACTTTGATACATTATTAAAAATGTATTGAGGACACTAGCTTCAATGCATTAAGGGGGACATTCTTTTTATTTCTACATTTTTTTTCCAAAGTACTACTTCTATCAAACAACCAGCTGAACCAACCGGGGGGGTCTGGCTTTAAAGAAAACTCGAAAACTGTTCCACCAGGAAAAAGAAAGTTATTGTTTTGGTTGATCTGCTTTTGCAATTTTTTTCGTGTTTTTGCTTTCATATATGCTGTTATTTGTACACATCATTTTAGATTTTTGTATTTATAACATGAACTTTTGTTAATTATAGCCCATTCTAATTAACTCATCTGAGTTTTTGCTCTTTTTTTATGCCTTCCAACTAAACTTACAACTTTTTTGCTTTTTAAATTCAATCCCTCCCAAAAAAAAATAAAAAAATTTTAAAGTGAAACTGACATATGCTGAAATGCACTCTTATCACATAAGCCAATCAGCAGACATGCATTTCTTCCTCTTATACATTAACAGAGCAAAGCAATACTTCGCCCTACATGAAAGCATATCACATTTATTTCCAAAGACGCCATTACTCTGCTTTTAAAGGAGGACATTTGGAATTAAAAGTAGATGCTAGATGAATACTTCCTCGTGAACTTTGGAAGTTTTTCAGGCTGTTTGTCTGCCGTGTTTAGGGAGGACGTTAGGGATTCATTTTGATGCCTTTGACTTCCATTCTTGGAAGCATGATAAGTTTTTCAGATATCTCAAGTAGATCAAAATCAGATTTTCTGTTCTTCCTGCCTCCCTCACACACACACATACACTCCCTCCCTTTCCCACTCGCTCTCCATCCGTCTGCGCCTCTGCCTCCCACCTTCTTGGGTGCGTTTTGCATGTTGCCTGGCTGTTTAGAGGCACTATGCATATGTATGGGCGAGACGGTGGATCGTGACGGGATCTGACACGCAGGGACAAGATCAAAGCGCTCCATCTCATCCCATTAAAACAGACGCAAAACCTTCCTCTCATCCTTACAACCCCCCGCACACACACTCCTCTCCTCCTCCCGGTTTCCTATTCCCAATCCGCCCCATCCGTCGCAGCGTGCGGCGTACCTGCCGTCAAGGCCCGCCCGACTTGCCGATTACGCCCAGTGATGAACAATGGCCCGTTTAGCTCATAAAGCAGGAGTGTTGTGCATAATGCTTTACAGTAAAAGATAGCATCTCTTCACTCATCTTATTTACCTCTCCCGGTGTGGCACGGCCAACGAGCTGTTCTATAAATACCGCAGGGAGGAAGGAGGTGGAAAGAGCTGCAGATGCTGCTGGTCAAATAAAGTCTGCTGATGAGAGTTAGAACCCAGGGCTCAGATATATATATATATATATATATATATATATATATATATATATTAGAATATGCGTCTGATTTAATAGAGGCATCACTTTAAAGCAGCCTCATCCTTCCTCGCATCCTTCCTTCAAACATCTACATCACTCTTAGATTCATCTCCATGGAGCATATAGATTGATACAGAAACCAGCCTCCATCCCTCCAAACATCCCCATCTCCTCCACCCCCCCCTTTCCTTTCCAGTAAGAAAGATGTATGAGTTTGAATTATTGATTCAGACACATGCTACATGCTGCTCGGAGTCATTATTTGTTCAGGTGAGTGTCACGCTGCTCGCTATGAAACTGATACCGCGGGGATTAAGCGACACAATCAGGACTTAAAGACAGCCGCCCTCCCTAAAATAACACGGCCCCTCGCTGCAAGACGAATGCTCCCCAAAAGCTGACTTCATTTGTTTATGACTCGCGCATTAGTCATTCCGCGCCTAAATTATCGCACGGGGGTAAAGATTAATTCAAGCACAGGCGGGTTCGCTATTGTCTTCTGCGTTTCTTTCGTTTTTCCTTTTTTTTTTCTTCCTTGAAGCCGAATGAGGCGGTGGATGTATATAGGTGCGAGCATCCTACACACTGATTAAAAAGCCAGCGCTGTTTAATTTTTTAATTTTTTCTCCTCCTTTCTGTTTTAACGTGTCGTGGGCGTGAAGAATAGACAGATGTCCGGAGCAAAGACGGAACGGCGCGCATATTCACACACTGCCTTTTGAGCGTCTTAGGCATCATGCAACAAAATGAAACACAAACGGTGAATCATGTCTTACATTCATTGACTTGATTCTGACTATCTGAAGCCTTGGATGCCTGCAAATGTCGGTGATTTCGACCATAAGCTGCGCTGTAGAAGGGTGTTTGATTGAGGAACGTTCTGAAGCAAGAGCCTTGAGAGAATAGCGGGAGGTAAAATGTTGCTAACTGTTCATTTAGCCCTGACTAAGTGGTCAGGGACACTGGACAGGTGAACTCTATTCTCTCAACTGGCCCTGCAGGGTGTGTGTGTGTGTGTGGACTGTAACAGAATTTCTCTAGTCCTCTGGGCCCTGGTGCAAAGCAGAGAATAAATGGTGGAGGTGGCAGGCCTGGACAGAAAAATCGAAGCCTGCTTATACAGACATGACACACCAGCAGCCAACTGCATTCTGTGGGTGTGTGTGTGTGTGTGTGTGTTTGGATGTACAGAACACAATCACACAGCCCTCGTGCTCTGTGGGCATAAGTACTAATATCCCTCAAACCCTCACTCTCTTCCTCTGTAGATATTCTAACTTTTTTTATTTTATTTTTTTTTTTACGCCAGCTTTGGGATCAGTAAATAACTTCTCGTTTTATCCCACGTCCCCTCCTCCGTCCCACCTCCCTCCTTCTGGTCCCTCTCCTCTTGCCTCTCTCATCCTCCCGCAGGAAGTTTGAATGCGAGCTGTGCGACCGCTCCTTCAGCGAAAAGTGGGCCTTGAACAACCACATGAAACTGCACAACGGGGAGAAGCCGTACAAGTGCATCTGGCCGACCTGCCACTACGCCTTCCTGAACCTCTCGGCCATGAAGGACCACTACAGGACGCACACTGGTGAGACGCGTGGACGCCGGTCCGCAAGGGCTGCTCCCTTACAAAAAGGCTTTTAGACTCCTTGAACTTCTTCATAATTTTGAGTGCTCTCACCAGTCACCTGTTTCTCAGCTGTAAAGGCCTCAGAGGTTTGTTGGAGAACATTAGTGAACGTGCAGCGCCATGAGGACCAACAAACGCAGCAGGCAGGTCAGGGAGGACGTTGGGGAAAAGTTCAAAGCAGCAAGAGGTTAGAAAACATAAGGAAAAAAACCACTATGTCCTGGCTTTCAGAGCTGCGGTAAGGGGAGAATTTATCCGAGAACCAGCCAATCAGAAGGTTTCCGAATCAGAAAGCTTTATTGCCAAATGTTGAGCAGATTTACAACATTTAGAAATTGCTGCGGTACTTTGTGCAAACGTACAACAAGACGAACACTTCTATTCATGCAATAACAAAAAAAAAAAATGGGATAAAACAGACAGATTGCCGTATACGTGAGTGCAGGTGATGATCAGTGCAAAATCAGACAGGTGCAAAGAACACAACATAGTGTAGAGGAGCTACAGAGAATCTCTGCTCAGGTGGGAGTATGCAATGACAGTACGACTATTAATCATGCGCTCCACAAATCGTATCAATGCAAGAAATTACTGGGAACACGTAGAATAAATTGCTCTGGTCAAAAAACGAAAACATTTTTGGCCCACAAGCAACACACTATGGCTCTGATTTATCAATATTCCGAATAAAGAGTGCAAATTTGGCGATCTACAAAGAATGAGTGCACAGCTCATAACAGGTGCAAAAGGCAGTATTTAAATGAGGACTTTGCGTGCTCTGTTGTGTGCGCCAGGCTGTCTGTCCCATGCACTAACCAGCAGCCTGAGGCAGACCAACTGGAGAGGGGCGCTCAGTGGAGGCACGATGCGTTTTTCGCAAAAAAACACACAAAAAAGAGAAAGGAAGAAACAAAACACATGTCAAGTTCAGGACCGTCAGACTGTGTTAATAGTCGTACTATCATTACATACTCCCACCTGAACTGTTACTATTAGGCTAGATTGTCTGAATGTTCTTTGTCATCGGTGATTTATAAACTTATGTTGGATCAAGATGGCGCGAAGTTAAGACATGCTTTTCAGAGGCGGTAAATATAGGCACAGCCACCGCTTTGATAAATCACTACTTATTTGCATGTTTAGCTCCCAATGTTTTGCGCTTCCTTACAGAAGCGCCCATATTGCCTAAGCACTAAGTGGATTGTGTGTTGCGTTATAGCAGGCACAGCCCTCCCTGCGCCTTCTTAAGCCTGCCTCACACGAGAGGAATCTGCTGAGCTAAAAGTCATCTGAGGCCATTTGCTCAGCAGATATCTCGCTGTGTGACCCTAATTTTCTGTGATTTTACTGCCTCATGAGGCGTCGAGGTGAAATTCAAACAGGTTGGATATTTTTTCCCGTTCTCCGTTCAAATTTACCAAGATGGCAGGCCCCTGTCTTTACGTCAGAAAAATGAATTGGACGTAGACGGAGATGGAAATGCTGCCACTCGCTTTGATGATGTGGCGCCGCTGCCGCCATTTTAAGGCAAGGCAATTTTATTTGTATAGCACAAAATCAACACAAGGCAATTCAAGGCGCTTCACATCATTAAAATTGGAACACAGCATAAATGAGTTTGATGATAAAATAAAAGAAAGCAATTACAATAAGACAATAATCAAGACAATACAACAATGTAAGGACAAGCAGGTAAAAACACAGTTTTTATTCCCTAACCGATCTTGCTGAAAAGCTCAAAGTTCTTAATAAAAAAAATTTAAAAATACACACAAGAAAGCATTTACAGTAATTAAGACTCTAACTCGTGTGAAAATTAAAAACAAGCAAGTAAAAGCATTTACTCATAGGCGAGTCTAAATAGGTACGTTTTACTTTTAGACTTTAAAGAGTTCAGTGTCTCTGCAGCTTTGCATTCTCCCGGTAGTTTGTTCCAGATATGAGGAGAATAGAAACTGAAAGCTGCTTCCCCATGTTTGGATAACGCGTTTTGATTGGTCACTTGAATATTCGGCCTCAGCCCATCCTCAGTTATAGAGCACGCACGCGAGGCGAAAAATATCAAAACTGTTCGATGTTCACCTAAATGCCGCGTGAGGCCGAGAAATCACAGAAAATTAGGCGCACAAAGCGAGCTCTCTGCTGAGCAAACGGCCTCGAATGACGGCAGGCTACTGTGACGTTTTGCACACACTTTTAGAAGCGCAAACCTTTGATAAATCAGACGGTCAAGAACTTCACTGTGTAACAATGTAGTGAGAGGATCCTTCTGTGGGAATGTTTCTCCTCAGCAGGTACAGGGAAGGTGACCAGAGTTGATGGAGGAAGAACATCAACTCTGAAGAACACCTGTTTAGACGCTGGAAAAAAATACGTAAGACTCGAGCAGAGGTCTTGCCCTCCTGCCGGACATCAACCCTAAACATACAGCCACAGCTACAAGGGTATAATTTGGATTGAGGCATATTTATGTGTTAGAGGGGCCCAGTCCAAAACCCGTTAAGAATCTGTGGTAAGATTCCAAAGCTGATCTTCACAGAAGTTCTCCATCCATTGTGAATCTGCTTGAACTAATTTCCAACGAAGAACAGGCACAAACTTCGCACTCGTAAAGAACAGAAAACCTTGTGTCTATTTGCTGCCTAATAACGCGCTACGTTGTTTGGCCATCTATGAAATTCCAGCAAAACACAGTGAACTTCATGGTTGTGATGTGACAAAAATGAATCATTGGGTCTAAACTCTGTTGCAAGGCGTTATAACTGGCACACCAAAGTGCAGCATTCATTAGATTTGACTTTTTTATGCAAACAAGTTTGGGACAAAGAGTTGTTTATTCATATTTGGATCTAATAAAATGCACTTTATGGCTGCAGACTTGAGCTAAAATGAATATTATGTGAACTGTGAAAATCTCACATTTACCATGAATCTTCTCAGCTTTGGCTGAAGGGAATTTTTTCACGACTTTCGGCCAATAATAGCCGCCACTCGTCCATCTGTAGTCGTTATGAACATCCAGGCGAAGCTGAGCCAACTCTTGGCAGCCTTGCCGGCTGCCGTTAGATGGTTAAACACAACCTCCTGATCCTGATAGGACTGCGAATGTTCTGAGACGCCTTCACCGGCCAATTAATAGTTAAAGGGGAGAAGATAAACAGCGGATTCTTGTTTTTGTTTTCTGTCGTCCTCTCCGCCCGAAGGGTCACACTCCAGCGATATTAAGGTGGTGTGCGTTTCCAAATGCAACGGTCGAAGCTGTGTAGTTCCCCAAAGGCTCCATCTGGACATAGAGTGTGTTTTTCTTGCAATCCAGCTGGTCACCAAGCATGTTTTGGTAAAATCCATCTGATGCCTAAGATTATTTTCTCCACCAGTTTGTGTTCCTGTTTGAGAAAAAAAAAAAAAGATGCAAATCTGCACGAAAATGATCCTCAGAAGATTGCTTATATAATGGCAACAAAATGTTAGACATAGATTAGAAGCAGGCATATTTTTTTCATGTAAACACGTTGTACATGCTGTAATATCATTGCAACTCCTCGCTAATAGGGCAGCATCAGGATTAAAGCTGGTGTATGTAGTTTCCTGTAATTTAACTCAACATCTTCTGCAGAGCTTTGGAGCCGATTGATGCCGTGATGAGAGGAACTTCCCTGTTAATCGCAAGCGAAGCGAAATCTCCAGAAAAACGATGGATCTCTAAAGCTCCGCTTGAGATCAAACGGGGATCTTAGTTTTCAGATTTAGTGCACATTTTCGTTTACGCTACCTTAATTCTGTGCTGCGGCTTGTCTTTCCAATTCCACCGCTCCCTTTCGCCTCAGCAGATCCCGTAAAACACACTGTGGCGCAGCTCTGAATGGTGTTTTTTTCTTCTTCTTTTTTTTTCCTTTTTACTTGCTGAAAACTTTTGGATCGACAGATGGTTCAGTGGGCGGTGGGAGGATACTGTCTCGAATAATAGCCCCTCGATAGGAGCCCAAGTCAGCCTCTTTGAAAGTGTCTTTATGCTGCAGCCCAGCGGTTTCCCCTCGGCCTCGGTAATGTCCCACACATGGCTCCTTGATGCCCTTTTAAGTCAATGACAGAAGCAGCAGCAGCCACCGGCCTGACAGGCTGACTGAGCGCTTGCAGCAGAACCCTCCATCCGTCACAGGTGCCCGCTGTGCGCGCAGGTTCTGAAACCCTCTCGTGTGTGTGCATGCGTGTGCGTCTGAGACTTGCTGGATGTTATTTCAAATGCGTTTTAGCAGTGATGTAGCGTCAAGGCGTCTCTGACATAATTAGACGTTTTATTTTCATTAGTTTGCAGCTCTCATCACTCCTCATCAGGCAGCTGGCGTCACACTGTCACATAGCTGTCACCTGCAGAGGTGCGAGGAGGCACACACGCACGCTCGGGGTCTTTGTGCGAGTTCAGCAGGAGGGGAAGTACGCTCAGGGAGGGCGAGCGAGCGAGCGAGAGAGGGTGATTGAGATGGTAAAAAGTTATTGAATAAGAGAACTTGAAGGATCAGGGGGTGAGCCAATATGAAAGCGGAGGGAATTAAGAACAGACCTGAAACAACCTCATTTCCAGTGAGCGACAAGCCCTGACTTGATTAGCGACACTCAGAACGCTAACACAATTTGCACCGCCGTGACCTCCAACACTCCTTTGTCGGGTAATTGGTGCCGGCTTGGACGGTTAGCTGCGGCTTTCCCGTCGCTGCAATCACATTCGAGCAGCCCACCTGACACGCTGAAATATTATCTGCATGTTTGTGATCTGTTTAGAGGTTATAAATCGACTCCTTCACGGCGCTACGATGCAATACTAATAAAATAAAGAGATTGAGAAGTTGAAGTGATCTGTCCAGGGATCAGAGCTGTCAGGAATGGAGGCAATGAGAGCTATGGTCCCAGTGCGGGAGAGGAGGCTATGTAGAGGCGTAAAATCTGAGGAGTTGTTTTTTTGAATGTAATGATATATATAATGCATGGTAGCTGTAGATCAAGATTTCTTCTTTTTTCTAAAGCTCTGACCTTCCAATGCTCAATGCAGCCTTCTCTAATTTTTCTTTCAGAGCTGTGGAAGAAATACAAACATCAACAAACACTTCTTGTTTTCTTGCCACAAAGGGTCATTAATTAGTCAATTAATAGAAGCTACGAAGGTGACACCTAGCTGCTGTGTTTGAAAGCAGCTGCTGTCGTAAATCATTTTTACCATTGGTTTAACAGAAAGGCAAAAAGGCATAGTTAACAATTGAATCCGTCTTCTAACCATATTTTACTGGTTGCCTCAGTTAAGCTAAACTAGCATACATAAAACGATATATAATTATCTAGAAAATAGACACTCTTAACCTTGAACTTAATTTTAACCGTCCGAAAAATTCTCTGTTCCCTTACTATCCATGACAAACGGATTAAAAAGCTCTAAACGAACTAACAGAGCAACCTGCCAATACTTTGCTCAGACTGGTGAAAGTCTTGCTTTCTCGCGCGTTTTTGCAGCCTGAACAAAATGCAGACTTTTTGTTAAAATGTCTTACAAAATAGTTTCCTTTTGAAATAGCTTCTTCCTCTCCATTATTTCTGAGAATACAGTTTTTGAGGACCTCACTTACAGCAGAAAAAAACCTAACTGAATCTTCTTCACTCAGCATCAGAGTCCACACCAAGGGGTGTTGTTAGCTGGCACAAACTGGTAACCACTTATATGGAATGTTAATTGACCAGAGAGAAAATAAAGGTCAGTCACCAGGCATTTTTTTCTTTGCATCTGTAGTTGGAAAGTGTGCATTTTAACAAGAAATTTGCCAAGTATTTCAGAACTAGGAACCCTATTTAGTATGTAACCCTGCTACCACCTGGGCAGTCAAATAATTTGGCTGTAACCCAGGCTGAAAACAGTTCTTTTTACCCGTGCATATGACCATTGAAAGTATTTCATCTGCACTCTTGCTTTTTGTTGTAACTAATTTTTTTTTTTAAGTTGATGTTTTTTTTTCTGTTTATCTGTTTTCTTAATTTATGCAACTGTGAAGCACTTTGAATTGCCTTCTGTATGAATTTTGCTCTACAAATAAACTTGCCTTGCCTTTAAGATTGCAAGATGGAGAGTAGGGGACATTATTTATTTGGTTCCTCTGTCTTGTCCCATTCCGCCTTGAAGCCTGACCACACACTTAGAAATTAACGTGCAGAATTGTACTTTTATGGGTACAATATCTTGTCACTAGGATGGTGCCCTCTTTACCTTTTATCAGTGCTTCCTTGACAGCCAATCATTATTGATGCATCACCTGACCACAATGTAGCCAATAGTTACCTGAATTAGTTTGATTTAAAAAATAAGATGGAATGTCTTAACATTTAAACTATGAAGTGCATTTATATAAATCTAACTTTGCTATACAATTTTTTTTCTTTTTTGTAAAAAAGATAATCACCAGAAAGTATACCCTATCCCAGAAATGGCACAAAAATCTACTTTTTACTACTGAGGAACATATATGTACCAATTTAGACAAGGAAAAAGGTACAGATAGTTACCATAAGGTCCAATATTTGTCCTTACACTGTGTTAATTTCTTTTTTGTATCTTGGGGCACAGTAATGTACCCGTTCTGTACCCCTATTTCAGTACAGTGTGGGAAAATCTGCCATGCATTCAAAGCTAAAGTTAAAAAAAACACAAGCAAATGGATTGTGAACTTTGGAAAATTTGAGTTAGGAAAAATGTGGAATTTTGACTTCAAAATGTGTAGGAACTCTGAGAATACGTTTGCTGTTTTTACAGCATGTTTGATGCAGCTGGAATAAAATTTGCTTCACCATTTTACTTCCTTCCCCTTTCCAGCGCTGAGATGAGTGTGGCAAGCTTTGGATTTCTCCTGTTGCCTGGGCTTAGAGTTGTTTACTGTGTGTAAATAAAAGATTAAAATACACTCAGTAAAACAAAGTGAGGCACTCTGAAGGAATGATCAACGATGGGCATGTAAGGAATGCGTTCTGGCCCCGTATTATTCCAATCGGAGCCGACTGTGGTTATCAAAGGGGGGGGAGACCAATCGGGGGAATGTTGGAGAGAAACACGCTGGCCTCACTGTGGCCAGTGGTGGTTATGCTGGGGGATGCTGATCACACAGGCACAACATTAGTTACTGCCTGTATCCAAGCAAAGGTTTTGCTGTATGCATGTCCAGACGCAGATCATGTGTTTATGGGCCGCCTTCTTTTGGAGAGTCACTCATGGCCAGCCAGGTAGCCGTCCCCCAACTGAATAAATATTGACAACTAAATGTAGAGATGGTGCGAGAATCACAAATCGGTACCAGGTGTTGCAGGGAACTAAAAACAAATGTCCAGCTTAAATTAAATAAAACATTAATTGCAGAAATCAGCGCAATCATTCCAAAAGCATTTAATCCTAATGCTAAAAATGGACATGGCACCCAAATTTTATGATCTGTATTAATGGAAGTGTGGCCTGTCCAATGCATTGTAAACTGTGTAAACACAATTTTCCAAATTATTCCCCTTTACTTGGTATCAGTGCCAGCTAATAGAAGGGAATTGTAAGGTAACTCAGAATTTATAAAGGTCAGTTCCAAAACAATCAATATATTTCATGTCTCTGATAAATATAACAGTGATTCTTGTTTGGAGTCAAGTAAGTGATCACCATGACATCTCTATTTTAGGACCCTTAGCATCAGTGGCTGGGATGCTGAGGGTTTTTGAAAATCTTTTTCATCACTTTCAATTTCTTTTTAAGAAAACCAAAAAGTCGTACATTGGATTTGGTATTAACAAGCTTTTAGGCCTCATCGCCCAGCCCTACTGTGAATAGCTAAATTCTGCGAATACGTGAGACCCCTCTAAACGCACTTATAAATGCCCATGTTAATTGTTCAAACACCAAATATATACTTAATGCATATTAATACACACAATCGAAACCGTCTTTGCGCTACCAAATAAGCTAATATCTACAGAATTCCTTATTTCTGCTAATGAGGGTATGGCCAATCAGCATGAAGGGGAATAAATAAATCCTCGATTGGCTGATTTGCAAATTTAAGCCAATAGTGAGTCAAAAACACCAAACTGCTTTTAAAAAAAAGTATTTAAGGGATGCTCTTGAAAAAAATCTACGATTTGCCGGATTTTGCTTCAATAACTTAGTTATGTTCTACAGAAAAACCAGTGAATAGGTGAATCCACAAATGTTGGGGAGAAGAGGCGGGGTACATCCTGAACAGGTGGATAAAATAATTCAAATGTGGGATAACAAGTATACCGCAAATAATGATTCAGTCATTAAAAATGTGTTTTCAATTAACATTTTAGTTAGCGATGCTGGTCGTTTGTTGGTTGAAAACCGAAACTACATACAGTACCTCCTTTATTTTAGGCCTATTTCAGCACTGCCTTTCCATGAATTTCCTTTTTTTTTTTTTTTTTACATCCAAAACAAGTTATTAAATTTGAAGTGGCTGCTATAGATGTTTTTATAGTCAAGCATGCATTTTGCTGTGCTAAAAACTAAATCTATGGCGCACACAGTTTCAAATATTATCTGTCAGCATTGTATATGCATAAAGTTTCTGGGATATTTAGAGCTTTCTGCTTAAAAGACTCCTCTCTCCTTTTCCTTCCTCGTACAGGATTCATTGTTCCTCTCTTGATTTGTGTGTTTTTTATGGTAATGGCTCCCCACTCACGCAGCAGTCATGTCTGTGGAAGAGGGAGAAGGGCAGTGATTGGGGGGGCGCTCGTTGTTCGTCAACCGCCAGGGTCATTTGTAACAACTGATGAACGAGCGACTCAAATAAATAAATAAGTGCGCGCGCTATCTGACCCACCCAGCTTTTCCCAGCCACTTGGGTGTTACGAGGGATGGGGAGAGAGAGCGAATGCAGAGGAGGCAATTGATTTCCTCATTGCTTCAGTTTGTCGCTTAATCTGGCGATACGCTGATAAATCTTCGCACTTTGTCAATTAATTCCGCTGAAAAATGAGACCCAAAATGGCGGGCACATCAATACAGCAGCGGATTCCGTGTCAAAAATTACGCAGTAAAATTAATTGCTCTCCCATCCGCTCCTGCTAAAACATAACTAATGAGGGAGGCAATTATAGCGGCATGCTGACTCCTCCGGGGTTATTTAAAAGACACACACAGACAGACAGACACACTATATGTATAAATTTGCAAACAAAAGAAAAAAGGTTGTATAGTTTAAATTTAAGGTGCTTTTATTATATTACTTTTTAGAATTGAAGGGCATCATGGGAACAAAAGCAAAGAATTCAAATCAACGTACAAATAACAAACTCCCTGTGCAGACACACTAGGTGAGGCGTTTCCATTTAAAACGGTTTTTAACCTTTGACCTGATTTGTGATCTTTTGAACCCTGATCGGCCAAACCAACATTGTAGAGTCTTCATCTGAAGCCTTGCCAGCAGTAGACTAGGAAAACAAGCATTTCTATGGAGTTCTCCAGGCACATGTATAAGCTTCTCACCGGGTACCACAGCCTTCCTCTGAACTCCCGTTAGGTTAACTGGGCTCTCTAAATGACCCGAGTTATAAGTGTGTGCATGCATGGTTGTTTGTTCTGAGTGTCTCCTGCCTTTTTCCCAATGACTGCTGGAGACAGGAACCAGCCCCCTGCATGCATTAACGGGTGTAGACGATGGTTGGATGGAATATATTCTACTTTTCACTTTTTTTTTATTTTTGGGGCATCCATATACAGTTGCTATAAAAAAGTATTTACCCCAGTGGATGTCTTTACCATTTTATTGCTTTTGCAAATTAATGTTCAGCATAGTTTGACGTTTTTTTTAATATATATCCCTTCTCTGTCAAAAAAGCCAAATTCAGAGTAAAAACTGATTACACACTTCAATAAAAGTATGCTAAATAAAAGAAGTGATGGCACAAGTATTCACCCTCTTCAAGCCAGTTTAACTATGTGAACTTCAAAAAACTGTCCTTGCTGGAGGATTATTGAATTGCTGAAAAAAAAAATGGCTTTAAACGTCCAGTTTGGCGTAATCCAAATAAAACAAACTCTCGTCAGATGAGAAAAAAATATAATTTTTGTCCTACTCCTGGTGGGAAAAAAACAGCCTTTATTAGCTGCCCTCACTTTAACACATGGTGGTGGCAGCATGATTGTTTAACATATTATTTAAATGACGGGAACATAAAAAAATCGGACATGCCACCCAGATCTTTTAAGGGACGGACCAGCGGAAACACGACGGCGACAGCTACAGTTTTAGCCGTACGGCACGTAATTTACTAAGCAGGTATGAAGGTTAGCGATAAAAAGGTCCGTCCCTTAAAATTTCCAGACTTTTTTTTTTTTCCTGTCGTTTCAGTGTCATGAAAAATCATTGGTTTTGAGAAATTGGGGATTGCTATCAATTCATTTATTTTAGTTATTTTACTGGTCTTTTTCTTTGATTAGAACAGTGCACATATATTGAACTCAAATAATTATGCCAGATTATAGCACAAGTGCTAATTTACATCCACAGTCCCTAGGCAGGTTAAATCTACACTTTAAAACAAGACAGAAAAACATTTCCAGAAACCTAACAATTCACAGACATACATGATGCATTTCATACATCAGGAGCAGCTTATGGTTATATGACTGCTTTGCTTTCAAATTATTTTTTGAGCTGACTTTTAAGAGCATGTAAAGTAAAGCATTCTCTTATAGGGAGTACCAGAACTTACTGCCATGTATTCGTGGAGCTTTTTGTCTGTACGGGATGTCACAGTCACCTCTAGAAGAAGCCCTAGTTAGGACACCGTTATGATCGCGTTTTTTAATACAAACAGACATGGGTGGCGGATCATTTAACACTTTGTATGAGTTTCCACATTTCCCTTCGTAGTTAACCGATTTAATAGTGGATCGACACAACCCCTAATGATTAGGGTGCAGTGCTTAAAGAAAACCTGTTGTAGACATTAAAAGTTGAGATTGGGACAGAGTTTAAACATACAATCAGAGAACTGGTGGAATCATTAAGAGCGAATCGTTTTCATGTGTTACAGTAAATAAAATGCAAAGACCTAAAAACCTGATGTTCAAATAGGCTCTCCATCCAAGGGTGTCTAAATCCCCAAAGCTGATATAGACCCCCCCCCCCCCCCCCCCCCCCCCCCCCAAAAAAAACAACAAAAAAAAACTTTGCAGGTTTATTTGCACTGAAGGTGAATATAAATTAATAAAGTTAAGGCTGCTGAATATTGACACACTTTTCTTTTTTTGTCTCCCAAGGAAATGTAAAACATCATGATGAATCCTTTTTTTTTTTTTTTTTTTTCACTTCATGAGTGCTTCGTGTTGGTCTACAACATTAATTGTCAATACAAAAAACATTGAAGTTTACGTTTGTAACGTGAAAATGGGACAAAGATCTATTAGGCGCGAGTACATCCTGTTGGATGGAAGGCCTGTGCTGCTTCATCCCGGGTCATCCTCCAGTTTTGATCACAGGCACTGCTCTCACTGGCCCCTCCTTGCTGCCTCTGCCCCACACAGCAGCAGATGAAAAGCACACATGTAATTTATAGCCCATGTTTCCTCCGCAGGAATTATTGTGGCGACCGCGGCTGGGCAAAGGAATCGATAGCTATAGATTTTTTGTATTTATTTATTTTATTTTTTTGTGGTGGGGTCTTGTAGTGTAGGTTGTAATGAGAGATGGAAAGAAGGGGTGGAGGAGGGACTGGTGCTGTTCTTCATTTTTTTTTTCTTTAGAGGAATAAACAGCCTGAAAAGATGATTGGTAAATCATGTTGTGTTTACGGCCCTTGAATAAAGGTGTTATTCTCTTAGGTTTTCATTATTTCTTTCTTAATTTCTTTCTAAATTTATTTCAATGAATGCCTCAAAATCAATTCTCTTTCCACAAAACGATCAAAAGATTTTTTGTTTTCACAAAAATAAGTCACAGTTTTAATCATCTTAAAAATATCCCATCTTGCTTCCTGTCAGTCTATTTCTCAGAAGGCACTTAAGACAGAAATAATGTCCTTCATGTTAATATCAGAGCTAAAACTTAACTACAATTAATGTAATTTTACAAACCAAAGTTTGAAAGTTTCCTGTACTTATTTCTAAGTATGTACCGATGCCAGTATCTGGTATCGGGGCCGACTTCTGGTACCGTTCTAATGTGCTCGAATCGGTATTGATTAGTTAACCGGTTGGTTAACAATCGATCCGATAATTAAAATGTGGAAACTCTGTTATAAAAATTCATAGAAAATTGTTTATTTTCCAATTAAATTTTGTGGTTATTTTTATTATTATTTTATTTTCTAATGATCTAATTGCTGATTTTTTTTAAAACATTTTCTCATAGAGCATATTCGGTTCAATTTGGTTTACTTATTTAGTGCAGATTCACAACAGATGTCATATCATGCCACAAGTTATTTCAATACAATTGTATAAACAATACAATCAGTTTAAAAGGTTTTCAATTTTTGCTTTCTTTTTTTAAACAAAGTAAAAACTTGATGACAGGACACAGAGGACGTTCAGTTACAGGGTCTTTAATCCCAGCCGATGCCCCATCCAACAAGGTACTGCAGCTATGCAGAGAAAAGCACTGAGAAAAAAAGGTAGAAATAACAGCAAACTGCAACTACAGAGGAGTACAAGAGAGAAGTAGTAGTAGAAGAAGAGCAAGAGAGTAAAGAAAAGTGGCCATTACTACAGAGATAGTTCAGGATAACCTAGCCTGTTACGATGAGATATGAGAGGCAGTGCAAGGGAGGACTGGCTTTAGGCTGTTGGCTACAAGCCCTTCCCCACTCCATCACTCATCCAACCACTGGCTAAAATTAGTCTGGTTTTAACTTTGAGCCTCATCAAAATGGAAGGTTTTAAGCCTGGTCTTAAAGGAGACAGGGTGTCTGCCTCACGGACTAAAACTGGTAGCTAAAACTGGTTAAAAACAAGCTAGCAAAAAGTGCTTGGACAGTCGATAATACCAACACAGCTCTGAGGGCATAAATGCTGTTTCTCAGTGGAAACACGTGTCGCCCAAGTTATTGGACATTTGTTTTGTCAAGGATAGGGACGTTGTGGCACTTAGAACTCTGGTTTCATCTGGCCAAATGCAGACACTGAAAACGGAAAAAAAAAATCGTTTTGGTGCCGAAAATTGTTGCATTTACGTGTAGATGACAGGCCAAACCGTAGAAAAAGATCACCTTTTTGTGAGACACCCGGTTGCATGTGGACAAGTCATAAAAGATCTGCCTCCCAGACAGGTCCGTTTTGTTGGCCTCAGCATCGGTTTTCTGCTTTTTTGCAGATGATGTGGTTCTGCTGGCTTCATCAGACCTTTGAGCTCCAGCTTTGACCACAGCTGTTCACAGCCGAGCGTGAAGCAACAGGAAGGGAAAATCATTACATTCAAAACTGAAACCATGGTCCTCTCCGGGTCGGAGACAAGGCCCAAAGTGGAGTAGTTTAAGTTTGCATAGTTATTCAAATAAAGGATTTATTCTTTGAAATGATATCCACAACAGTGAAGCTACACGAACAGGCTAACAAATGGATCTTTTTAAGGTTGTTTTTAAGTGGCACCGCAGTAAAACTCCTCTCACAGTCGAGTGACTTTAAATGGATGGAACAGAGGAAACTTGAGGCTGCATGGTCTCTGTGGAGCCCATGAAAGCTGCTATCCGTGCCAAAGAGGAGCAGGGCAGCGACAAGGCCCAGCTGGAAGAGTCACCCAAATGTGTTATCAGTGTGTGACGAGAGCCGTGCTGCACCATCAGCAATGGGGATGAAGATTTAAGCGTGAGGAATCTCAGCTGCGCATGTAAAAAACACACATGGAGCATGTATGTGCGACCTGTTCGTTTAACGTAGGTGCGGCACCTACAGCGCCACTGCAAAACAGCAAACAGTAAGCGCAACACTTGTACACAAGCAGCTCCTGTGTGTACGCGCACGTTTGCATACACATCTGCGTCCGGGTCTGTAACTGCGCGCGCTCGTTTCCCCGAGTGAGCCGAGTCGCAAATGTTGCCGTCTTTGTGTGTACGCGTGCGCCGTGGTAGATAGAGAGAGGTAGAAAGAGAGACCATCATGCTGTTAATGACGGAGCCAGATGCAGAGAAGAGAGGAGGAGTGTAAAAAAAAAAAAAAAGCTCTCCACGCTCCCCATCTGGAAGGCATCGCCCCCAAATGAAGTTGTACAAAACCATCCCATTGATAATAAAGCTAATTTTTATGGCTCTGACAAGTATGTAATTATGTTCAGCGGTGCTTTTCAGATTTTATCACAGTCAATAAACCACACTGGCAATTTCCCGTCCCCCATTTGACATATTTACACGGATCCATCTGATTGGAGGAATTAGTTAGCTATGAGAGCTCTGATGGATATACACTAGTGATCTGTGACTTCTGCTTGGCTCATCTGTTAGCCAACTAGGCCCTCTGCTCATCTGCTCAATCTGTCTTTTCTTTTCTCGCTTTTTGCTTCACTCCTACTTTACACTATTCTCCCTTTCTCATCCTCCCCGTCCTCTTTGTCTTGTTGAATGCCGAGCTTTCCTCAGTGGCACTTTAGCTGCTGTTCTCAGTGAAAGGAATGTCACATTGAGGCATCAAGACTCATCAGTCTAATCCACAGCCATATGGCGAGTGGATTGCACTTGTGCCATTTGATTTTTATTTTGGGGTTGTTGATGCGGCTTCGGAGTGAAATATATGACAGCTTTAGCTATGCTATGCTTTAACTTTAAACTTTGTTGCATTCCAGGAAGGAAGTTTTGATTCCATCCATACATCTATCTATCTTTTTAGAACAGTTCTTATCAAATAATAGGACTTTTGTCTTCATTCATGAATTAATGGTAAACAAGCCTCCAGTCACTAGGTGGCAGCAATGTTTTAACTAATCCACAGGCTGCCTGTTTAACCCAGTAGAAATAGTCTACGCAAACACACTGGTGTGCCAAATTTCTAAATGTTTAGACGCAACATCCTTCCGTCTGCGAATTATGATTTGTTACTGGTCCTAAAAGTCATGATTTATAAATGGATCACAATAGGGTAAGACACAGGTCCTCAAATATTAGGAAACAAAAAAAAAAGTGAGTCAGGTTAGGGTTAGGTGCTGGTTCTGTAACGTTAGATCAGTAATAAATCAATCTAGCCAATCACAGGAGAGAAACGCGGCATATTGCCCCTAAATGGCTACATTTCCAATATTTGCCACCGCTGTACAGGTATACAGGGTCGGGCTATGTGAAGTTCGGAATGTGGGAAAGGCGGAGAGAATAGCAGGATTTAATATAAAAATGGAATACACATTTGAAAGGGGTTCTTTAAGCATTTTGGAGGCTGCAGCTACTGTAACTGTTGTTACCTGGTTAGACAGGTGGTTGAGTTGACCCTCCTCTCCACAGAGAAGGCATAAACTCACAAGAGACTGCAAAAAAAAGCTCCCTAAAACACCAACATTCTCCCCAAAAACATAAATAAAAAACCTCAAAGCTTAGCGCAGTGGTTAGTGAAGTTTATGAATTGAGAGAAAAACCTGTAAGTCATGTCAGCTCACGGGGTGCAAGGTCTGCAGGAACATGAGAGGTAAACACGGAAACACTGACTTGTCATGTATTTCAGTGGGGTCCGTGACAGAGTTAGAAAATAAAAATGAGCAAAGGTCCCGATCATTGTGGAAGTGAGCTCAAGGATTTACTGCTTCCACGTCTCTCTATGAGACATGCTGTGGTGTGGAGTTTTTAGCTAAAGCTTTTCTACAGGGAGATTTTCTTTTATAAAATGTGGGGCGGAAAAAATGATATTGTTTTGATAGGGACATGCTTGAACACAGTACTGTATATTTTTTAGAAGTATTTGTGAATAGCAGCAAAAGTGGGTACATCTTGCTATTAACTTGATAAATTGCTTTCATTCACTCCCTAATCACACCCCTTTGGGTTAATACATATGGTCAGAATGGAAAAAAGTTTAATTCAGAAAAGTAAAAATGGAAAAGGTGGAATTTCGAAAAAAAATGAGAGAGTATTGAAATGGATTTAATAGGGCAATGGGAAAAAAATAGTGGGGGTCACACAAGCAAAGAAGTTATATATTTTATTTATTTTTTTTGAAAAGGGATAGGCTAAATGAAGCTGCCAAGTAACCAATGTTTAGTCTAAAAACAGACATCCCAGTGAATCATCCGGCCCCTTTCTCCTCCTAGAATCACAGACCGAACAGTATTGATATAATGTTACTAATTGGGTTATTAACGGAATTTGGAAATGGTGTTTACACTTAAAACAATAAACTGAGCTGCAGCAACTAAAAATCGAAGGTGTGCAGCTACTTTTATAAATTTGTTTCGATAATCAGGAGATAGTCTGCAGAATACTGACACAAGTGGTTTGGACAGATGAATAATGAAATATTATAAGATTCTTAATAGTATTTCAATTTAGGGCGGCAGTATTAAGAAATGTATGTTCCATCCATCCATCCATCCATCCATCCATCCATCTATCCATCCATCCATCGTGCCTATAATTGTAGGTAGATGAATCACACTAAAAGGGGCTATTAAGGTCAGTAACAGACTTCACCCTCCATCTTCTTTATAGTTTGCGATATTTTTACAGAACCAGTTTAGAAAATCGAAACTTAAGGCCCCCACCTCTGTTAAGTCTTGGTTTTTCATGTTTATTGTCAAAGGCTTCTATCACATAAAATGAATTTAAACTTGATGTTCCTTCTGTCCTGTAATCCATTTGTTTAGCATTCAGTATGTTTCTCTGTACCACCACTGACCCCTGCCCCATCTGCCCTGTAATTCTAGGGGAGAAGTCCTACCTTTGCGACCTGTGTGGCTTTGCAGGAGGCACCAGACATGCCCTCACCAAACACAGACGCCAGCACACAGGTAAGCAACGTCCTGAGCTCGTGTTGCAAGCCGAACCAAGCACAAACTAACTCTTTCATTGGCGGACTTTCTTAATCTCAGACGTTGATTGACACTTTGCGAGGCGAACTGTCGAGCAGCTTAAGCGACTGTTTGCTGTGTCTCACTCACGCTCAGGCGTATGGGTTTTGACACGCTGCCGTCGTTGATGGGCATGTGTACGAGTATGGCTGACTGAATCTGAGATTTTTAATTTCAGTTATCATTTCACCATGTCATTCTGTCGCTTAGGGAAATAGCATTTTTCAGATGGGCTGTCAATAACAAGTGTTTTTTTTTCTTTCTTCTTTTTTCAAAGGGAGGAGTGTTGAGTAAAAAAAACCAAAAAACATTCTTAACCCTCAACTGGCAGGCTAACAAAAATTAATAATGTTCTTATAAATATTCATTGCCCTTTTGATCATTTCTTTAGTTTACTTCTTAGATTTTGTACCTGAACCATCCAATTTCTGTCCAGCCCTCCTTTGCTGACATGTGCCGCTGACTTACGCGCCTGTTCAACAGATTTGACGTAACAACTGAGGCAATTGGGAAACCCAACAATTCAATGTGTTAACGCCCCAGAGTGACATTGTGCCAGTGTTTTAGATTCATTCATGGCTTTTAGCAAAAATAGTACAGAACAGGCAAGCAGTCATTCCTTTGAGCATGGAAGTGTCACTGAAGCAAAAAGTTAACCTGGTGCCCTGTGAAGCGTCATGTTAAGAATAAAGAGTAGAAAAAAATTTTTCTGCAGTTTTTGAGTACGTTATCTTGCTGCTAAAAATAGTAGCAAGAAAAAAAGACCCTGAGCCACTTGGTTATGACTTTCGCCTTATGGCACGGTGCTGCATCGTGCTGGAAAATGCATTGTTCTTCACCAAACTGTTGTTGGATTGCAAGCAACCCCACACATGAATGGTCTCAGGATGCTTCACTGTTTGCATGACACAGAACTGATGGTAGCGCTCACCTTTTCTTCTCCGGACAAGCCTTTTTCCAGATCCCCCAAACAATCAGAAAGATGCATCATGGGAGAATCTGACTTTGCCCCAGTCCTCAGCAGTCCATCCACCATACTTTCTGCAGAAGATCAATCTGTCCCTGATGGTTTTTTTTGGAGAGAAGTGGCTTCTTTGCTGCCCTACTTGACACCAAGCCATCTTCCAAAAGTCTTCGCCTCATTGTGCGTGCAGATGCGCTCACACCTGCCTGCTGCCATTCCTGAGCAAGCTCTGCACTGGTGGCACTCCGATCCCGTCGCTGAATCCTCTTTAGGAGACGATCCTGACATTTTCTGGACTTTCTGGGACGCCCTGAAGCCTTCTTAACAAGAACTGAACCTCTTTCCTTAAAGATCTTGATAATCCAATAAATTGTTGATTTAGGTGCAATCTTAGTAGCCACAATATCCTTGCCTGTGAAGCCATTTTTATGCAACGCAATGATGGCTGCACGCGTTTCTTTGCAGGTCACCATGGTTAACAATGGAAGAACAATGATTTCAAGCATCACCCTCCTTTTAACATGCCAAGTCTGCCATTCTAACCCAATCAGCCTGACATAATGATCTTCAGCCTTGTGCTCGTCAACATTCTCACCTGAGTTAACAAGACGATTACTGAAATGATCTCAGCAGGTCCTTTAATGACAGCAATGAAATGCAGGTGAATTTTCATGGCAAAGACGGACTATGCAATTCATCTGATCACTGTTCATAACATTCTGGAGAATATGCAAATTGCTATTATAAAAACTTAAGCAGCAACTTTTCCAATTTCCAATATTTATGTAATTCTCAAAACGTTTGACCACGACTGTAGTTTTGTCCACATTTTTTAATATTGTATTTCTTATCTAATTCACCATCATTTTGTTGTAACAAGCAGGGAAGAAAAATAAAACCTGTCTTTCAATGAATTTCTTTTTTTTTTTTTTGTGTGGTAGAAGTATCAGCATTGGTACACTATATCGGCAAGTACTCGGATCCAAGTATTGGTTTCGTATTGATTAGAAAAAAGTGGTATCATCGCATCCCTAATTTCTGATATATAATTCAGACATTGTCTACAAGCCGAATTCAGGCCAATACCCCCTTAAGGACAGATTTTTTGAACAAAATCAAATGAAGGTGCAATTTACTTTGAGAGAAAAAAACGACAAGCAATTAAAAATGAGAAGACCTGTTTTTTTTGAACTGATTAATTCCTCCCTTTTCTACCATAAGAGGACTTTTAGGCTCCATGCAGTGAGCTTTCAGTCCTTCCTTATTACCATTTTCAGCATCCTATTGTTCATACAAACCGTCTGAAATAATCTGCCGGTTTACAGCAGTTGCCACTTTTTATTGGAAGAGGTAGTTCACACATCACTTCTTGGCACCAACTGATCATTAGCAAGAGCAATATTTATCTTCACTAAGAAAAAGAAAAAGCTTCTACCAACCATTTATTAATACTCAAAGAAGATGACCTTGTTTTAGATAATTTTACACTTCATCTCAGCTGCTCAAGCAGATCAGAAACCAGTATTGTTTTTTGTTTTTGCAAAAGTATTAAGTGTTAAATATTGAGTAGTGAAACTTTTTAACATTTTATACAATTACAGCAACAATCTTCAGTGTATTTTATTGGGATTTATTTGTAAAGATTCGTAAAATGTATTTTAGGGATAGACTAGGCCACAATAACAAACAAACATTTTTATGATTTAAACCTTTTAATCTTATCTCTGAACCACTGTGTAGAGCAGAGATTTCCAAACGTTTTGCTACAAAGACCAGAATCCTAGAAAGATGCATTAAAGTTTGAAATTGTAGTTTTTTTTATCAGAAATCTCATGTCAGCTGCAATGTTTCTGTGTCTCATCTCGTCTCGTCTGTCTCCCGTCTTTTCAACCCCTCCACCCAACAGGAGAGAGACCCTTCAAGTGTAAACTCTGCAACTTCGCCTCCACTACACAATCCCACCTATCACGGCACAAACGTGTCCACACCGGAGAGAAGCCATACCGCTGCCCGTGGTGCGACTACAGGTACCGGCTCATTGACCCGCACATGGCTGTTGGCGCCGACGGATCAGGAGGTTGATAAGTTGGGGTCGGAGGGGTTCCATGTAGGCGGTGTGTGTGTATAAGTGTGTGTGTTTGATAGGGGGAAAGCAGGTGGCACTGTAGGGTGTTTTGGGAGAGAGTTGGGGGGTAGTGGTAAAAGCTTTATGTGTGTACGTGTGTTTAGAGAGTTTTATGGTGTGTATGTGTGTGTGTGTGCGCGTACGGTGGTTGAAAGCAGTGGAGAGCAGACAGGTCTAATCTCCACAGCATGGCTCCATCTCATCACTCTGCCATCATCAACAAGCCCAGCCAGTTCTCCACAACATGCACACTCACAGTCACATTCCCCACTCACATCCTCACACAAAATGTCACTGTCACTGGCGGGTCCCTGTCATTAAAACACCATCATACCACATCAGTAATTACACAGGAAATTGTCGGTGAAATTGAAAAAGTTTTGGCTGCCGTTGCACATCTCTCTCTCTCTGTGTGTGTGTGTGTGTTTGTCTCTCTACCTGTCTGGTCCTCTCTCCCTTCATCCATTCCCTCCCTCTCTCTTGCCACCACACTTCCTCGTCGGTTTTGTGGCAGAAAAGTATGAAAGGGAATGATCTCAAACCCATCATTGGTTTTAGATGTACTCATTTGTTTTGTTTTTTTCCCTTCTGAGACAAAATCATTTCAGCGGCTCGCTACACCTGCTTCACTGAAATGAGGCACTGGACTCAGGCTTAATCTGTGTTTCTCTTCGTTGCAACTACATAGAAAAGACATCGGATAAAGGGGGCAAAAATAAATGCTGACAAGCTATAATTGTTCCCAAATTGTTTTATGTTTTAAAAACGTATAATCACCTTTTTACATTTATATGCTAGTTATTTGCATAAGTGATCTCCAACTTGGTCAATACTAAAATACCTCTAGTTTCAGAGCTCTTAAATGTCCCACATACATCTTTTGAACCAATGTGTCCCTGTTTACCAGTCCGTATAAAGTCCCGGTAAAAGTCTCTATATTCCGGGGTGTTGTGTGGCATAGAAAATCACACAATCTTAAGTGTGATTTCTAGTTTTGTGTGTGCATAGCCGCTGAGAATGAGGCGTTAGACATAAAACGGGATATAATAGGGATCCCGAACTAGCCGTGTCACTACCGGATTGGTAAGTAATAAATGCTTGTTCCCGGGGTCACTGGTTCGGTCGGGCATGATGATGTAATACAGTGCCGGAAATTATTTTTTTTCACGGTTTACCAACTGAAACCCAGTTTGTTTCTCCGACCGCAAATTTGCACTCAGACGCAGACGTATTGACGGGGACGTTTTCCGTTTATAGTACTCCGCTCTTCCACTCCATTCTCTATCGTTTTTTCAGCGTTGCTCGACCTGGTCAGCAGGGGGTGCTAAGTTTTCAAGGTCGTCTCTGCCTACTATCACACAGCGCCGCTTCCATTTTTCTCTAGGCTTGTGAGCGTATTTCTCCCTCAAGGAGCAATGAATTACAGAAAGTACGTTTTGATTAAGCTGTAAAGCTTTTTACTAGAAGTGCAGATCATTGAATACTCTAGAAACGCATGGAAACAAACACAGCAGCCATTGTTGTTGTTTTCCTACACCTCCTTGTGTTCAAATTTGGCAAAAGAACAGATTAGATAAATTATCCTTTCAATATAAAGCATATAGTGGCCAAATGCTGCATTAACTTCTGATTACAGCGACTGTAGAGCCCCGTTCTGGTGAAGCGATCTCTGGCTGTTGCTCAAACTGACCAATAAGATGCATACGCTATCCGTAGACGGAGACGGATAGTTAAAATTTGGGCCTCTACTCCGTGCGTCCTTGTGTAGGTGACGGAGAGCCCTTGCGTTGAAGGATAATGGCGTTGCGTCAATCCGTCTCCGTCAAAACGTAGAACCATAAACTAGGCTTAACACGTGGTTAGTTAGATCTTATGTTGTATTGGCTAGTGAGCCTGTAAAACCATCAGTTCACTGGCTTCACACGTTAACCCGCAAGCTTTGAGAGGGTGACAGAGGGAAAATATCCGCAAGATTACAGTGTGTGTCTTCAAGGCTGCGCAAAAGTTGGACGTTTAAACGGGCAGAGAAAACTTTGATCAGTGCATCTCTGTCTCTAAACAATTCTGTAGCTTTAATCCAGATCAGATGTTCTACAATGTACTACATAATATAGAATTTCAGCTAATGTTAGCTAAACTACCATAATGGACACTGCAAGTTCTGAATAATTTCCTTCTTCTTTTAGCATGGTTAATCAATGTCTTATTAATTAAGTTTATTTTAATAGCACTGTTTGAAATGATTTAAGTGTTAAGATCAAACCAAAAAATAAACCACTTTAAACAAAGTTCTATACCGGAGCAAACAGTTTGTTTAATCCAATCATTAAAAACAGTTTCAAAGCTAATAATTGCTTCGATTGGATTCTAGCAATTAAACTTTTCAAATGCAGTGTGTCACTGAATTTGCAGCAATCCCTCCTCTTGGATGAGCAATTGAGGACAGTCGATGCAAGTGAATAGATCAGCAGCAATTCCTGGTAGAGAGCCTGCATGTGCTACTCTTCCTGGATAAAAAATATCAGAGTTAGTTGCATAGTGACTCTAATGTTGTAGCAGTAGTTTTAGTAAGTTTCCTGAACATTTAGGTGCCATCCACTTAGAAATGCATGTGAATGGGAAGATACTTTTTTTAATCACTGTGACCTTGCATTCGCACAGAAACAATATATTACAAAATATAGATATATAAACATAATACTTCTTGGACATACTGTAGTTTACAGGAAAAGTTGAGTGTTTGTTTTGTATACAGTCACTTTTCATTGCCGTCATAAAAAATCTTACACTGACTAATAATGTCTGTCTTTTGTATATGATTGTTCAAAATTAGCTTTCTAAAACTCATTTCAAACTAGATAATTTGTAAAAACACGTGCTACTTCATGACATCACCGATCCTCGTATTCCTTTGTGTGAAATTTGGGCCTCGTATCAAACCACCAGGCTGAACTCGACTATCAGAAAGATACTTTGCACGGAATGAGCCAAATGTTCCTGGCCCTATTGTTCCCTGGCTGATACGTAATGATCGTTACTGATGGCAGCAAATGAAAGAGTAAATTAGAAGCCGAATTAACATTTCGGTAGCCCCAAGGGTTCTGGGGATTCAGAAGGGAGGAGGTAGACGGTGGAAACACCCTGCTGACTTACAAATGTGAAAATAAGAAAATGGATGTGTGACACCAAACCTTTGCCTTTGCTTGTGCACCTTGAATGGAGGTTGAAAAAGCTCTCTGCTGACCTGGCTGTAATAAGGAGCTTTTGGATAAGTGTGTCCGGTTGACCTTTGAGGAAATGTTGGACTTATGAAGCAAATACGACTCATTCGTTGAGAAACGCTTCAGTCTAATGTGACCGACAGTGGTTGCTCGCTGGCAAGAAATCTGTTCCAGGGATCTGATTTGCACAGTTCCAATACCCACGTTAAAATGTTCCGGGTGTCGCCCACTTGATACAACGTTATCCCCATCAAAGCTGCTTCTGAAAATCAATGTAAATGAGCGGGGAGTAAATGATCTATCAAATGCCACTCATCTACCATTCAGACAGACATAGATAATGGAGGGAAGGGATAATTATAGTTGGGAAATAGTGGTGGAAAATATTCTAATGATATTGCGCTGGGAGTCCGGGGCTGTCAATTAATGGTGTCTGTCTCACTTTTCCACAGCTATTTATGCAAGCTGCTAAACTGCTTTACTTCCACTGTTTAAGAAATGATTGCTATTGTTCACATTGAAAAAATTTTTTTTCTTTTTTTTCTCTTCCCATTAAAGTCATAGTGGCGTATTAAATGGTCTAATTAATCCGTAGCCTCTGACTTCTCACCCACCTGGGCCTTACTATTACTTATTGGATGCTGAACTGTTTTTGTTTTAATCCGTTTGATGGTGAATTTGCGGATGAACGCGAGCTGTCAGAGAAGGAAGCGATCAACGAAGAGGAGGGAGGCATTAACGAAGCCTCATCATCAGCAGGAAGTTGCACAAATGATCCAACTACAACCCCATCTAAACTCCGAACACATGCACCGGGAACACATTTAAATCTTCTCCAACAAAGTGCCTCTCAATTACACCTCTCCCATTACCATACAGTCTTTGGGAGGAGGAATATAGAAGTGGCTCAGATAAAGCAGGGAGCCACAAAGTGGCGGAGATGAGGTGACGTGTGCCTCGGCTATCTGTATGGCTGACTCCCGTGGTGAGCTCATAGGTCGGGGGAGGTAGTTGAAACAGTGTTGCACTAATTAATCCAGTGTATAGTAGGAGGGTTAGTGTGGGCTTTCACTAACTGTGACACCTGCTGGCTCCTAAACGCACATTGTGTTGTTTTAATATGACAATTACGCCATTACCATATCTGAGAGATAGCATGGCCCCCATAGGAATCCACCCGCGCTCTCTTTAGAGCCTTTTAGCTCTGCTTCAAATTCTGTCTGTTTGTGCTGCAGCCCTAGAATATGAGATCGGTTCACTTTTCAGCATTAAATGCTTTCTTTTTAGCAGCTTCATTTGTGTTAATTTGAGTGCATGTGGCAGTTTAAAATTCAGCGGGTTGTTTTTTTCATCCAGCTGAAGTGGATTCAACAGATGGCTGCAAGTTGACTGTGAAGCTGCTTTGCTTTGTTAGTCATAGTGGATAACACAATAATCACAGAGAATGTGAACATGTTTAATCGATAAATTAATATTATTTGTTTTTAAGGACTATAAACAGAATATCTGTCATTTTTGTTGTTGTTATTGTTAATTAGTATAGTATATAGATGTGAAGTGGGAGGAAAAATATCTGAAATATATTTGTTGTCTACATTTTTATATGGAAATCTACAAAGTTTGCCATAGATATGTATTCATATCCATGTGGGCCACAGACAAATACATCTGGAAATATTTTAGAGTAACCCTCTTTTACACAGTATTCCGTCCATCCATCCATCCATCCGTCCATCCATCCATCCTGCCTATTAAGTGTATCCCTCTGCGAGTCCCAAATATACATAGATTACCTTTTTTTTTTCCCTTCTTCCCTCAGCAGAAGAAAACCTGTTAATCCCGTTGTTCCCATCAACTCATGAAACCATTTCCACACGATGATCGCGCTTTCACCATGCTTGTCCATGGGGACATTCGACCAGATCACTTTCTGCCATGCGTTTGTTGGTCCCCCAGCATGAATTGTCATAAACGACTCATCCCTACATGCCAGATTTTTGCTGCTGCTATTTGCTGTACCATAGCAAGACATCAGGTGAATTAGCCCATCAGATACGATGAGTTACATAAGGTTTTAGCTTCCTTGTCTTTTAATTTTTTACAGACAATGTCCTCAAAAGATTATTTGGCATGCGTATTCTTGAAAAAAGAAGCTGTTGATTTGATTCGTCTATAGTTGCAAAAAGGTTGCCAATTTACATGATGCCAACCGTATGCGTGCAACACCTTTGATTATTGTGCGGGCGGGGGACTAAAGGAATGATTTTAGTCACTTTTTTACATTTAAACTCCATAGATACATATTTTGTCTTTATTTTTTTATGCTCACAAGACATATTAACAGTCTCTTTGGTGTTATAGCCTATCCCCTTGTCTCCGAATGCTCTAGCACACCTCTTACAAGGGTTGGCCCCTCGGGCTGGGAATCATCGTTCTAGGTAACCTGAGGAGCATATTTAATGAGCCTGGTTATTTATTTTGTGTGTGTCTTGTTAATTTCCCCGATTCAGTGAGGTATACGTTTTTTGTTCGAGACTACCTCAAAAACAGAACGTTCTGCTTTCAAACCCTTCGTTTTTCAGCACTGACTGCAGGTGCTTATGTATTCTATGATGGTGCACCACCCAGTGAGGACGGGCTCCGATTTGTTTGGGTCTTTTGGACTGCGGTGAAGCCAGGCCGGACTATAGACCTGTGATGGAGAGAGGCGTCTCTGCAAAAGTGAAAACAAATTCCCTGTTTGGCTGGCGTGAGCTATGGCACTGTGGGGCTTTATTGTCCCGGCCAAGGTGATAAGGGAGAATAATTGCGTATTATACTGTCCGAGAATGTCAGGTCCAAACTGAGCACGAGTGCGCCATCCATCAAGCCATGATGGTGTGTGAAGCATTATTCTACCCCCGCACATGCGTACTTGTATGATGTATTGTACGGGAGCACATGTCTTTGTGCGAGTTCATTGATTCATGTCTGTATATGAAGACCACTGCTGTGTCATTTGAGTCTTTTTTTTTTCTTTCTTATTTTCAGCTCATATTTTAGCTCATACTTTGCTATTACGCTGATATTCAGTAGAAATATGTACGTGCCGGTCTGGCTTTACCTTTAACAAGAGCCTGTTTGTGTATGTGGGTATGAGCGCCGGTTTAGATACAGCCGGGGAGCTGATCGGGCAGCGTCATTAATCAGCAGAGGGTTGCGTCTGACACTGCGAGCTGACATTGTTACATCCTATCCCCCTGCAGTAGCTCACATCTTGGCCTGGGCTGTTTGACCAGCCCAAACACACATATAGGCACACAACACGTATACAACAACAACACAATCCTTTACCTTTCTCACAACTGCTGAAGATACATAACTGCAGAGTGGATGTCCTCGGATGTCCCTCTTTAATGCGTTCAGCGGACCTTTATTCTCTCCCAATAGTCTGCTCACAGCATGGTTAGATAAAAAAAAAGTGTGATAAAGGGAATTATCTTACAGACACAAAAACACTTTATTGTGTCTTCAACATTGGCTAAATTTACTGCTTGTAGTGTTTGTCTTGCAAATGTCAACAACATAACAGTAAAATATCAGCCAGCAGATCATTATTAGACTCAGAACCAAATATTTTACTTGTATTTATTCTCTTGAAACACTATTTGAGCTCTTGCTATTTAGTTCTTTTTATTTACTCAGGAAGAGTTTCATCGTTTCTTCTTCTTGGTTTGGTTCCCTAGATCCAACTGTGCTGAAAACATCCGTAAGCACATTCTCCATACGGGGAAACATGAGGGCGTGAAGATGTACAACTGCCCCAAGTGTTCCTACGCCACCAACTCTCCCATGGAGTTCCGTAACCACCTGAAGGACAGTCACCCTGACATAGAGAACCCAGACCTTGCCTATCTTCATGCAGGTAACGTTCTTGCACAGATACTGACCACGTCAAGGCTTTTGTTATATTCTGGAATCAGATTGAACAATTCAATACAGAATGGCATGCAAATCTTATATACTGTATAAAGTAATATTTAGTAATTCATTTTTTAGAATTGTGTCAGAGCAACGCCAAAATGTGTCTTCTATGAGTCAGATGAGTGTCCTTTTTTTCTGCAAGTTCTCCACTGCTCTGATGCTTTTGTTTATCTTGGTTACTGAGCAACTATTCTGGATTAGCCAGAGGTTAAAGGGACATTTCACCACTTTTACAGCTGATGATCTGATCTGTAGTCAAAGGAGCCATCGCTCTGCCTCTGAACTCATTGTTATAATTTCTTAACTATCTCCAAGGGGACCTTTGTATTCTTAGATATCAACCAAGGTTAAGGCATACTGTTGCTATCAGGATCTTAGAGATTTCAAATAGTTGATTAAAAAAAATACCTAAACTGTATAAACTACCAAGTGAGGAAATATGAAAAGAAAGGGGATAACGAGTTACTGATAATCATCAAATTACTTTGTTTGCCCACTTTGTCCCGGGTTTGTTATACCATCGTTGTGGAAGTGAACTACAGGCATAAAATGTCTGTGTAACTCCTTTTGGGGATAATTTGATAGTGGTTGGTTGGCTCCCACATTGAATCCTTTCCGTTACACTGAAGATTTTTGCCTGCCATACCCCTTGTGCTTTTTATAGACACATTTTCTCTTAATCAGATTGATCTCCTCCATCCATCCATGGATCGATCCATCCATGGATCGATCGATCCATCCATCCATCCATTGATCCATCCATCCATCCATCCATTCATCATATCTAAAATATTCGAAAGAAAATGCAGTTTGGGAAGCTGAAATGTCCTATTGGCCGGTTTTGGGAAAGCATCCCCTTACCAGAAAAGCATAAGAACCCAATTTAATTTAAGGTCACACATTTTAGGAATGATGGTCATGCCTACTAATTTTTCTCCATTTTAATGGTACTCTCATTCTTCCCTTGTTCAAATATTTCACTGTGTTTTTGTCTTTGTTCTTCTTTGCCTTCTACCTCACTTCTTGTGATAGGCCAGAACATGTATTATACTTCCACAAACCTTATTATTTTCTTCTTTGGAGATTTCTGAACCTTGATCTTATATTTCTTCTTTGAAGAGTGGTGATCCACTTTCTTGGAGTACATTTTTGTCAGTGGATCAAGTCTTGTTGTTAAGCTCTGATGGACGTGCGTCCAGCAACAAAGAAGCGGAGCTCAGAGATTGCTGGTGTAGCCATTCCTGCCAGTCACTCAGGCCGCAAGACAGATGGAATCTTGTCCTTCCTCGATTGGCTTCCTTTGTGTTCCGGTGTTCCTATTTGTCCTTGAGGACCTCTAAATCCAATCGGTAGAGTGGCTGTCCTTCAAAGGTGCATTGAGGACAGCCTTTATCCTGTTATCCCTCTGACCTTACACAAAGGCAGTGGAACCAGAGGGGACCACAATGGAAAGAGGCCATGCAGAGATATTACTGGAAAACCACTGTTTTCCATTAAAACGTATATTTCCTTGAATTGGTAAGGGTTGTGTCCTTGTCCGGACCCTGAAGTTTTTGTTTTCTGAATTAGTGATTTATGCTTTTACTTCAGATATTTTTTTTTCAAATTTAGTGATCTTCTTTAACCTCTTTTATTTCCACCTCCCAACCTTCCCGTTCCACCTTTTTACCTTAGGATTTCCATATTATTTGTGTCCTTTCACCTTTAACCAAAGCACACATCTAAGTTTAAATGTTTCATCTAACGTCAATAATGCTCTCACCTTTGTTTGTCCAGATTCCCCTCATTTTGGTTGGTGCTGACGTTTGGTTAAAGCAGATTCTGAATGAGATGTATTTTATGCCTACCTAGTTTCACCTGTGAACCTGTCAAAAAGCAGAAAAAAATACCAACAGCCTTCAAATAAATTCAGCTATTTTTTCAGTTTGTTAATCTCATTATTAACAATACAACCTTTATTTTAGTATAATTATTCTTTGGGAGAAATTAAAGAAGAAAACAAAACAGTGATCCATCTATTGTCTATACTACAAGAGGGGGTTAGTGTCTATCTCCATTTGTCTTTGGTTGAGCGGCGTAGATCACCATGGAAGGGTCGCCAGTCCATTATAAGGCAACACAGAGACACACAGGACAAACTATACACACACACACCTAAGGATTTTTGGAGAGACCAATTAACCTACAATTCATGTCCGGAGTACTCAGAGAGAACCCCTGTATGCACAGGGAGAACATGCCAAACTTTTGGCAGAAAGACTCCAGACAGGGATTCAAACGCAGGACCTTCTTGCAGCATGGAAACAGAATTCTTAAATGGACCACTATTAGTACCCCCTACTTCACCCACATGTACCAAGACACATCATGATACAGACCCCAGCCTTGAATAGTTTCATCATGACTTGCATAGTAGAGGTGAATAGTACATAGTTGTTGGGGCTTGTTTACTGGAGAATAACAGAGCCTTTTTTTTAAAGTCTGACACTCTTCAGTTTTCTCCTGTACTACTTCACAAAGTTGGATCAAAGTCTCTTTAGATAATGCTGCTTCCTATCTTAGACTTTCTTTTCTTCAGTTCCCTCCACAGGCTTCCTAAATGACTTAGCTCTGCGGACTAAGATAGAAAGCTGATTTGTTGTCTGGTAAATCATTTCTGTTATAATTAGTACCCTCAACTAAGGTTATCAAGATCTTTGGAAGAGGAACAGGCCCACAGCATGACTGATACTCTACTACACTTTACCATTGACCTTGCTAAAAAAACCCTGATATCCTTAAGATCAAGGTTCAATTTACCATGCTTTTTTCATATTTCACATTTAAGTCATTTTGAACAAACGTGGAGTCTTCTCAAGGGATATTGGACCAGTTAAACTTCTAATAGAACTTAATAAGCCCAGAATAATAAAGAAGGACTACTTTCCAGGGCATCAAGATCCCAAAAGCCTCCATCCTTTGAAACAGTTCTCTAAAAGGGAGATTTTGAGAGTTTACTTTCTTATCCTCAAATGTCTTCCTGCTTGGTGTGCATGCTGGTAAGATAAACCCAGGTCTATGTCCATTTCAATGTACCAACTATTATAATTTCCTACAAACAAAGTGTAATCGAATTTAAGACTCTTAAAAAGAGGAGAGAGATTCCTTTAAGTGTTTGGAGGTTTTAATAAAAGTTGAATCAATCATACAGAAGAATAGTACAGATCACAGTGAATGCTGAATGCTGCCCCTCATCTGCTCAAATGAAAATAAGTATTTATAAAGTTCAGAAACCTTGCCTCTATAACTCCTGAAGACAAAACTATTCTCTCAGGGTGGGGATTTCTCAGGATGAAGGCACCTGGCTCTTTAGCTGGGAATAAGTGAATCTTGACAGATACAAAACAATGGCAATAGCTTGGGTTAAATCGTAACACAATAAGAGAAACTCTCAAAACTAAGTACATAAGAAGAATCAATTTTCTCAGGCAGTGAGGTTTTCTCTAATCTCGATTCCCATGTGAACTCAACACCTGTTTTCTGGCCCCTCTGCTCTCAGTGTTAATGATACTAACAGATGAATAATAATAATAAATTTATCCATCACAGTATACTCTACATTTATCTAATCTCAAAGATAAATCAAAATACTAAGGAAAATCAACAATCAACAATAACAATTACTAACCTAAGAGACGGGCAGCATTCAAAAAGAAAGACAATAAAAGTGGTTCAAATAATTTCAATTTTTACATGTCACATTGAATCATATCTAACAAAATTATCTAATCTAAGCATCCATCTTAAGGACATTATCTGAACTTCATAACAGCATCCCATACAAAAATCCCGCTAGGGCGTAAGATAAGCAACCTCCCAACTATGGTCGTGTTGTCCTTGCGCACGACAGGCGGGCAAAAGTATGAGACGACCCCTAGCCCCAAGGTGGCACTCCTGTTCGTTTCCTCATTAGTCAGGATGCATAAACGTAACTGCAAAAGAAAAGAAAAGGGGCACAATGTTAGGCAGTATCAATCCAGTACACAACGAAAATCAAAACAATTCTAAATATAAATTGAAACATGTACTCTTCCCTTAAATGAGTCAGGCATCCACAGCGTGAACCTCAAAATCAAGATCAGTCACTCTTCATTCAGCACCACAGTGACCCTTAAAGAGGTTATACAAAAAGAACAAATCAGTAGTAATCAACCATAATATAAAACAAACAGGGAAAAATATTATATTCAATAATGATTATAATGATTAGACATGTTCATAAATCAATAAGTAAAAAAAAAAATAGTTTCTTAACATGTATTTCAGGATTCGCTAGGGGCACCAATTGTGGCACTCTTGCTTTGACTGTTCTTAGGTTGTTATTTATTTTTGGGGGAATAATAAATCATTTTACTGTTCAGGCCAGTTCCACAGCGGGCTACATACGTTGGCAGAGCCTTTTTTTAGTGTTTTATGTGAAGGTCAGATCTGATCTGAAAAGGAAGGAAGCACATCCTCCTCCTTCAGTCAAATTAAGCAGCGTGTTTTCAAGATGTCATCTCGCCTCTAATAGATATTCAGCTCACAGCTCACCACACACAGGAGCAAAAGAATGGCAGCAGCTGAAATAACCTAAAATGCAGAAGCTGGCCCTTTCAACTCTAGAAGTAAACTTTTTCTGAATATAACTGCCTTTAATATTTTATGATTCCGGGGTAACAGCATGTAAATAAGGACAAATTCTCTCGTTAGAAACCAAAGCAAAAAAAGAAACAGGTGATCTGAAAGAGTGAATATCCACTTGTGAACAGGTACTCTTTGAAAAAGAGGAGAAAGGGGAGGTGGAGGTGGCAGCAGGAAGAAGAGTTCTTCATCTAAGTAGACAGAACGAGTCCAAAAGAAAGAGACAGGGGGAAAAAAGATTAAGAAGGTAGATGTTGAATTAACCTGCTTGTGATTGCTCTCTGTCAGAGTGGCACTGGGGCCAGCAGCGAGAGGCAAATCGGCTGTGATGGCCCTTCCTGCTGTTCCCCCTTTGAAAGACACAGATCAAAAGCAGCCCCAGTCACAGGCCGTTGTAGCCCCTCGCGCCGGATTGATTGACACCCGAACGTCTCAGCTCGCGCCCCGTCTTTCCGTATCGCTTCCTGACATCTCCTCGTCCTCTCTCTCTCTCTCTCTTTCTTTCTTTATTCAGCGTCGCACTTCAAATTAAAGCCTCTCTCAAGGATGAAAGCAAAGGTCCTTTGCAAACGAAGGAAGAGAGGGAATTAGATCCAGCAAGTGATGGAGGGGAATGGTGATTAGGGCATGAGAGGGAAGGAAGAAGGAGAAACAAAAGGAGGTTGGATACGTGAGGGGGAAAATGTTGCTGACAGGAGTCATTTTGATAGAATGGTAATGACAATTGTCTTTCATGTGAGGAGAGACAGGCCAGAACCAAGTGGTAAAAGCAGAAATGCAGCAGAACTGCTTCTACAACTACAATGTCTTTCTATTTTATTTACATATTTTGTCAAAATATAACTTTAAATATGACTGATTCTATTGGGTTTGATTAGATACACCAACACACTGTAGTATAATAGTGTGCCTCATAAAACCTTGCTAAAAAAACCCTGATATCCTTAAATAAAACCCACTAAATAACCACCTCCCTTAAGAAAACTGATATCAAATTTTGTTAAAGCTTCTGAGGATTGCTGGAGAACAAGGATTTTGTAGACAGGTGGAACAAGGAGAGCATTATTCAGAGAAGCAATCAAGAGGCACACTGTAACTCTGGAGGAGCTGTTGAGACCCACAGCTCAGGTGCCTGAATCGGTTGATCCACCAATATTTTCTGTCATTATTATTATTATTATTATTATTATTATTATTATTATTATTATTATTATTATTATGTTTTGTATGTATTTATAAATTGTTTAAATAAAATCTGAGATTAAATTTTTAGGCCATACTGCCCAGCCCCACTTTAAAGAAATCCTATCAGATATTCCTGCAATGTGTGGTGCGTTCAGAATGTTCTGGTCCGCACAGAATGATGTCGGGACCGCTCCGATCACAGGTCAGAGATATTCGACATGTTTGATTGTCTTGGCCTGATATCACACATCGGAAGCATATAACCTGCCAACTATAAATCATTTTTAACTCTGAAGTCTCGGTTTTGTGAGATCTCTCGCGGGGACTGTTTGTGAGTGAAATCTGTTCGCATGTAGCGTATCATCGGCATGCAACCACACACTAAGGGAACAAAACTCTTATACATGGGATTTTTGTTATCACCATTTGTGGTCTCTCAGGTTTTAAAAATCTTACGACACTACGACAAGAGATTCTATAAAGGAAGATGCCTCAGTCACATGTTGTGTCACTCATGATTACAGATGTGCAACAGGATCACCACAGTGGCACAACCGTGGCTGCTTTTGGAGCTCAAGAAAAAAGAAAAAAAAACTGCTGGTCACTGGCCCTAGAGCAGAATGGCAGTTCAGGAAAACTCCCGAACCTCCCGATGGCCAGCACGCCCCTATGCCCATCTATCACATTAAATATGATAAAGTTTGTAGTTCTACTGGGACCTCATGTAAAATCCTTTTGCAAGCCACTGAATATCTTAGCTAAAGCACCCCTCGATATAAAGCTTTTGGTTGCTGAAATGCTGCAGCTTTATTTATTTTCCTTTCCCTCTTCCCCCTCACTGAGGTTAGCCGTGGTTGTTCTGCGGCTGTGATAAATCGGGCCTCACGTCCGGTGCGACACTCAAACGCAGGTGAAACATCGCCATCAGCTTTGTCAGACCGTCTTCACTACGCTATTTTTTCATTTTGAAAAGTTTTTCCACATTTCCCACTAAGGTTATAACTGCCCTCCTCGAGGGCTCAGAGTTCAAACGCTTTGTGATTAGCTGAAAGCATCTGAGGACACGATGCTGAGTGCCTAAAAAGGTGAGAATAATAAATATATAAATACACTTCTGGGAGGCATTGTTGCTGTTTTATGCAGATTATGTTTTCCATAATAATTCATGATGGATTGCCACAGCAGAGGGCCAGAGGAGGCGCTGGCCTTGTAAGTGATGATCTTAATACACGTTATAACCACGGGCAAATTCATTTGTTTGCTCTTTTTTTTTTTTTATTCCTTATTAAGCCAATCTGTAAACAAATATGGGTTTCGATGGCTTTTACTTAAGTAATGCATCTCTGTGCCTGCGCAGCTACCCCTCCTGGCTTTCACCTTCTGTTCGTCATGTAATGAAACATTACTCTGGCGAGTTTTACTTGCGTATCGTGTTACAGTGGAGGCTTGGATTGGGAAGGACAGGTGTGTATGTCATGCAAATACGCCCCCGGTATACCTGAGCATTTGACACCGTGTTGATGTTGGGAAAGAAGCCACAGACAGCGGCGATAAAATCAACATCTGTTTCTAATAACAACGCGTTATATGTGACAAGTTTTTGTAGGACTAAAACACACAAACACACACACACTAACGCACACAATGCGTTGCAGGTTTCGGAAAAACACGGATATGACTTCAAGTCGTCAGCTTCGGTGATAAACCTGCGTCTTTGTGTCACCTCCCGTATGTTTGCATCCGCTTGATGGACATTAATGAAAAAAACAACACATTTTGTTTGGAATTATGTAAAATCTAAGGAACAGGGGCGGGAAATTGTGCTGACGCCATCACAGCAGAAACTCTGTGATACTGAGGGGATACAGAGGGGGAGTTAACACTGAGGTTGAAACATTTATTTTATCCTGTTCAGTTCCTCTGCAGTCTGGAAAAGTTTAGAGGAGCTTTCATTTGAAAGTGTAACTCTCAAATCAACTTTTTTTGTTTGTTGATTAACCGTATGAACAGGAATTCTAAAGTTGCTATCTACATTTCTGGTCATTTTTTTTAATATTTTAGTATATTTTAGTAAGAATATTGATTTGGACCAAAAAACATTGGTAGAGTGCCCTCTTTGGGATAAAACTTTACACTGCAATTGAATTTGAATCGGGCATTTCTACCGGCTCAGCCTGACGACAGCATCCTGCCGCTGTGGAGAATAAAAGAAAAAAAAAAAAAAGCTCAGTTTCGTGCAAACCTCTGTAGCGAGATGGAGTTGGCAACTCACGAGCCATCGGCTCGAAACGATATGGTTCAGGGCCGCTCACCTCCTCCACAGAACCTTCCGAACTTTCCCTCTCTTTCCACTGAAGGAGGTGGAGAGAAATCTTCAACCTCATAACTGCCCCCCCCCCCGCCCCATGAGGCGACGGAGCGAGCGTCGATATAGATCTGCACCTTTCTGTGTGCTGCAGGACCACTGCTGTCAACATCAGCGCAGACCACGACCAGCCTTCCTTCTAGCTATTCTTGCCAGGCAACGCCTAATTTTGAGACATTTTTCAAACAGACGATTTGGGCGGAGTTAGATTCTGGTATTCTTTAAAGTGATAGTCTGGATTTCTAAATGAATTAATAATTTTAAGAATTGTATTAAATTGACCTCATGGCCTTAAATGGTGATATAAAATAAGTCATTTTATGAGTTATAACATTACAGGTAAGTCCCGCCTTCCCGTATCTCAGAATGGCTCAAAAGCCACGGTGCCGTCCACTTGAACCAATCAAGTGATGCCAAGGGCTGTCAATCACGAACGCTGTGTGCTCGTGCTCGTAACTGCTTCAAGACCAATCAGAAAGGGAGGGGGAGGGAGCTTGGGTCGTTTTTTTTCAAACCATGTCCCTCTCTTTTTTTTTTCTTGCAAAGTCCAGACTATCACTTTAAATAGTGTTCAGGTAGTCTCGGCCTGAATGAAAAAGAGCCAGAACGTGATGTTCACATCCATCCATCCATCTTTTACGTTTTGGTATTCATACTTGTAAAATCACTGAGGAAAAACGGACAGGGTTGAATAATATTTTTTTTTTCTGCCATTCATTCATTTTACTTCTGTTAATCACAAGATGAAAATGACCCAGTATGTTTGTTTTGAACTGTAAAAACATTCCACCAACATCAGATAGCAACATCTGTGTCTGTGGAGGTAGAAACTTAAAAGACTGATTAACGCTCTGTCGGGAGAGTTAAACTATAGCGGAGAGTTAAGCTTTTTCTGATCCGCTCGCTTTGACACTTTCACCCCTAATTTACAACAACCGTGTGTTTGATTGTTGATCAATATTCAATACCTGCTTCTCCACATCCACTCCACCCCTACCTCCTCCTCCTCCTGTGTTGTCTTGTTTGAGTTATGAGAGCAGAGAAGCAGCTGCTCTGTGCAGGTCCCCAAGGAGACGAGCGGCGACGGATGTGTGAGTCTTTTTGGGGTTAGCTAAGCATTTTATGGAAAAACACAACCCATCACTTGCATGCATCTCAGAAAACCAATCCAGGGCCGGTCTGGGACGAGCAAGCATCAATTCCTGCGTAATGACCTGCTCCAATGAGCATGAAAGCTCTCCCAACTGGCTGCATTCATCACACATCAGCCACAACAAGCCCTCTTTTGTTTCATCCTTCTCCTCCTATGCCTTTTTTTTTTTTTTCTTCCTCCCGGCATCAATCCGACAGCCTCCACTCGGCTGCTTAGCGGCCATCAGGAATCCTGACTGACATGTGGCAAGCATTCAGCCAGTTTAGGTGTTGCAGAACTGATGTCTACATTGCTATTTTTTTTTTTTTCTTCTCACACCTTTTGGCTATCACAGACAATTTAGTTCCACAGGATAAACGATGACCGGAGGAGCTGTGTCGTTGTCGGACTGGGTCAAACCCGGCCGCGGTCTGCGCCTTCCGGACAGATTCTGTCACATTCGGAGCATCTGAGGCAGATTGATGACACATGATGCATGTTCCCTGGTGTTGCAGTGACACACTTAGGTTAGCTTTGTGCTTATGTTGCAGTGTTCTGAAGCGTTGCAGATGGCTTATGTAGGACACAGCCGAACAAGACGAGAAATGAAAACTGTAGGAATCTGTTTTTAACAAGCGTTGCATTCGGATTATGACATTTGGAGGGTAGGAAACTGGGCTTTTTTAGCGCAAGATATAATAACATAATAACCTTGGTATGACTGTTTTACAGAGGAGAGAAAAAAAAATCCAAGCAAAGTTTAATATAATATTTAGTTATTCCCTGAACTGGGAGCAGTAGTTAATGAGAAACTTTTCATACTTTCTTTTCCTTGAAAGCGCTGCTATCAGTTTTGTTTTGATGCACTACACTGGTTCCCTCGTGAATTGGATAATCACTTATATAAACTACTCGTTTTTAGAGTCCCAAGGGATTTACCCAAGCCTATTTCAATTCTTTTTTTTTTTTTTTGAATTTTTTTTTTTGACTGAATCTACATGGAATATACTGTCCATACATTGTGTGATTGAAATGCTCATAGGTAGGGTGTCTCCTTCTGTAGGGGACAGCGAATGTGGGTCCAGATGAGCTGCCGGCTGATTTAAAGCCTCATCCATATTTCAGCTGGTCTGTAGTTGCAGCACAAAGCTCACCTACACCACACAAGAGAGACAGACAGATGCAAGTTGGTATTGATTAGGAAAATAATTGGCTGATGAAGTTAAAAGACCAAAGAAGGAAAATGGAAAATACGAACCCGTCGCTGAGTGATTAGTGCAGCCCACTGTGCCCCTTCCTGACCTCTTACTGAGCCAACAGTACTCCATAGTACCAACATGTTGTCCCTGATCACTGCTCTCATTGGCTGAAGTGCACTTCTGAGAACTCCAGCACAACCTTTGCCCCCCTCTGCCGTGGCAGGGACCCTTGTGTTCCCCCTTCGTCTCTATCCTCAGCGCGTCGCCGGTTTGGTGGCTCTCCAAATGTGTCAGTGTCTCTAATTAGCTACAGGCTCAACTTTCCCCAACTAAACAACCAATTACCGACACTTTAGCCCTGCCCAGTCCCATGTTTCTTGATACAGTGGCCTATTAGGGCCCCTTATTTCTTCCCCAGCATAATTGAATCCCCTGGCTTCTCATCAGCGGGCTAATTTAAGCCAATGTGCAGAGTTGGTAATCAGACGGGTTGCCCATTAGGCTATCAGACCCCAATTAAGTGCCCTCTTATTTCCACCATAACAAGCCACTATCACTACTGCTGTTATCGTATAGCCTCTTGTAGTGCTTAGGTTTGTTTTGGGAAATCTGTGGTTTGTTTGTAGAAGGAAATAGAAACGTGGGGAAAAAAGGAGTTTTAATGTCATGTTTTCAGCGACGCTAGAAGTGTTTTATTAGTTTATTATACTTAGAAAGAAATAGGATTAGTTAAAAAGTAAGCCAAAGAGCATCACATCTCCTCATCCTTAAAAATAACACTTTTAAAGATATTTTACAAACTTTTATTATAGCCATGGATTTTTTTGTTATTTGTCTTTCATAATAATTTAACACCAAAAAAACCAAGCGGGGACGATCACTGACTTGAGTTTAAGCTAGAATGGGCCCACGTGCTACTGTGGCTCAGTGGTAGGCGTCTTCCAATCGGAAGGTTGTAGGTTTGATTCCGGCTTCTTGCTGTCACATGTCAATGAGCAAGGCACTTAGTCCAAGCTGCCTACGGTCTTTGTTTTAGTGTATAAATGTGTGTGAGTCTTTTAGGGTGGAAGGTGTTACTAAGGTGACGATGTTAATCTTTTTTCCCCGTGAAATGAGGTTGGAGGAAGTCGAACTACTATATGATAGGGAGGCTCAACAGAGTGCAACAAAGTTGCTCTGTTCGTTTTGGAAATTGATTGATTTGGAGGTGTTGGGTGGTATAGAGTTGAGGTAAGGATCTACATTATCCAGGAAACAGACTCAAAGGCGGTTGTGTCAGTGATGCCAAGCATGCAAATATCAGATACTAGACACATTTTCGAATTTTGTTCTTCTATCATTATCAGCGCAAATTGGTATTGTCGGGGCAGCTTTATAAATACTGGAGTTTGAAAAATTGGCAGCGGGTTAGGATCACTGTATCGCCATTTACAGTGGCCGCACGTTTCTCGTGGGCGTTATGTTCTAAAAATAATCCACAGCAGGTGAAATCCGCAAAGTAGTCGCCTTTATTTTTTACAATTATTACATTTGTTTTAAGGCTGTAAAACCCTTGGCCACACACTTTATAGACCATTCTCAGACATACGTTAACATTTACTCAAATTTATCACTAGCTTAAATACTCTCAAAGTTCAAATCCTTGTGCATTGTTAAAAAAAGTATTAATGTGACCGTTTCTTCATCCGCGCCATGCATTCGTGTACATTTTTTTTCCTCTAAAGGTCTCGGTGTAGGTTTCTTTTATGAGTGAGGAACATAATTATGGATAGTTGTTGGTGCTGTTTTTTCTTCTGGACGAGAACATTCTTGTAAACAGGCCTGCTACATTTGGCAAGGGTATGAGATTCACAATTGCCTCCAATAAGTTACAGTAGGTTACAGAACACAATGTGCGTTACAGTAGTATGCTGTAGAGAAAGCAAGTAAAAATTTGCTATAACCAATCAGCAAGACGGCGAGGCCATGTAAGGTGAACCGCATTATCGTGAGGAACCATTGTATATCAAAAGGGGGTGCTCTATAAAATCCGAACATATAACCAAAGGTTGGTCTGCTTAGACGTCCTAAAGCTCCCTGGTAGTTTGGCTAAAACTATCCGGGAGCAGACTGCAGCACCTTTAGTTTCATGGAATGGCCATGAAATGCTAAGTCGAGGGATGAATGTCTTCGCCATGTCTCTGTCCTCTATCAAGTGCGGAACATCTTCACCTTCTTTTTCTCTTTTTATTGTCCTTTGCTCTCCTGGTTGCCTGTCCTGTACCGTCTCGGTTACTGTTGCAGCTGAGAGGACCCCGAGTGTGAAAGAGGCCCGCAGAGGCCTGTTGAGGACTGTCTCACCTATGTCTGGGACATTTCAGTTACTGTGTGTGTGTGTGTGTGCGCCTATATACCACCTGTGTGTTCAGGTGCCAAGATTTTCTCTGCGAGCGCGTCTCCATTTCTTTGTGAGTTTCGTGCTGGTGTCGACTCCCCATAGCCTAATTAAAAAGGCGAGAAAAGCCACTCGCAGGGAGATTAAACCTAAAAGCGTAAATTAGTGCTCAAAATGGGTGTGGCATATGCACACAAATGCACAAGCCATGAAATCTCTTCTGACACATGTAAAGAGGAACCACAGTGAGGAGTATAATCATAAAGAAATACCTCTTTGTTGATTTAGTTTAACTGTGTCTTATGAATTTGTTAAAATGACCTAGACTTTATAAGAAAGGTGGAAATGATGAGTTTTTAGGGTTTCGATTGTGTGCTTTTGTTGGTTGATCGGCAGATCCTGACAATTTAAAGGTCTGTGTGGGTTAAAAACTCTGAGCACTTTTGATATTGAACTGAATCTGATCGCTAACTGTAAAGCCTAATTTCCCATTTTTGTATGAATCTTGTTACAAGAAACCTCCGTCTTGTAAAAGCCAAAATTTAACACAGCAAAAAACCTAAAAACAAAACAGCTACACAGAAAACGATTATTCAGTTTGTTTTTCCTTTCTAACAAAAATGTCCAGACCTCGCTTGTATTAACCCCCCTTGTTTTTAATCTGCGCTCTCAGACAGGGAGCTGGTGCGCAGCACGGCACTGCTGTTCTGAGCTTGGGGCAGAATTATTTACTCAAGGCCCTTTTAGCCTTTTTATACTTGACAGTTCATTTCATTTGACCCAAGTTGACTAAAATATAACATATGCTTGTTCTCTATAAACTGTCTTTACACCTTTCTTTTTTTTTACTTTTAATAATTTTTGTTGAAGGGGGCTCTGACTCTAGCTTCATTACAAGTTTTTTAAATGTATATTCTATATTTTCCTTTTTCTTTTTATACATTGTTAATATTTGAGCAGGGAAGTGAAATTAAAAGTTGTTTCAGCTCCCTTCAGTTGCTTTTTACTATTTTTCAAACCGTTTATGTTGGTAAAATGATTTTCGGCAAGAGGGACTAAAGATGTCATAATTAAAAAAATAGATCAACAAATGTTTTCTTAAAGTTGAGTAAAATTACTTACAGATTTATATATAAAAAACATGAATAGATATGTGCTGCTGCAAATAAATTTCTTTAATCCATCAGATTTACTCTTTAAAGACAGAAGGTGGAATTATTGCTTCTCTCGTCAAGATAATTGGACCCAGTGTTCAGATTAACCAATCAGATGTTAAGGTTGATCTGACGAGCAACAATGATTTTGCAAACTATGTTAACGTTCACCTCAGCAAATAAACCATGATAGTATAGGTGACTGACAACAAAAAAAACAGAAAAAAATACAGAAATGATTGTATAATTTTAACTGAAGATTTGTATATTGTTTAATTATGTCAAAAATGAGTTATTTAAATATTTCAATGAGATATTATATTATTAATTCATTAATATCTAGTTTTATTTTAATTATCACACTTGAAATTATATATATAATTTTAAAAACTCAGTTTTGACAACATTTTAGATCCATGATCTTAGCTTTTATTACTTTGACTGAGCTGCCTTGGCGGAGATATAGGCTTTCTAAATGCTTTTCTTGTTTAATGTGAGACTACACTGTACAGTGAAAAAATAATTAATTCTATAGCTTACTTTACACATATTTGCTTGGACAAGTGTGGAGGTCTGTGTTTTATAGTTTTTTAGTTTTGTTTTTGGGGTTTCTTGCAGCCTGCATCCTTTTAATTCTAATTGGCCATAGTTTTATCTCTAAATCAGCACTCAGTCAAAGTTAACCACAAAAAGAAAGTATTTAAAAGCATTTTTCAGACTTTAGGTGAAAAACATTCTCCATTTTGTTCTTTCCTTTTTGCAGAAAATATGGCAAACACCTCAAGTTTGTTGTTTCCTTGTAATTATTCTCCTGAAATGCCATTTATTATTTTATAATTCTCTTTTGACTAGATGTAGCTTTATTACAGGCAGTCAAATAAAGTGTCATTTATAAATCTCTGCAGCAGCGCATTCAAACTCATACTTTAGCTACAGGATAAGATGGACGGTGCTTATTTCACTTTTCAAATTCTGGTGACTTTTAATACCCTAAAATGTTAGCAGGAGTGCAGTGTTGTGTTTTACAGTTGAGTTGCACACACACACACACACACACACACACGTGGCTGTCACATCATCAGTCACCCCGTTTCATATAAACATCCCACGTTTTAGCAGTGTGCAATAACACCCCAGGCTACGCTGGTATCTCTTTACTACTATCTGCTCATTTTTGACCCCCTCAATCTTCCCTCTCTCTGCATCACGTCTTTCGCTTTCCCTGCGCTGTGATGTTTTACCATTTCAGAGACTTGTCTGGGTTTGTGTGCGTATGAGCTGTGGAGTGAGTGATGTGGCTGTGGGCCGGCGGCTCAGCTCTGCCGAGCTATCTGTCTCTCTGTCTGCTCGCCGGTCTGCCTGTTGTGTCTCTGTGTTGTCTCTTCTCTGTTTGACTGCTATCAGACAAGTGTGCTGTTTGAGGGAGCAAGCGTGCACGTGTCATCTGTCAGCGTCTTTCTCCAGAATCAGCCGTCTAGGAGTAAATCTCAGATTGGCACGCGCGCAGACACGCACCATTTCACCCCACAACTTCATCTCCCATCTGATTTTCTTCGCCCCCAAGGAAGTGAGTCGCGTGCGATTGGATGTGCACGACGCGCTCGTGCTTGTTTGTGTGCGTGCACAAGCGCTCCAGCGTTTCGCTGGGTACGAGGAAATGGAGCTCCGTTCTGTCACGGCTGGGCCTGCGGGCATAGGAGGCCTTAACGGATGGCTCTCTCTCAGGGAAACTCACACTTCCTTTCCCCTGTGCACGTGCGTGCGCGAGCAGGTCCCAGACCTCTCCCAGGCTCGTGGCGAGGAATACAGATTTGGGCTCCTCTCAAGATAGCGATCAGCCCAGCAGTGGCTTCAGAAATGCTATCTTCACCGGTGTGGCTGTATTGATAATACCCCCACCCCCCCACGCATTTTATTACAAAGGCCTAGTTTGTAAAAAGGTAATCATTTACTGTTGCTACTATCTCCCCTGAGCCATACATCTTCTGTCTTCACAGGACAAAGTTCTCCTGCTGCTACTGCCGCTGCTTTGTTCCTCAGTTTTTCCCTTTTTTTCTCCCCCTTTTTCTTCTTTTTTTTTTTTTTTTTGCATCCTGGCAGAGAGCTTTGGAGTTTTCCCCACACACAACATAAAACCTGATCAAATTAGTTCTTTTTTTTTTTGTTCAATCTCCTTTTCTTTGCGTCCGTCTGCGTGGGCACTGTTCGTGTCTGTTTGTAAAGGACAGGAAGGCTGAAAATGACAGTGAATGAAGGCCTAATCCCTTTGGGCGCATTGAACAATCCGCCAAGTAAAGTACAGAAATCTCATAATTTCAATTATCATATTTATCATATTTATTCATTTTCCCCCAGCCAGACTTAATTCCGTCGCTCAGCCTCCCCTTCCTCGCCGCTGCCTCCTCTGTACGTTAATCTATTTAATTTTTTTTTTCTCCCCCACACTTCCCTTTCCACTGGCGAGATGAGAGCCTGCCAGTCACGATGACTGACAGCACTCAAGTGGCCTACGGAAAAGCAGGTCTTTTTTTTTCTGTTGCTTTTCCTCTTATTTTGTATATATATTTTCTCTCCGTCCGATGTTGTGTCGTTGATGCCGGGTCCTTATCAGGAAACCCAATTTGCGCGGGCGCGAGGTAGATGCCACTCACTCTGACTGACAGCTCTCAGATTTCCAGGCAGTGAAGAGATTTCCTTTAAGTTGTTGGGTTCCACACTGTCATGGATTATTTCATCATACATGAAGGTGACACACAAAGACTTACCAGACAGCATAAATGTGTTTCTACTCCTTTTTTTTTGCGCTGCTTTGTGTCCATCTGACCTTGACAGTCATTTTGACAGACAGATGGCAGTCCGAAGTAGGTAAGCTTCAGCCTTGTGGACATTATTTAATTATTTTAGTTCCATAGAAGAGAAACTGACAGAATGAAAAAGGCATCATTTGATTTGTGCAGAAGCAGGTATTTTTCTGATGTTTTTTTATGTTAAAGCGTACAAAAGCATGTTTGATTTCAAGAACATTTCATCTGGGAATACAGACATATGTATGTACTTATGTTTTCGTCTGATCTGCGTGCGTTAAGATTTTCCTCCTCATCTGTGTGTGTATGTGTGTGACGGAGCTTTTAGAGTTCACTGAAATATTAATACTGCTTGAATTTTTCACATTTTGCTACAATCATCAACCTGGCTTATTTTTCTAAGGATTTTATATGACACACAAACACATAATTGTAAAGTAAAAGAAAAAGGATGCATGATAGATACAAATCTGAAAGGTATAGCATGATTGGATGCAACTCGGATCAGATTAATTACCGATTACCAGGTACCAATGTGGATTTTTCTACCACGAAAAAATTTAATGAATTGGAAGACAGGTTTTGTTTTCTTCTCTGCTTGTTACAACAAATGGTGAATGATAGTTAAATGAAATACTAATAAAAATGATCACAAAACTAAAATTCAAAGTGAAAATTAAACATTTTCTGTGGGATTATTGCAGAGTTTCCACATTTTTAATGGTATCGGTTAACTGACTGATTTGGTATGTATTCTGATACCCTTAGATAAAACTTTGTGGAACCGATTACCTTCCGAACTCCCTGAATCAGTAAATAGGGTTCACCTGTGTGTAATTTAATCACATTATACATCAAAATCTGTTCTGATACTGCTGCAGAAGATTATGTCCATCAATAATGGTTTCGGAACATAATTAGGATTTAATTACTGTTTTTTCCGGACTATCAGCCGCTACTTTTTTCCCAACCCTGTGGCTTTTTAACGGTGCGTTTTATTTATGGATTTTTGCAGTTGGTGGCCACTAGAGGGCCTCCTCAATCTATAGATTGTAGGGCTGGGTATCGATTCAAATTTCAAGAATCGATTCGATTCAATATGATCCAATTCAGTATTGATATTTCTATTAAAAGTTTCTTTTTTTCACTGTTATCTTAATTATTTGCCAGAAATTCAATGATTTAACACTGGGTGAGTAACAGTTCACCACAAAACTGTATTAAACCTGTCAGACACAAAACTTAAAATGGCCGTCTGGACTGTTCCTTCCCATTTCATCTTTAAAAAGGGCAAACTATTCTAAAAAAGAAAATCGATTTTTGAACTTGTGAATCGATTCCATTCAATTTCTATATGAATCGATTCAGAATCAATTTTTCGATTATTTCAACACAGCTCTAATAGATTGTACAAGTTGCGACCTTCACTTTAAGGGATGCTGTGCCTTTAAGAGACCGGAAGAGAGCGCGAGAGAGTGAGGAGGATGCTTGCACAAACACTGAAAGCAACTGTGGAACAGACAGACATTAAGAGAGAGTGGGATGGTTAGCAAAAAACAGGTTTTCATGCACAAACCCTCATCATAGAAAACAAACGAAGACACAGATATGATACCGCTTTAAAGTTGAGCAACTTCACGTACCCTTGGGATTTATTAATCAATAGTGGGACGTTGGCGTCACCAGCGTCTCAATGCAATAAGAGGAAAAAAGCTTTCTGAGGTAATAAAAACAGATGTGTGTTCAACCTATCTTGAAGTTGAAGCTGAACACACAGAGAGGAGACAGCTGAGGTGTTTCCATCGTGTTGAAACGTTAATAAAATCGAAGCTTCACCAAATACCAATCACTTTCCTGACAATCCCCTCGGCACAAACCATTACATATGGTAATTAAACGTTAAATCAGCTGCTGCTTTTAATTGGGTGCGGCTTGTATTCGTGCACATTTGAGGTTTTTCCTTAAAACAGGATGGTGCGCCAATAATCAGTAATTCGCTGGAAGGAAACCTACGGGCCCGCACTCCAGTCAGAACTGGTGTCGACAAGGGTTCTCCAGGATAGGGGCAGAGACTGAGCTCATTCTTATGGAAGATTAACAGTGATCGCTAAATGCCATAGTGGCATTTTACTGATTTTTTTTTTTCTTCTTTACCCTTAAAGAATGTCTCCATCACTGTGTTTGAGCATTAGCACCTGTGAAGGTGAACATAAGTGACCAAACACCATTGTCAAAGAACACAGCAGAAATGCCGGGGAGCATGTTTTGGAGAAATTTCAGAGTGTTTAGTAACAAAACAATGTCTCATGCTTTGGATGTCTCAAATAGCAGCGTGTAATCCATCATCTGAGAATACAAAGAGTGTGGTTCAACTCCAGTCGTATGTAAACTATATGGAGATACATAAATACAGCGTGGTACAGGAGGAAAACCTGGTAAAAGCTGAAAACGATTAACTTTTTCTTTTCTTTTCTTCATTTTAAACACAAACACACCATGAGTTCATCGCTTTTTTTTTTTTTTTTTACAAGTGATGCCTGTGTGTGTCAGCTCCCAGTAATGTTCACGCCCGTGTTTGTCAAATGTGACCTCAGAATCCAGAGGCTTATCGCGGCGGTGTTCCACATTATTGATGGCGAGCGGAGATATCGACAGGCCCGAGCGCCGGCAGCTTCCAGCGGCGCCGGCAAACGGGATGGGACTTTGATATGACATATTGCGCGTCTCAGCACAAGCCATAAATAATTCTGACACGTTTTTGTATGCATGGGAAAGTCCTTGATTCAGCCTCCCATAAAAATAAACTTCTATTATGGAAGGTATTTGTCAAGTGGGTGCGTGATGGATGGCCCGGCGTTTACCCCGTGGCAGGACGATGGGTTATGGATGCCCGCCGCCCCTTGCTGGGGGAGGAGTCGCACCCGGCAATGCTGACACCAGAGTAATTACTGCCCTCCTCACCACGGTAACGGAGTGGTGAAGAGGGGGGTTTACACACACCTGCACCTCGGTTCGACCCTCCTTCCGCACTGTCCTGTCACACCATCAGAGCAAAGCGAGGAGGGTGATGAAAGCTGGACATGGACAGATGAACGCACAAACACACGGCTGGATAATGAGATTTGTATGTTGATTTGCTGAGTGATTGATTTAAAGAGGGACAGCCTCTGTTATCCGCCCATGAAGATGATACTCGTCATATATTAATCAATAAGCTAAAATATATTGCAAAACAAGTTTGGATCTGTGATTACTGATGTCTTCCAAAGGACATATTTTAGCTGTCTTCCTTGTGCCCATGCATCCTCAAATTGGCACGCTCATGAATATGTACAGGCCTTCTGGTTGCCAACAAGCACATGCGCGCGTCGTCACTCTCCAGGCCCGGAGGACAGGTTTAGCCGAGGCTACGCTGCCGCCATCTGAGCAGGAGGAGGAACGTAGGCGCGGGGTGAGCAGCGGGTGAGGGGACGGGTGCTCTCGGAACTGCGTTTACCCTCCCCTACCTGCGTGGGCGTGAAGGTGGGGCACGTAGTCGGGATAAGCGAAGGGAGGGCGCGCCTGGGTGCCAGCCTGTTAGTGGGAGTGACACCTGTTCACCGATTCCGCCTTTTGTTTTGGTTTTTATCCTTACAGCTGTTTTACTAACCTTTCCCTCCCTCCGTTCTGCCTCTGCCGAGGTCTCGCTCTTCCCCTGCAGCAGACGGAGCCAGGAAGAGGCTCGTCGCAGCAGGCCAGGGAGCGCTGAGTGGGGCCGGTCCAGATGTTGTTGCGGGCGAGGAAGGAGGACGGTTTTGACAAGATACAAGCTCAAACTCAGAGAGTTACTGTATAGTCCACACACAGCCTGCTGTTAAAGGAGATGATTTCTACAAGACGCTGTGTGTAAGTCAGCTGCCATATGCCACGCTCCAACACAGAGTCAGAAACTACAGATGAATATGGACCTAGAGAGTCACACTTTTTCCCTCCAAACTGACCAAATGTAAAATCTCACATGTGAACAGGATTTAAAATAGTCAGTATTTTGTTTCTACCACTTTCAGTTACTGAAGCCTGTCTAGAGATTGAAACCATTGCGCGGATTTGTTTGTAACTGCTTTCCAGAATAGAGTAGCAATAAATATGACTCAACGATTTTAGCCTTTCAGGGAAAAAAAATCTATATGCTGAAATTCTAGCTAGATAGATAGATAGATAGATGGATAGATAGATGGATAGATAGATAAAGAAAGAAAAAAAGAGAGAGAAACTACAAAGATTAAAAGCCCACACAGTAAAAAAACAATTACATTACAAAAATTAGATAATAGTATTTAAAAACTAAATAAGAATAAAGATCTGTCTGTTTTCCAATTCATTTATCCTATTTTAGAGCCTGAAAATCTAAAAATCAGGAAAGCATAAAGAATAAACAAATACCTACCAGCCTGTTCTTTTTCTATTACCCATTTCTATGACTTCTTTTCAAACACACTTTTTGAGTCATGCCCTCTAAAAAGAGACGGACACTAATCTATATGACAACACGGCATCTGTGGCTGCGCTGTCTAGAAGCTTCTTACAGTAATTCTTAAAGTAATAAAAAAAAACATTATTTTTTTCTGAAAATATGTTGAATTGTTGGGTGGCTGTTTAATAGCAACACAGAAAAAAAATAATGTAGCTAGCAGTTTTGCTTCAAGGTGTATCTATGAGAGAAACTTGAATAAGCACCATGAAGAGAAGGGTGGTGAAGTGGGTGGACTTCCCTTTACCCAGAAGAAATTGTTTATTTGTTTAAAACGATTTTCTCCAGGATTATGCAACAATTTGGAATCTTGGAATTTATTGTAAGGAAATACTTAAAGCTGAGGGACAAGTACTCAACACAGTTTATATAATTAGTTCAAAAAGGGAGTCGACAGCCAGACCAAAGCTTTTGTTTTGTGAACAAGAAACCTAACCTGCATGTTTAGCTATGGTAATAACATCATTATAAACTTCTTTTCCCTCTGTGTCAGAGCTAGGGGACTGAGAGAGTTAGCAGGTGACTGCAGTCTGATTGTATATCAGTATACTGTAAATATAAGCATATGATCAGCTTGAAGTAACTTTTTAGGGCTACAAGACGTATTGTGGGTAAAGTAATTGCAGATAGACCAATAGTCTTTGAGTGCAATAGTTGATGGTTTTAACAGCTAAATTACTGCAGTGTTTTTGAACTCTCAAAAATAAAACCTGGATTGATTATGTAAAAAAAAACAGGGGAAAAAAGGTATGAGAAATCGTCATATCAGTTTACATTTTAAGCTCAAATTCAAGTTGCAGTTTATGCTATTAATGCGTTTGTCTTATTTCATTATTTCCTTAAACAACGATGCCAGAATTCTGAGTTCCTCATCACTCATTAGCGTCTTTTAACTGTATTTTCAGCTGACCTCTGCTCCCATTTTTACGTATTATCATCATGGAGATGCATCAAAATATCCTGATATATGTAATACACAAAAAATGTACTTTGTTCTACATAAAGGCTGCTGTGCATGGCTTTCACTTTTGAAATTGTAGGTGAAGGTTAACATGTTGTAGTTAGCAGTTTAAATGGTAAACCCTCCACTACACCTCTTGCATATCGATGCAGACAGCATGAAGACATGCTTGTTTGCAAGAAGCGTACCTTGTTTAACCCAGTAACCCTTTCCCAGGGTTCAGATTGGTGAACTGACGTTGCCGCTGGCTGCTACAGATTGGGGGTCAGGGAGAGGAACAGGCTTCGGTCAATAGGCTTAGAAGCCCATCAGGGACTATTGATTGTGGCGGACAGTGAGGCCAGCTCTGCACTAATTGTTTCTTTACTAGCCTGTGGCAAAGACAACAGTCACCGGCAGACACTCATGAATCTTACATCTGTTTTGTTGCGAAAGCACCGGCAGTTAATAGCCTTTGATTACTGAGGGTTTTGTGTGGATGTGTACGTGTGAGTGTGTGTGTATTTCTGCTGGAGTCTAACTGAGGATGAGGCACACATCTGAGAATGCATGTTGGTGTTCATATATCGGAGAAGTTACAGAGGATGTAGAAAATGGAAGGCATGTTTAATATAATAAACATCTGAAGGTGACAAACATTTTTAAGTAGAATTTTGTTGTTCATTTCAAGGTTTATGTAGATACGCTGTTGACTGTTTAGGAGCTAATCATAGCAGAGTGTAAGTCGACAAAAGGCATCAGTCAGTGTTGTGATTCCATTGTTTGTACAGTCATGTGTTACATGTAAAGATTTTAATAGCTTATATACATAATTATGTGGTCCAGATTGTGTAGCTGCACCATTGTAAGCATTCATATCCGTAAAAGTGTAGCAACACGTCAAGCTTGATGAAACGAGATGTGTTATGGGGGTCATTAGAATCAGGTAAAAAATAATAAATAATAATTTGTATCGTATTTGGGAATACTTAGAATTTCCAGTGATTGTTTTCCTAAACAGAATAAAAATTTAGCTGTATTAGAAAAAATTAGTTTATAGTAGAATTATTCATTACAAGTTTGATTTGTTTAAGTGATTCTGCTGATTCAGATAACAAAATGAACTGATAATGAAGCATTTATTTTATTCAGGAACCATTTGAATTATCTGAAACAAGCAGAGCACCTTCCCTTAGCGACCTGCCTACCTGTGGTATCCTCACCGTACTTACATTTGATTCGTTTAATCTCCTGCATTCAATACAATTATCATCCGAAACACAACACGGTGTCAAGATTAGAAATCAGAGACCCCCATACGCAGGGCTTATATTTAACTTCATGGGACTAAGTCACATTATGCTAATACAGATGTAAGATTCTGATGATATAGAAACTTGTGAAACATACTTAGATTTTTTGATAGTGCAAATATTCATTTCAATATTTATTATTTTTGCTCTTTAAACACCATGTCAGTTTACTGTTTTGCAACAATAGTCTTGTCTTTGTTCTAAATTTACTCATTCATTGGCATTGATTATGTCAAAAACATGGCGGGGTGAATGGCGTTACTTTCTGTTTCATTTTTCTTTTTAAAAAAAAACCATAAGAAAAACCTAAAATCACATGTTGATAAGGCTCAGGGAGAGATATGATGAGCCTGATAGCTTCAGGGAAGAAGCCGTTTCTCAGCCTTGATGTCCAGTCTCGAAGCTGCACCGCCTAGAGGCTATAGTAAGGACTGATTTTCAATATTCTGTTGATTATTCACAATGAGCAACATTAATTTAGCCACAAAGGAGAATCTCCATACATCTTTTTCTTTTTTTAAACTGAAGGTCAACAAGGACCACACCAAACCAGGACAGCGCCTACTAAAATTAAACCGCCGTCTAAAAGCAGCCATCTCATCCTGACAAGGTTAATGTACCGTCAAAATTTCATCTTGAAAGAATGTAATTTTCTAGTCTTTACAAAAAAATAATATTTTAAATTTTCACAGAAACACATCCAGCTTTAAACTATGCCGTTAGTGTAGTTTTTGCTTTTACATTAAAGATGATTTCTAAGAACCTTTTACCTACAGTATTAGACAGTGCTGCCATCTTACACATAGCAGTTTTTCACCACACCCTTGCTGTGGAATTTCCATCCAGCCGGGATCAGTTTTTCTGTCATCGTGGACCTTGCCGCGGTTTCAGAGGGCAATCGAGTTGCCCAGGAGTCATGCCTGCTATTCTAACCCCTCCATCCGCAGTAGCCCTGCTGAATACAACCACACAAGGTTTGTTTATTGCATACAGCAGCAGAGTTTGTTTGTGGCCAGCTGTCAGAGCAGCCAGCCTGTTGTGATGAAAGACACTTGGACCTTCCCATCCATTTCACATTTGCTCCAATCAATTATTCAACAGGACAGCCAATTAAAAATGAGGGAGAGCGGTCAGGGCCTCGCCCCCCAAAGGCCGCCACTAGACAACTCTCTCCGTGAATAATTGGTGCAATTAATTTAGCATTGAGCAATAAAGGGGTTCTCACTCTCCGCTCTGCCTCTTTCCCTATATACCGCAGAACCTCTCAACACACCAGTCATTACAGACACACATCACAACAGCACACACAGACACACACACACACACTGCAGCAGGGTTATAGTAGAGATTTCAGGAGCTACTGGACAGCATTCCAAGATGCAGGTGAGGTTGTCCCTCCAACTACTATTTCCCTTTTTATGCAATAAAAGTACTTTCAGATTTGTGCATCGTGTGTTCAGGTTAAAGCATGAACGACGATAAAAATGTTAAAAGACCCAGTTCTTGCAATACTAAAACACAATGTTTTTTTCTGGTCAAAGACTTGTCTCAGTCAGCACCAGCCAGTTGCCTTGTCAGCGTTACTTCACCTTCTGAATCCTAAGCTGTTGTTATGGGCCCCAGATAGGAAAGTGGCTCCTTCCAGCTTTGTTTGTTTGAGACTTTTATTTTGAAGTAGGAAAGGAACACCAATACAGAAATACAGAAGACCCCGTCCTTTGTAATTTTCTGGATGGATTTTACTTACAAGGTAGAAAAACATAATTGTTTTTAAGGTTTTGTTGCCACAGTTGCATTTACTTGAAAGTGGACACTACATAGAAAGGGAAGAAAGAAATGGGGAGGAAAACATGCGATAAAGGTCTGTTGCAGCGGGACTCAAACATGTTGAGGACTGAGGCCTGGAGTGCCCGCACTAACCACTGTGCTAGTGACGACGCAGTTTAGAGGAGATTTATAAATGCCGCAACCAGCTAACCATTTGGGACATTGATTGCAAATTAAGCATCTGTTTCGAAATTTAGATCTAATCTAAAGTTGTCTGTTTGTTCAGAATGTAAAATACTTGGTACCACTGCAGTTAGAAGTGTTTTGAAATAACCTTGTAAGGTAGAGATACCAATCAGGAAGTTCTAGAGGCAGAAGCTACTTATAGACACATTATGGTGGATGCGCGGGAGTTCGAACGTTGACCCAGATGGGCCCATGTACAAGACAGGCTGTAATAACATACAAGAAAATGTCGATCAATGATCCCAGCCTCATCTTTTCTGAAACGAAGAACATATTTCCTTCCCATAACCATAGCCTGACTATTATTTGCAAGATAAAACTACGTAGACTGATGTACAGCTACTAAGCTGCAACGGCTTAGTAGCTGGTTTATTTAAGTAGTAGGTGGTTTACTTTAAACTGAATTCCAGTTACCTCTGAGGTTGGGAATTCTGTTGTGGGAATGGTTTTAAATCCATTTTACCAGGCTTTTAGTTGCAAACCAGCTGGATTTGCTAACTGATGCATTCATTGACAAGCGGCTTTCAACAGTGAAAGCTAAAAACTAAACTAAGTGAAAGCTTTTTCTTTTTTTTACCATTTAAACACAGTAGAAGCATTTTTAATAGAGGGGATTGTGTTTCAAATTGTGTTCCCGTGGCTACAACAAATAACTTATGCAACCAGCCATTTTGGATTTTGATACTGGGTTGATTAGAAATGTCCAACTTTCCTTTTGTGGAATTCGACCTTAAAGGAACCTTCGTTTTTAAACTTTCACTTTTAAAAATCTGTAAAATAAAAAAATAAAAATAAACAGCATCTTTCAACCAGTTGTGCAATTCCAGTGGATGAGAATGTTTTCCTAATTTTTGTATCTGATGTTCAATTTGATGTCACAACAGACTAAAGGTTGTAACTAAGGTTACAGTCTTAGTGTGGGACTTTCTTGTTCTCGTTATCACACTTGTCGTATATCTGAGCTGGTACTATAAAATATTTGGAGACTTAGGTTGATCAAAGCTGAACTACATACTTCAGTATGCAATGGAGATTCTTCAGGACCCAGATTAAGGTTTATGAAACATTTGTACTATTTGTTAAAACAAAACCTATAAAATTAGGATCATCATAGATTTAGCTTTATTCATTTTACATTGACTACTAATTCTTTCCTTGTTTCTTCTCTTTGTTTTTTGTTTTCCCCAAAATATTGCTTGGATCTCATCTGGTTTTATGTACCCAATGTTGTGTCATCTCATGAACTTGATGTACAGTTGCGCCCCTATTGTTTGATAATGATCGCCAGGTGGAGGCAATGCTTGATGTAGCTGGTTATTTCTCTGCTATACCAATAGTACGTACACAAACCCAAACACAGCTGTGCCCTCTGGGACTTGCACGCCGATCCAATCTTGGAGCGCAGCAGGAGAGGATCTGAGCTCGGATTGCGGAACCTTGGACGAAGCGCGAATTAATCCTACGCAAACGAATTATCCAATTTACTTTGTTCTATACATTTCTCCCCCTTATTGTTTCTTATGTGCAATCATGCTTAATTGGCTGTTGCCCTGAGAGGATGGCGCCAGGGGCTCGTAACGGCGCCCGCAGCTGGCACGAACACAGGAGTGAGTACGCTCGGGAAGGGTGGCGGGTGGGTAATGATGACAGCTTAATTCCACCACTGCTCCGATTTATTCAATCACAATGGAAGTATGATGACGGACCGATTTCCCCCTCCCCTTCCCCCTACTCCCCGCCTTCGTCTTCATCTCTCCTCTGGCCCCCGCTTCCCTCCCACACCTTCTCTTTATTGATCAATCTTTAACTCTCAGTGTACACCCCCACCCCCCTCACCCCAACGCCCCCATTCCTTCTTTTCCTCCACCGCCCACCTCGGAGAACAACCCCACCACCCGCCCACCCACCTCTTTTGATAGCCAGATTGACAGTTGAGTAATTTCACTGTCAGCGGTGAGTGACGCATGGTAATGGGAAGACGTTTCAGGGGCGCATTACAACACAAAATAATTTCCAATTTACCGCTCATCAAAAGCACTCACAAAAGAAAAAGGGAGAGGGGCACGGGAGGGACGTGAGGAGAGAGGGAGAGCGGGAAAGAGAGGACGGGGAGGAGGAACACAACAGTGGATTTATGGCTTCAATTACTGATATTTCACATTTAGTTTAAAGCGACATGTTTTTGTAATGTGACAGGCTTCACTGGGTTTGAAAAGCTCTTCAGACCTCTCCACTTCCCTTTTCTTGTTTTTTGTTTTTTTTTTCCTACCCTTTTCCTTTCTCACTCTCTCTTCTCGCTGTAGGGATAATGAAAGGGCGAATGCGGGCAATGTTGGGGAGGCGGGGAAGTTGGAGGTTAAAGTAGAGAGTGATAGCTGTGGCTCCAGAGACTCTTTAGAGAGCCGAGCTGGGAGGAGGACCGGACCTGAAGCTTCCAAGTAGATGGATTTGACTCGAACCTCTCGCCATCGTTCACCGGGTGGGCTTCAGTCTCTGCCCTGCCCGTCACCGGCCAGATTTACAACTTCACCTCACTAATCATCAATCAGCTCTAACCTTCCCTTAATGATTGTCTTGGGTTAGTACAATACCCATGCTGCATGAAAGCAGATGGTTGCAATCAGTTTTTCCTGTAAAATAATTCCTTAGGAGAGTCATGTACAACTGGTTCTCTGAGCAGATTTCAGCACATAATTGTAAAACACAGAAGAACATCATTTTTAACCTTTAAAATCTGAACATGTTGACTTGCAGATGTATTCAATCCTCTTTGCGCTAACAACTGGAATAGATAGTACAATTATAAAACAATATCCCAAGGTTGAAACATCTCACACAGCATTCTTCAATCCATCATTCGAAAACGAGTAAAACAAAAAGAAAGAAAAAACGTATAGTTGAACTGCAAACCTAACAACACGTGGCTGTAAACCTGAACTTACAGGCCAGGAGAGCATTCATCAGACAAGCAGTGAAGAGTGTGACTCTGGAGGAGCTGCACCTTAGTCTTTATTTATAAAGACTTTAGCCTTATGGGTCATTCTTTTTATTTTATTTTTTATTTTATTTTATTTTTACTTATGTTAAATGTTTTATGTGCACAACTGTACCGAAAAAAATTCCTAGTTTGTGAACTTGTTCTCAAACAATGGCAATAAAACCGATTCTGATTCTGATTCTGATTAGGTGGAAGATTGAGTTTGAAGTGCACTTTACAAATCTGTGTTTTTATTGAAGAGTACACAAGTAGAGAGTCATTGGAAAAAAAAAAAAAACTAGAAGTATTCCTGTTTGCAGTTTATTACAAACCATTTGTGGAAGAAAGTGCTCTTGTCAGATGAGAACAAAATACAACTTGTTGACCTTAAGGCAAAAGCCTATGTAGCAGCAACACTAAGAAGTCAATAACACGGGTCATATTCCTAAAATTCAACAGGTGGGAATTTCTGGATCTTGTTTTATTGGTTGGTTTGGATATATTTCACTGAAGTAATATACCACAGCGCCAACGCTCAATAGCAAGACTGATTCTGCATTCTACCCGTAAACATAACATTAGTACTGTGCAAGTTGTTGATAGCTTTTTATAATTAGGCCATACTTTTTTCTTTCTTTCTGTTTTGGTACAAGGAAGCTTAAAAGAGTTGATGGGAACGTAGATGTAGCAAAACACGGAGCAGTGTTGAAGGAAAACCTGTTTGAAGCTGACAAAGACTTTGACTTGGACAGATGTTTAACTTCTAGGGCCAGACCAACAATGCAATGGTTGACTTTAAAGCTTGTTAATGTGTTTTATTGGCCAAATCAAAATCTACAGGTAAATCAAAGTGAAAATCTGTATCAAAACATAAAAATACTACCCTTCCAGGTGGAGCTTTTTTGCAGGAAAAATGTGCAAATGTCTCAATGTGCAAAGCTTGTACAATGCTCAAAAGAATTACTGCAAAATGATTGGCGGAATAGGTGCTGAATACAGATGCCTACCACACTTATTATTTCTAAGACTTTTTGTGAGCATTATCCTTTCTCTTCAAGTATACAGCACTTTGGTTAGTTTATTATAAATAATCCCAATAAAGCACATTAATGTTTGTGCTCATGAAGGCCAGGGCCACAAATACTTTCGCAAGGTTCTGTAAATGTTTTTAAACAGCCACACTGTCAAAGACCAGGCTTCCATCTCATTTCCTACCGCCTTTCCCTCCGCAGAGCCAACACAGTTGCCCTCTGTGCAGCAGCACCACACATATAAAGCAATAATTGCTCCCAGGGACACGTCTGCAGACGGCTGCGGTGAACCTCCCCTCCTGATAAGCACAATTTTCTCAGGGAAAGTGGTTTATTATTTCTGACTCTAAAATAAGCCTAACAGTGAGCCACATGCGATGACTTTAACTGGTTGAACGAATGACTGGAGGTTCTTTTTCTCTTTTTCAACTCAATACAAATATTAAACATTTTTTGATAAGACATTTTTACCCTTCCAAAATGCACAATGACAGAAAGTAATCCTTTCCGTTGATCTTCACATCTTGGCACGTTACAAAGACAAACTTCAATATATTTTACGTGGTAGCCCGAGGCAGAGTTGTGCGTAATTCTCTTTAGAAACACAAATCTGAAACGCTCATTCCAAGTCTTATGCATCCAATCTTGACAATTACTTTATAAAACGTATTTTCTTGTTTTAATAACTGCATGTCTTTTGGACTATTTCTATACTGGTGTTGCACTTTGAGACTGAAATCTTTGCCCATCCTTTTTTGCAGAATAGGTCAGGTTAAGTCAGCTCAGTCAGAGGATCATTTTTTTAAGTCTTGCTACTCATTCTGACTAACTAGCCTTAAAACAAGGATCTAAACATGATCCTTGTTTGCTCTGGTTTGAAAACTTAAAGAAGTCTGTATTTTTTCAACCTGGACCTTATTTTTAGCATGCATGCATGCATTCAGTTACTCACCCACACTACTTTAGAGCTACTTGGAAACCTTCTGGAGAATTTTAGATTCAGTTGCTATCAGCATATATATAACCATATAATGGGAGTCCATCAGGGCAGGATATTTGCCGCCTGTAATGAGGCATTATCTGCCCCAAAACTCCTTCATTTAGCCTTCTTTTGTTATTTATTGTTAGCACTACTCCCCTCAGAGTACTCTACAGCGTTCGGTAAGACAGAACTTGCTACCACAGACATCGACATGGTTCATTAACCGAATGACCAATTGGATTAAGTTAAGCTTCTACAGCCACCCTTTCTGCAACCTATGCAGACTACAGCTGTAATGGCAGCTGTTGACATCATAGAAATCCCAGGTTATTGTAAGTTGGAATTAGTTGCATTATTATGGTGCGTTCACACAAAATGCCAAATGCCATCGTCATTTGCGGCAAGATTACATGTAAAGTCTACGGTCGAGTCCGTCAGAGGTCCTGCGGTGCGTTGTATACGTTGGCTCCGTCAACTTTTCAAGCGTTACTTGCCTTGTAAGCGGCAACGTAGCAAACACAACCAACGCAGAAGTTCAACTAGCTGAACTTTGATGGACTTGATGCACTTGATGTAGTGCGGCAACCAATCAGAGCGTCTCACTGTAGTGACGTCACTACTCTAATCTTGAATAAAGCGCAGGTCCAGTGAAAATGTTTTCAACAAACCCAGATTTCAGAAATCAGAAATAACACTAACCGAAGTCAGATGGACAGGCGGTCCTAAGGAGGAACAGAGCACCAGTAGTTGGTGTCCTGGTAGGATATTTGAGCTCCGATGCGGCCCAGGAGGTTGTAAGATTAGGCGCGGGACAGACGGAAGTAGCGCTGAAAGCAAACCTCATCCATAAGCATTTCCTGGAGCAAATGGTTAAACTCCCCAAACTCAGAACGTATCTGAATAATGGCCGCTGATGCACCCGATGTCGACGTTGTCTAGCTTTATCTAGCAAATAAAGCCAAGCCACTCTCTCGATACGATCCACCATAGTTCAGAACGACCGGCAACAGAGGAAGCAGTGGCTCTCTTTTTTGCAGCATGATCCTGTAAAATCCCCAGAAGCTAATATCCTAGCACCTCGGGAAATATCCTGCCCTGACTGACTCCCATTATATGGATATAGGCGGCTCGCGACTTGATATAAAATTCTCCTGAAGGACTCAAAGTGGCTCCAAACATGTCTGAGTGAGCAACTAAACATAAAATTGGCAAAAAATAAAGTGTAGGTCAGAAAAAAAAAGAACTTCTCCTTTAAGGGTCAATGCCCTGCTGGAGGGTGAACCTTTGCCCGACTATCAAGGCTTTTGGGCCTCTGACAGGTTTCTCCTCTAGGATTGAGCTGTATTTAACACCATCCGTCTTCACTTCCACCCTGACCAGCTTCCCTGTCCCTGAAGGAGAAAAGCATCCCGCACCATAACACTGCTACTAACATGTTTCCCCCTGGGAATTTGGTGCTCCTGGACATGTTTCCTTCTCAGCATGCCAAAGTTCTGCAGATATCTGCTGATGAATCATCATTTGATTTGGGTTATCTGAACCAGAGAAAGAACTAAAATGTGCACGCATTAAGTGGCCCTCTCCAATAAGGTCTATTGCAATAACTAAAAAATGTTCAGAAAAAAACCTTTGAAACAATGTATTCTTCTACTTTTTCAAAAAGAGCGTTACTTTTTCACGGCTCGTCATTTAACCGTCGAAGATAGATAGAATTTTAAAGTTGCAGCATGACCAAATTTATATTAAAGGTTTGAATAGGTTTGCGAGGAACTGCCTGCGCCTAGATAGTCCTAACGCTCAAAGTAATCCTGGCAAAGGTTTCGCTTGTGACTTTTTTTTTTTTGAGCTAAAAGGTAAGTAAAACCTCCTTAGGTCGGAGCCAAGGAGGGATGCATGCGCACTGGGATCGTTCTCCAGCTGTGTGTCCCTTCTCAGTTTAGCTGTTTTTTTGTTCTTTAACCCGTGCAGCCCCCTAATTGCATGTGCGTTGCTTGCATATGCATGCGAATGAACGCAGCCCGCCCTCTACCCAGCTGTTAGTCGTGTCACAGCGGAGATTGATAAGTTGCTGCTAAGAGCTCTTTGTTTGAGCTGCCTCCTGGAGTGAGAGGAAAACACCACCTGCTTGCTACGTGGAAATGAGAACACACGCACACACACACATCTGTACCTTACACATACACACACACACACTTTTGACGGTTATGATTGGGTGCAAATCCCATTCAAGAGAAGGTCCTACATTTTATTTCATCTAATGAAGCAGTAACAGTAGATGACCGTAAAAGCTTTCTGTTGCAGACATGTATTTGTATGTATATGTAGAGAGTGTGTTTTTTGTGTGTTTTTTTATGTTAAGTGATCATGGTTTCGGGGCTGTGATATGAATCCAATTTGACAAACGATTCCTATTTGTCATCTACTTTTTATGACAATTGCCACCTTTAATTAGAAATAAACACCGTGATTAGAAACCGTTCAGCAGGATACAACGGAAGAAATGTAATCAGCGCTCATTAACATCAATTATCCAGAGCCTAACAAACAAGCGTTTTCCCAAGCCTTTTCTATTTTACCTCTGCCGCCTATCTCTGATGGTAGATTAAGTATACAGATGATAGGGCAGCTACAAAGGCAGACCTCTGCTGATAAGGATAAGCAAATGTGTAGGTGACAGTAAGTAATATGTTACTCTGCATGCTCGTGTTCCTCAATTTCCCCTCGCTTCAAGCAATGCGACAGATTATGCAGGTGCTCGGTGGCCACCTGCTAAACACAGCAACTCCCACCTGTCTCTGCCTATCTTTACTAGGCAGAGTGAGTAAATGCACTTGCTTCTAAGAGGAAAAGGGAAGAAACAAGAAATCAAATGGAAGTGCCCCAGTAGAAGAGGGCATTATTAGTTGTAAAGCTATTTGTCACATAATTATTAACGGGGTGGGCGATATGACGATTTAAGACCGTTTTACGATCTACACGTCTGATCTGTCATTTTTGAGAGATCGTTTTATCACGATTCGAAGTTCTGCTGCTGTATGGAAACTTTCCGCTTTCTCCCTGCACTAAGCTAATGATCCTCCCGTCCCGTTCGTGTGAGAGCAAAAACGAGGATTTCATTCTGAAGTGAAAGTCCTCGTCCGTTGTATGGAACTGGTTTGGCTTTTTACTGGACGACAAAGAGCAAACAAACATCATTTGCAAAGTTTGCAAGGAAATCGTCAAGGCAAGTGATCACAACACCAGGAACTTGTTTAATCACTTGAAAAGGAGGCATCCCAAACAATACAGTGAGAGCTAGCTGGCAGCTAAAGCTAAAAGCAGCGGTGCTCAGTGCTTCTTCCGCGCAGCAAATGCTAGCAGAATCAATCCCAAAACCTACTCCCTACGACACAGACAGCAAACAATCCGTACTACTAAGTTGCCCAGCTGCAAGTTTTTCTTCCAAACACCGCCATTCCGAGCGTGTACGCTGTATGCACAGAGTTGCAGGGAATATGTTTGGATGGATGGAAAAATAATCACAACTGCTTACACTTCACTCTACCTTCATTACCTTGTATTATCTTTGTGTTGTATACTGTTGTGTTTTTACAATACATTGTTATAACTTGTGTTTTTGTTAGGCAGATAAATGTGTTTATTTATAACGTCAGCATTATGGACAAGTTAATGTTTGCCAAAAAAATTTGAACCAATTAAGGCTGTATTTACCTCCTTGTATAAGGATTATTTATTGGCATATCAGAGATTGCACAATACATTTGCACTCTATTTCGAGCTGTACTGTATATTCTTTTTTTTTTATTTTAAAAGATTTTTTATTTTATTCTATTTGTTCAATATCGTATTTTCAAACTAAAGTAAGTTCATATGTGCTCTCTGGTTTCTGTGTTATTAGATAAGAAAATATTACAATTTTATACAACTGCATTTAAATATTTTTTTTTCAACGTAAAATACTATAAAAATACTTATAAGTTTAAGTATACTTATACTTATAATAGATAATCTCTGGTGTGAGTTAACAATATAAGTATTTTTGCACTGTGTTGGTTATTCCTAATTTGAATACATTTATTTGCAGTTTAAGTTATGTTGGTCATCATAAAAAAAAAAAAAATCCTCATAAAATTTGAAATCTTGATAATATAATCATAAAATCGTGATATTCAATTTGTGCCATATCACCCAGCCCTAACATAAAGTATGTTTCCCTTTTATTAGGTGTGTTAATTTTGTGTAACATTTTAATTGATCCACAACAAGAAATTTTTATGTGTTTCAGAGAGATTTTATGACACAAAGAAATGCATATTTTATTCTAGAGTGGTGGCCGAATTTAAGACTAGCTCTGTTACGTTAGTTCTGGTTTACTTTTTTTGCTACCTTTCTTTTTCCTTTGAGATTTTTGCTCTTACTGTTTTCTTTTTAATTGTTATGAGGCATTGCAACGAGTTGTTTGGTTCCTTTTTATTTTTACAATCGGTGAGGCTTATTGGCATAGGCTAAAAGAAAAAAAAAACACCTTAACTGCGACCCCAAATCCCAGGGAATTTGAAACGGAAGCTTCGTGGATGCGGAGCTGAACCAAAGAGCAGAGAAAGAAAACGCAAACTCAAAACCAGCTCCTCCCTCTATCACAATGGACAAGGATCATATCCCTGACTCAAACAGACTTTCTAACCATACAGCCAGACAGAGATTTAAAGAGGAGCAGCAAAAGCAAATGAGGTGGATTGGTAGTGCAGTCCTCAAAATGGTGGAAGAAAGCACTCTGATCAGATGAGACCAAAGCTGAAAGCTCGACCAGAACACATCATCCCCATGGTGAAACTGGTGGTGGCAGCGTTATGCTGTGGGCATGCTTAACTGTGGCCAGACAATCTACAACCAATCTAAATGAGCTTCAGCTAATTTGCAAAGAAAAAAAAAGGCGTGATATTCTATTGCTCAATCTGCAAAGATAACAGCATTAAAGTATTGACGACAGTATATTATTTTTCTTCAAATTTACAACTATGTACTACATTGTGTTGCTCTATCGCATAAAAGCAGCTTCTTCTGATCTTAACAAAGCGAATAAACGAGGCGTTTCAAGCCCCCGGTTTTGTTGAATTTATACAGCTATCATCCTAGATTTTTCTCTCATTTGTCGGTTATCTATTGCCGAAGCCACACCGCAACAGTCACAAGCTGACGACATGACTGCTGGCTGTCTTCTCGTCCTCATCCCTGACATTTCTCACAACCGTCACAGTACAGTCAGCATTCCTTCATGCTCCTCCTGCATATGTCCGTTCATATGGGTGCCTAAATATGCTTGTGATGGTCCCATATGTCGGCTCTTACCAGATAGAGCTTCATATCAGGTCCAGATAGAGCAGTCACCCGGCATATACCGCAGAGGCAACACAAGCACTGAGAAACGGTGGAAAACGTGATACCGACCAATGAGGGATATGGTGGTTTAAAAAGAGGAAAAAATGTGGAAAGGTTTTTATGCATGCATGTGTGATCCCATGTGTTTTCTCTCTTTTTCTTTTTTAAGTTCTGGACCGTGACACTTTTACCCGTCCTCTATTAGAATCCCTGAATCCAAACTTGCGGTATTCAATCATTTTGATTAAAAGCCTCGGTCTCTAACAGAAGTGTTGGGAGTGGAGCTGCACGGCGGCCTGACACGTTTGAGAATTCATATATTTTCATAAACTTTTAACAATGTCAATGAGACACGTCTTCAATCTTTGGCCGCGCCACGGCGGGGCATTCAATCTTTCTTTAGCTTTTCGACAGAAAATTTGAATACGAGCGCGGTGTTATTAATGTGACAGTTCATGTGGGGGGCTTCGCTGGGGGGATTTGTGGGGAGTTTTTTTTAGTTTTTTTTATTATTATTATTATTATTAGTTTTGGAGACACTTGAAGCAGAGAGGGAAGAAACACGGTCTGCTAGGTCAAACACGGCTGCAGGAACCTCGTCCCATTCCCAGCTTGCGGTGGCGTTAACATTTAATTTTGCACGCCCAATTAACAACGCTAACTAACCAAGGACATTAATTTCTGCTGGAGCTTATGTATTAAAAAATGGAATAGATTTTCCTTTCTTTTTTTTCTTCTTTTTTTTTGGCCTCGTTGTGAATCTCCTATGTATTTGTCAATTCGTTTTGCACACCAGGGCCATCTCAGTTGTTTTCAGTTTTTATTGAATTGCAGTCAAATCAATATTGCTCTATTGCAGATTTATTAAGAGGCATACTTATTTGTGCTCGGAATAAGTATTAAGCGCTTAGTTAAGTGATTCTCTAACCAAATTGTGCAATCAAAACATTTAATTTTCCCACTTATGTAGTTCAATCCATATTTAATTCTTGTAAATTATTAAAAAACACTTTTTTTTTCATTTTTAAAATTAATGTTGAGTTTTTTTCCCTTACTCTCATAAGTGGAACTGATTGCCCTTGATGCCTTGAAGAGTCAACCCGGGAGCAAATATGAAACGGTGTGATCAATGTGCTCATCTAAGAAAACGGGCGTCCACCGGAATCCATAAAAGTAGGTTGGGGAAGCTTTGTACTGAGTGTCTGTTGCCTTTGACACATCTTTGGTGTCATGGGTGGTGCCACAGAGGCGCCTGGGAAACAGGCCGACCCCCATTCATATAGCTTTTATTACCACTCTCTGGTTACACGCCATAATAACGCAGAGCATTTTATCAGCATTAACTTCAGCGGTGTAGATATCCATCTGTCAATATGCAAACTCTTATTGACTGTGCTCATATTTATGGGTGGGGGGGTCATGTGTTTGTTTGGCCGCATGGATGTTTGCCTGCACTGCTGTGTGCACTCAGCTGTTTGCTCGGGGCCAATAGCAGGTTGGTCTATTAAGATCCAAAACCCGATACACTGATGAATACTGCAGAGGATCTTCGGTAAGATAATATAGACTGAAACACAGGCAGGTACACCAATCAGTCACAACATATAAACCACTGACAGTTGAAGTGAATGACATTGATCATGTTGCTACAGGGCAGTCTACTGATGGGAATTCTTAGATCTTGTCATTCAGATTCATGTTGTTGTGTTACTCACCTGCATTGGGTTTCAGAACTCTCACACATTGGCGTAGCCAAAAAAATTGCTTTTTAGGTGGGCCCAGCAGAAAATGGGTGTGCCATTGAAATATTGAAATGAAGTTATTCCCACTTTTCCACGGTTGCTTCAACAGATATGTGTCTATGTACATCAGAAACTGCTTAGAACAAAGCATCCAAGCTGAATACAACATAATAAAGCTGAAGCCTAATACAGGTAGCTCATGACACAAAAAGTAGTTATTTTTAGGTGGTGGTTCATTTTGATTGGGCTTCATGCATAATTGAGACAATGTTCTGGTTTCCCTGTATCGCATCAGATCAGCGCCAGTCTTATGCAGATGATGAAACTCTACAAAGAATAAATTTAACCACTGTCTGATATCCAATGCTTTACATAATATTGATTCCATTAGAGGCTAATATTAGGGTAGCTGACACTGTAGTTAACAATAGATTTAGAAGTTGTTAATCATGTTGCTGCAGCACATCATTTTCATCATTGCGCTATGGGGAACATAATCTTTTCCATAAAATTGTAAGTTTAAAATCTACTATCTTAGAATTGGTTACCCAAAGCAATCTCACTGCTAGCCTTAGCCTATCTGGAGCATTCATAAGGTTTGATTTTTAAAACAGCCAATAGCAGCTAGTCTCGCAAAGATGAATATGTTACCTCTAGTTTTATTTTGTTTAATTTCACGATGAATTTAGGTCACACTCCTCAAACGTTAATTTGATAATAATAAAATTTGATCAATTTGATTGTGATCTCTTTTAAGATGGGCCCTGGTCCAAAGGGGGTGGGCCTAAGCCACCCATGCCCACCCATAGCCACACCACTGCTCTCAAATCTCAATGCTGTTTTTCATTAAAGGCACCAGAATAATTATATCAACAAAGACTCCTGTTCACAAGTGGATCAGTGTCCCAAATTAGGACACAGCAAGACCATCGCTGTTGATTTTAGAGGAAACTTAGTAGTTGATGTCACCTAGCAAATATCATCCCGATAGTTAAACTTGGTGGTGGCAGTATCATGCTGTGGGAATCTTTATCTTCAGCAGGGAGAGGGAGACTGGTTAGAGTCCATGGGAACCTGAATGGGCATTCGTAGAAGACTGTAGGTTAGATGGAGCAACAGACTGGAAAGGGGTTCAGCTTCCAGGAAGGAAGGATTTAGAGCAAAGCATGTTCATATGTTGGAATGCTCCGGTCCAAGACCAGAACTATATCTTGAAAATAATCTGGTACACTTGATGGACTTTATAGAAACCCTCCATCAAATCTGACTGAGTTTGAGGTATTTTGCGAAAAAAAACCTAAAAGTCCCTAGCTGTAGAAAGCTGGTGGGAACAGAAAAAAAGATGGTTCTCCATAATATTGTCAAGTCAGCAGAATACAAACACCTTTCACACTGCAGATGGTAAAAGTTTAAAGCCATGAAGCATTTCTTCCAAAAGTATTCCAAAAGGTTTCTATCCCTGGGTAACACACCATAGGTTCTTAAAAAAGGTTTTATGTTATGTTTAGAAATTTACCTCCAATCTGGTTCAAAGTTAAAATCTTGGGCCACATGAGTTACAAACACTGTTTCAAGCAGAAACGATAAAACAGCAGCCGGTGATTTTAAAAGGCCCAACAGTTTTTAGACACTGGGTTAAAACAGCTTTTAGAAACTCTGCAGTAAATTGCAATTTTGAAAGCAGCTGTCTCTGGCGGATTGACCTGCACATGATCACAATGGGTGAAACAAGCAGCAGCAGCATAACAACCTGTCAAAAGACTTGTGATGCTTATTAATATACTTCTTAGAAGTAACCAAAATTGGTGTTTTTATTGTTCATAATTTGGAGAAATTTATGATAAATCTCAGATTTAAACATTGTTTAATAGTTTTGCGTGAATCCAACTGAAAGGGTTGATGCAAAGCAACTGCCGTCTCTGGGTAAGCACAATAATAAATGTGATTAGGAAGAAAAAAATCTAATATATCTTTTATATCAGTGCTTCACTGTTAAATGTTCAGGTTTTTTGTTGTGAGCATAACAGTTCTAAGATTAACCTAGCATCCATTTTACTTTTAATCTACTCCCGCCTGCACCTGTCTTCAAATATGATAGGTACATAGTCTACATCGTTGCTCTCCGCCTTGCACAGAGCATGTGCGGTGCTTTGCTTTGCACATCACTGGCCTGTTGTCATGAGAATGGATGGAGTCCGTCCCCTCCAGTGAAAACCTGGTCCGACACGTGCGCTAAACCCACCGGATAACAGATAGAGACAGACGCCCCACGTCCCTTTTGGGAATTCGATAGGAAGGTCTCAAAGACCTGTTCAGGGCGTATGTGTGTCTGTGTGTTCTTAGAGGAATCCTGTGGTCGTTTGTAACCCTGGCACTCCTGTAGCACCTGCTGCCCAGCCCAGACAGCCTAGTAATGATGCAGACTGATGATGTTAATAAGAAGAGGTGCCCCCCTTTGGCTACATGGCTCAGGTTGGATGCTTGTGATCACATGTTCACAGACACTTCCAAGAAAATGCTCGTACAGTCACTTATATATGAACCTTTTACCGAGACTATTTGATCATCAGTTTTGTTCGTGCACACAGAGAGTACATGATTATTCCTTTAATAACAGGGAAAAGAAAGAGAAAAGATGTGGCCCAAATTGGTCCATTAAAAAACAAACTGAATTCTTGCTGTCCTTATCACCCTCTCTTAGCCAGTACTTTGTTGAAGCACCTTTCTCCACCACCATGTTGTTCAGCTCCCAGTCTGTAGAAGTGCATCTCTACCAGCTTTGCACTTTTACAACTATTATTAGAAATTATGAACATATATTTTCCAGCCTTTTCACAGTCTCTTAATTAGATTTTGGTGTCTGACTTTGACTAGGCTATTCTAACACACGAACATGTTCTAATCTAAATCAGGGATGTCCAATGTCCGGCCTGGGAGCCATTTGCGGCTCTAGAAATGATTTTGAGCATCTCCTTTGAGAAATTTGGTTTGCCGGCCCAGACGATTGATGCAGACACATTTCTTTATTGTTATTATTATTTTCAAATGAGAATTAAATTCTCATTGAGAAAAGGGCTTTAAAAAAAGCTGAGGTATCAAAATCCTTCTAATAGCACAAAATCTTCATCTATTATAACACAAATTTATTATACAGTATTTAGCGTCATTGTTCTGTTGAAAGGAGAAACTCCCTTTACAGGTGCAAATCTTTTGCAAGCTCTTAAAGTATCCCCACATCATAATGCTGCCACTGCCTCGTAACTGCAAACACTTCTACAAAGTTGCTGTGCTTACGGCAAGCTGCAAATGGGAACCATTCTCTCTCCTTTCCAACAATATCTTTTCATCATATGATGTAAAATAAATAAGGCCTATAAAGTAAAGCCGTTTTACATTTTTTGAAGCCAGCTATAATGCAATGTCCTCACAGATACAAAGGAAAAATCTAAATTATGAAGTATTTTCTTTACACGTCACATTTATTTCTCACTCGGTATTGGTCAATGCTATTACGCCCTAAGGTCAAGGGGTGTGAATACTTTTGCAAGACATGATTTGTAGTCATATAGATATGTAATAATTAACTGATGCTTAGGCTGTCATCCCTACTGGTTAGTACCTTCTCTATAACCCTCTTTTCCAGTGTCATTCCTTTTTTCTGTGTTTCTCCTCACAGTCCTAAAGAATTGATGGAGTCGCTGTGTTTATTCCGGCAATGTCAGCACTGCGCGCGCACTCCTTCACTCCACGTCTTCCCAGCTCTCTTCCTCTGTCCGTCTCTCTCCCTCTCCCTCCTCCTTTCACGCGAGGTAAACATATTTTGCAGAAAAGCTGACGGTGAGCTTGTTTTAACAACCTCAAGGTCAGCAAGTCAAAGTCTGCCATCGTCACGCCACCCGCACCGCATGTGGCCTCTGCTTGTGCTGCAACGGGACAGAATCGGCGTGGCAGTTTTATACCTCTCTGTGCTCCTTCAATAATTCAATAACAGTGCCTGTGTCTCCTTCCCCGGCTTTCAGTGTCATTATAGAGCAGGGCTAAATGCCACCAAGCCCTGTCCATCTCTCCACCGCCGTCTCTTTACTGCAACTCTAACTCCCACACACACACACACACACACACACACACACACGCACACACATGCAGGCGCTGATTTTGGTTTCTGCCCCATTTTCTTCTGTAGCTGGCTGCCTCCTGTTGCAAACACTCCCTAAAAGCCTGCGGTATTTGTCACATGAGCGAACCTGCAAATCTTTGTCAGCACCGTGATCTCACATGGAATCATCTCATCTGGACTCGTCGGTGTGCGCAATCGAACCGGGCCTCTCTGAGCATCAAAATCGGTCAATCTCGCCATCCCCTCACCCCTATTACGGCCTGTCAGTGCCTCATCCTGCCGTTGTGAGGCTGTTTTAACCCCCCTGACCCCTCTCCCAGCGCCGCTTAGCTGCGCTTTGGGCATCCGTGACTCCTCCGGCATTACGGACCTCCTTCAATCTCTCCCATCGATCTGGCTCCCTCTCCGTTGCTATGTGCTTCAACCTCTCTCTGACCCATCTTCTGCTGCCTCATAGTCCCGTCTAGTAATGTGCCCCGTGCAGTGCCCTCTGTTAGCATGTGTGTGTGTGTGTGTGTGCTCGCCGCTGACCTGAGTGATGAGTGGTGACCCTCTGGCTGGCGCCTGGCGTCCTCCTCGCTCCTATTGATTAGATCTGAGGTTTCATACAGTAGCCGCCTCACGTGACTCTGTCATTTACTGTCTCTCCGCTGTCTCCGAAATGTCTTGCATACACACACTTGAGCACGCACGAACACACACACACCTACCAAGTCAATTCAGTCACTTACGAGGTACATATGTAAGCGACGAGCACGTTTTCATCAACACTAATTAACGCAAAAGGGGGTTAAAGCACCCGAGTCTCCCATCGCATGTGTGAATACAGCCGGGCATCCCGGAGAACGGCTCTAATTAGGAGACAACAGATGCAGCATGCTAACCGCTTGTATCATTTTTATTACAGACACAGAGTGAGTCAGCAGCGGAGTGAAGTGTGAGTGAGGGATCAGAGAGAAAAAACCGGGATACAGCTGTCGTCCTTCATGAGGATGTGATTTGATGGAGTGAGATTGGAGGGTCTTTCATTCCCAAACGCGTCAGGAATACACGGGTCGCCATGAGATCGTCACAGCACGATCATCACCTTGAATAAAGATACCCCGTCTTTTTAAGGGCTTCTTTGATTTCCACACCAAGACTACCCCGTGGTTTTCACAGAAACATGTCCAAACTGCAAAAACCATTTCCTCTCCTTCTAGGGAGGAACAGGTGCAGGGTGAAGGGGGCCAAGTGGAAAAAACTATTTTTGATAGAAAACAACGAGAAGAGCTCGAGGAGGAAGGTTCTCATGTCAGATAATAATGAAAGTGAACTTTTGGGGAAGATTTAAAACTCGATTTGTGGCTATAAGAAGATCATTAGAGGAAATACATACAGGTGAACATGGGAAGAAAATCTGTTAGACGCTGATGTTCATTTTTTCTCCAGCAGCACACCGACTGCATAGAGCCCGAAAAACAATGGTATAGATTTAGATTCAAATTCAAAAATACTCAAAGGGAAATGAAGTATTGTTGTTGCTCATGCCATTCCAGTTGTTCCCAACGTGGGGCAGTTATTACAGAAGGGGGGTGGGTATGGATGGATCAAGATTAAATGCTAATATAATAGACAAGTTTTTGTCAAGGCCTCCAGCTAAACGTAAAGCAGAAGATGAAACATCTACCAAATGAGCTTCTAAACCAAGTTCCTTCCAAGCCAAAGAGTAGAACATGTTAAACCAAACATCATATCACCAAAAACTTAGGGACTGTGCAGAGATCTGCAAAGATTGGGCTAAGACTGCGGTTGAGAAACTATGAGGGCTGCAGGCGTTCTTGGAGCGTGCCTCCCTCAACACCGCAGTGCAAGCTGAACGATGTAGTGATCAATGTCTTCGGGACAGTCGTCTACATCAAAACTTGTAAAAACCCAGATTTTTGTGGTACTAGGGAAGAAATTGTGCTGCGAGAAGTTCAAAGTGCGAGATGAGATTAGCATCTTTTTGAAGGAAAATGCCACTGATCTTGGCCACATTTTTTAACAAGTATTTAACCAAATTCAATAATGCACCCCCACCTGGTAGATAAGGAGACTTTACGGCTGGCTCACACCAGTTACTGAAAAGTTGTGATGATTGAAGACCTCAGATGTTTTGCCACACAAACTTTGCAATATTTTTTTAAACTGGGGGTGTGAACATAATAAACCTAAGGGGGGCTCAACAAAAATAGTTCGGGAACTGCTGTGCTATTCAATTCCTCAATGTGTACACAGTGATGGTTGTGCGCAGGAAGGATCTCCTGTAGCGGTCTGTGTAACTGCAAGGCCTCTGACTGAACACACTCTGTCTCGTGAAGAGAAAGCTCTGCGCTGTCCATTCAGATCAAAACGTTCATTTGTTTCCAGACCAAATGCCAAACGAGAATCTGTGGCAGGACTTGAAAACCTTTCCTCAGAGAAACTCTCCATTCATTTGGGTTGAGCTCAGAGCGCTCTGCCAAACGCAAAGGTCAAACATTTCAGTTTGAAGATATGCAAAACTGATTGAGAAAAAGTTTTTTTTTTTAAAGAGAAAAAATAATGCTGAGCTGTATGGCATCAAAATGTTGTGGTGCAAATTTTTGATTCAGAGGCCATTAATACAAATTCATGCCCTGCTTTTTTTATTTGTGGTTTACTTCCCGTCTGACTGGGATTGAGCTGTTTGTATTATGATTTTCTTGTGATGGTGCAAATAAAAGTTCCACATAGAGAAAAACATGGGAGCCTTCGTTCAACCAGCTGACTGGCAGTGTGTAGCAACATGCAGGGGAGGGTAATTGCTAGCACTGTGTATTTTACAGAGATAAACTTCCATTTGTTCTAGTACTTGCTCTGGCTTTTCATCTAAAGAGCTTTTAAACTGGTATCGGTAACCAGCCCGTCTAGACGCTAGCGCACAGAGTCCTGAAAAAACTACACTTTCTTTGTGAGCGTGTGTGTTTAGGAGGCTGTGTTTGTGCCTCTTCCACTCAGTCTTTGCCACAGTAATACTCAGGTTAAGTGTAGTTGCAGGCTATTATACATCATTAGGGTAAGTAAGGCTCAGGCAGCTTGGCAAGAGAAATGGGCCCTCTCCGATTCTTCATTTCTCTCCAGCCACGGCTGGAATAGGACCCGACGCAAGCAGCGCGGGCGCGCGCCCAGCATTGGCGCGTACACTGCTTGTGTACAGGTTGAAAGCAGCCTGTCGCTTAGCCAGTCACTCACAAATCACCCTGTCAATCAGGTGGTTTATGCTGCTAGTCGGTGAGCCCCGTCTGCCACTCGGCTGCCACTGCGGAAATTAAAGCATTCCTAATGGATAGATCTTAGTGTTTTATTATGTTTTCACATTTTATGATACATGTTAACACCGGCCACGACGGACTTGGAGTGTAGTAATTTCTTTTAACCACATCAATTAGAGTCGGGCGAGTAGACGGGGGAGACATCAGCCTTTTAATAAAATGAGAGATTAGACATCCTGCATGATAGATAGGAGGCAATTCATTCCTGTTTTACTCCAGCAGTGATTAATAAGGAGTTTATTCAGATCAGATATTTTTGTCATTATCATTTGACGTCTTGCTTAGGAGTTTTAATCCAGACTTTGTAATAAAAATCAATTTATAGAGGGAAAAGAAGGCGAAAACTTTCTTTACAAATTAAAGAGATACAGTGCCCTGCTAAAGTATTTATACCACTTGAATTGGAACTTGTTCATATTCTCTCTCATCACAAATGTCAATCTTTGTGTATTTAAATGGGATTTTATGTGATTTTCCAACACTATTTAGTGGATAGTTAAAAAGTGGAAGAATGTTATTTTAGAAACAAAAATTGGAAGTGATTATAAATGGTCTAAAGACTGAATCTTTAGCCGTTTTCTGCAAAATATCTTAAATTCATCAGATTGAAAGAGAAATGTTGAAGTTTTGCACATTATTCTGACTTGAGTGGGCTATTTTAGTATATGAATATGCTTTCATCTAAACTACTCCATTTTACCTCTGGCTTTTTGTTTTGGGTAATTTTTCACTTCAACCACCTTCCAAACTAAACTGACCATGCTTTAGAAAATCATTGCCAAAGCATAATGCTGCCACTGCCATGTTTTGCCATGGAGACTATGTGTTCAGGATGATACAGAGTGTTACATTTTGCATCAAACAAATTTTCTATGTGGAGGCTAGAAGGTTTCATTTTGGTCTCTGACCAGACCAACGTACTTTCTTCAGTCCATTGTGGCTTGTGCCAAACTTTAAATGGCATCAGAAAGGCCACATTTGTGAAGTGCACTTCACATTTTTTCTGGATGGATTGACTAGTGTTCTGTAAGACTGTCAAAGCTTGGGATTTTCGGAACCATCCGTTGAGCTCCTTTGTCATCGTGGTGCTGATTGTTCTCTAATGTTCTCTTAGAAGTCTTACAGATTTTCTCTTGGAAAATGCTTGAGTCCTTAACAGACGTTTGTACTGCCCTTTCGAGTGACTTTTGAGTTTCAGAGTAAGGATCACCAAATAAAATGTAAAGTACATTACCTGATGGCAACATGTTTCACAAATACACTGATCAGCATAAATGAGTACACCCACTACATTTGTCAGAAAACCTTCACTTTCCTTTCAGAATAGTCATTTTCTATTATATACTATACTACAAAATAGTCCCACAAATGTGGGCCATTGATGGCAAACAAAATGTGTTAATTTGCACACACAAATTAATTCAAGCCCATGTTGCAAAAATGAGTACACCCCCAACTATAGTCTTAGGGAAAAAGCCCCCCTAAGACTACACATTATAATTAACAGGCATTCAACCACAGGTAACTATAATTACTCATTCAAGAGATGTCCAGCAGATAGGTGACAATAAAAGGCATTACTTATCAAAGAAAAGCCCTTCCCATTTCATGTAGTCAGTAATGGTTCCCCATGGAAGAGAAATGTCACAAAATCTGAGAAAGGAAATTATCTCTTTACAAAAAAAGGTGAGGGCTATAAGAAGATCAGCAAAGCTTTACATATCAGTCAAAATACTGTAGCCAAAGTGATCCAAAAATGTAGGAAAGATGGAAGTGCAACCATCTAACAGAGACGTCCAAGCTGTAAAAGAGGTTATTCTTGAAGAATGGAAAAAGATAGATGTTGTAATATGTCACCAACTTGTTCATTCCTTCCCGAGAAGACTTGGTGCTGTCCTTAAAAATCATGGTGCTCATACAAAATACTAGATGTAGTAGTTTTTGTTGCGGGGTTTAATAATTTTTGCTTCAACCAATTTGAGTGAAACTGAGGATTTTGTGATCTAAATTAGATTATTAACCTTAATTTCATGTTATGGAGTTAAATAAGTGTTCAATAAAACTCAGCCTTGTGAAAAGTTTGGAAATTGTTCTTTTGTTCATTGAGCTACTGATTGAATTCGTACTTTTTAAAGTGGGTGTACTCACTTATGCTGAGCACTGTATGTCTATATTGGTTTGCTCTTTCACTTAAAATATTTTTTTAAAACATTAAAAGGCTTTAATGATGATATGACTAAATGTTGGCAAACTCAAGGGGTATGAATACTTTTTAAGGCACTGTATTCCATCAGAACTTAGTTTTTCAGAGTTTATTTTGTTGTTTTTTCATTCTCCGGAATTATCTGGGAGTCTAACCATTCAGAACTCCAATCATTGTTCCTGAAGCCAGAGATTTAAGGCCAAAGTCTGATGAAAAAGTGTTAAATAACTTCTGTTATCTCCCTCTGCTGTGCTTCTAATACAGAGCGTGTCCTCTGCCTAGAGAACGGGTGTCCAGCTGAGTTTAAAGGCAGAGGCCGGATGGGTGGCACTGCCACAGAAACTTGGAGGCGATAGATGAGAGAGGGCAGAAACAAGACTAATTGTTCTCATTACAGAACAAATAAAAATCAATAGCTCTCAAAGCAAAGGCGGAGGCTCTGCGTGGCTTGAAGGGCGCTGTAGTTATTGCACAGGAGTGGAATCTGTCGGAATTGCGAGCGGAGGGCGAGGCGCACTGGAACCGATCGCATTTGAATGCTAATTCCGACGTAGGACAGTTAGATTAATAGATGTGGCGGTCCGGCGCTGGGCCTTCCCCACATACAAGCTGAGGGGGTGTTTGGGATAGAAGTTTTAAAAGCAATTAAATGGGAAAACACATCATGGGGAAGGTGGGGGGGGGGGGGGGGGAGCAGAGATATTTCCCCAATTTTTTCAAATTAAAGCAGGAAATTTCATTACCAAGGGGAGCATATTTTACACAGGCAATTACAAGGTTAATACATCTTCGACACCCCTACTTGAAGTCCTCATATATTTGTTCAGGGATTTTGTTCTTGTATTTTAGTTTAATTGGCTCAGGAGGTGCTGGATCGAAACTATGTGGTGTAACACACACAAAACATTTCTGAACTAGATAATATATTTCAGATCGGCTTTAATCGAAGTTACCTCAAACAGTCTAACCTCGTCTTTTTCAGAAACTTTTTATCCACCTCTTATCAATCTTTGGAATTTGATTCCAAAATCGCTCTGAGAACAAGTCAGTTTTTGATGAATTTTCCCAAAATGTCCTCACATTCGTCATCGAGTACCATAGTAAGTCAGTGCTCAAAAGTCACACACACACACACACACGCACACACACACACACTCTTTCACCCACTATTTCTGCATAGTGTTTCAGTGGCATATTGGCAGCAGAAAGTGTGTGTGGTTGTATCTCAAACCGGCTTGGGTTCTGGCTTTTCTCTGACAGATGACAGCATTATGTGCATGCATTTCTGTGTGTGTGTGTGTGTGTGTGTGTGTGTGCATATTTTCCTGCTTCATGCATGTAGAACAGCTCTCACTCATGAGTTCTCTTTGACATTCAATGCACAGTGAATAATAAGTTGCACCAGTGGAGGATCTGAGCTAATATTCACTTTTTGAATGCACTTGTGACATGCAATGTCACGAAACTTTTAAGGTGTTCCGAGAGCTTAATGAGAGCCCAAAGACACTCCCTAATAACTTTATAATACAGAACCAGTTCCTCCTCATTTCATTGCCACCCTTCTCGAAGTTTCCTCCCTGTCAGGTTGTTTTCTTCTGATTTAGCCTGTCTTACATCCACCGAGACAGCACACCGTATGATAGAAACTCAACAGTGAGGCAAATTGGCAGAGCCACAGAGGGCGGATCGACAGCGAGAAGACAAGCTGGGAAGGAGGCGTATAGCAGAGGAGGCAGTGTGAAAGATATAGAGAGCGCGAGATGGAGATGATGACGGAGAGAGAGGGAGAGCGAGGCTGTGTAGGTTTATATAACATCTCCGCGATGGTCTTTGGCATGCGTCAGGGGGCTGAGCCATCAATCACTCCATCTGTGTAAAATCACGAGCTGACTCCCAATATTGCTAAATATTTATACTATCACATACACGCGGGCGTGCAGATGAAAAGAGCCATTCATTAGGGCCTTCTCAGGCCTGTCAGCCTGGAGATGGAGATTAGAGAAGCAACCTCCCACTGTGCCTGCCTCTCCTCTCACAGAGCTCTTCAGCCCTATATATTGAGCCATCAGGACGATAAATATCTCCAGCATGCCTCTGTTTGGTAAATACCCAGTAAATATGGCCGAGAGGAATCGGAGACTCGGCTAAACAGGGCCGGTGTGTCTGCGAGTGTGTGTTGTGTGCGAGCGTGAGTCACTCAGCAGCAAACAATAGGGACCTGTCCACGTATATTTTCTATAGAGGCAGCGAATGGATGGCCGAGCTTTGAATCAGTTATGTTGCAGTAATTAACAAAGTTGGTCTTCTCGCATATTCTCCTTATGAGGTCAATATAGCTCACTCTGCCGTGTTGTGGCCTTATGAATACTGCAGGTCCAAGTGTTTTCTCTACCCTTTCTATTAAAGGTATGCACAACAATAAATGTATTGAAATGCCAATTTTAATGAGGGTTGGAATGAAGGGTATAAATGTGATCATGCTTTAAATCTGGGAGGGAAGTAGGGATAGGAATGTGACATATCTGGGGTCATTTTCAATATGTAAAGCGCTTTGAGTTGCAATATTTGCATAAAAAGTGCTTTATAAATAAAGTTTGATTTGATGTTGCCTACATCAATGTGTGTTTGCAGTTCTGAGACAGACCAGAATGTTTATTCACATGGCACTGTTCATACACAGGGTAATTCAAAAGGAAAAAGGGGCAAAAAGAAAAAAAACGAAGCATCAAATACTTATGAAAACATGAGGCATAAAAGACAGAATATGACTAAACACGTTGCAGAAAGCACAAAGTAGCATATCATTGAGAAAAGGAAGCAAAATGATGCATGGTTTTACGTACAAATCTGATAAAAATTGTGTATATTTGTTTCCAGCAGTCCTTCATGCTAAAACCCCCAAATAAAACTGAGTGCAACCCCCTTCAGAAGACGTGTTTTTAATCTCCGCTTGAATCCAGTTGTCCTGACCAAGGGACACCAAGGGGCAGATGGGTCATTGAAAAAGTTGTTGAGTAGTTTAAAGCAGGGTTTAGTGAGATGTAGAAGCTTGGAGCACTGTTCAATCCGCTCATCTGAAAAAGCAAAGACATGGGCCAGAACTACAAGCATATTCAAGTAATGGAATGGCCCAGTCAAAGTCCACACCTAAAACCAATTGAGACTCTGTGTCAAGACATATAAATTGCTGATTATAGCAATTCAGTCCGACTAAAATTCATCAATTTATTAAAGAAGAATAGGCAACAGTTTCATTCTGTAATGTGAAAAGCTGATAGAAACGTACCCCCCAAAGACCTGAAGCTGCAATTTCAGCAACATATACAGTTTTTCTTATTTTAATTCATAAAACATTTTGAAAACATGTTCCCTTTTTCTTCCACCCCTTATTAGTGCACTATATTGTCTTGATAGATAAAATGAAATCCTAAGAAAATACATTGGAGTTTGAGAAATTGTTAAATAAAAGCGTAAATAAAGTTTGCTATTTTTCAGGCTTTGTGCATGTAACCCTTCACTGCAGAGACATTGTTTGTGTTCTGTGAAGTGAAGCAGAAAAGCCCTGCAACTTAAAAAAATCTAACTCATGCAGAGTTTTGATCTGAAATGGATACATTTATGTTAATAAACCAGGCAAATGACTTTTATTTTTCGCTCCTCAAATCAAATGTGAAATCAATATTTCACATTTGTTGGTCTGATAATCAGACATTTTGTTTGTTAAAAAAGCCACTGAAGGGCGATATTTATACCCAATCAGCACTTCAAAATGTGTAATCCTTAATCGGTCTCTTATAATATAAGTAAAATGTACTTTATAAATCAAATAAAAGTTGAGCATTAGTCAGCTTTACTGATTGTGTTCTTGCCTTTTCCTGACACTATATGTTAGCTAAATTGTTTCTTTATGAATTGATGAAGAAAAAAATCTGAATTCCATAAATCAAACTTTGTAAAAAAAACTCTCGCTTCGGACAGGGAAAACATTCTGCTACGTTGGTAATTTCCAGCCTCCCTTTGTTTCCCTCTCCAGAGTTTTTCTGCTGAAACATTTTAAAGGGCCGTCTCTTTTTCCTCGCCTTCATTGTTGATTCCCTTTCCCAACCCAATCTAGGGAAGCCCCAGGTATCTCCATCACTTTCCTCCCAGTTTTCGGAGAGATCACGGAGCGGTTTATTGTGTCTCGATTATTCATTTCATCCACCATGACGGACCTGGGATCGGCGCGCGGTCCCGGCAACAAAAAGACATCAGCAACATTATCTTCACACTGTAATTACCAAAAAGGGGAAGGAGGGGGGGTTCATTTTGATTAGCTGAAAAGCTTTTATTCTCTAACTCACATCCATAATTAATCATTAAATCATGGGAGGGTTACTGAGAGGGGTAGATGGGGGAGCTGGGAGAAGGGTGGGGGGGTTGCACAGTGAAAGGAGGATGGAGGGATGATGGAGGGAGGGAGAAAGGGAAGAGACATGCAATTATCTGCAGAAGTTTGACATCACCAGTAAATCCACAGAGCTGCCTGACGTTGCTAATTAAAGAAGCAATCAAAGGTCCACCTCCAGAGCTTTTTGAGGGAAAGAAGAGCGGGAGAGGGAGGAAGAGGGAAACGGGACAGAAACAAGAGGAGAAATGTCTTCTGGGAAGAGTTAGAGAAGGAAAGGAGAAGGGTTATGGGTGTTATAATCTTTGTTATTGTTTCATATGTCAACCTCCCCCCCTCCGTTGGACTCCAGGCTGAGACTCGTACACGTCTTTCCCTCCCTTTATTCTCCGTTTGTTTCTGGGGTTTTGTTTTTCACCCCTTCTTCCCACATCTTCGCCCATCACACCGTGATCATTCCTGACCTTCAGCTGGAGAGTGCAAATAGCTGTTGATTTGCAGCATCAGGGAACTAACCACTCTCCAACCCAAAGTAATACGTTAGTCATATCTGGTTAGTCGTTTTTAAACCTGAAATGATGCATCTCGTGAATGCTTTTCCGGGACACATAATCAGTGATGTAACCTGCAGTCATCAGGTGTTTCTGGCCTTTCAGCATCAGACGCCCTCTATGTGGCATCGGCAGCGCTCCGAGCTTGATCCAACCCCCCCCCCCCCCCCCCCCCCATCTTAGTGCACGGCTTCGGTAGCCTCCCACGCATTTGCTCTTTTCATCCGCAGCCAGCCACAGAAAATTCTAGCAGCCTGAGCGTCGTGCAAGGTGATTCTTTTCTTACTTTGCCCTCGCGATTCAAGGTGCACGGTTGATCTCCGAGAGAAATTTTCTTTTTTCTGGAAAGCAAAAACTCTACTGTCTAATAAAACCCTCATATCTCCCATCTGCCTGGTTCCTCCACGAAACGGTTAACACAGCTTGTGGGAAAATAGTTTGGACGGGTTCAGTATTCGTCCTCCCCTATCAAAAGTGAACTGAGACTGCAGACATTTTATTTATAATTCACAGAAAATTTTTAGATTTTAAATGTTTCAGTGTTCCAACAACGCATCTCAGTTCCTGGAAATCGTGGAAACAAACTCGTTCAGATATTTAGGCCCATCTTGATAAATTGGATCAATAAAATTAATTGAATATTGTGAAAAAGTTAATTAATTTTATTAATTCAACTGAAAATTGAAACTCAAGATCAGTGAATTTTGTTTTTTATACAGAAATGGACGTCGGGTGAAAAGTGCGCACATTTTATGCATTGAGAACTTGATTTGGGCTCTTTTTGCATGAATTACAGCATCAATGCGGGGTGAATGGAGGTGATCAGCATGTGGTTCTGCTAAGGTGTAATTTAAGGCCAGTTTGCTCTATAGAGACCTTCAGATCATCTGGATTGTTAGCTTTAAAGCCTCTTATCATCCTTTTGACAGTAATAGATTCTCCATAGATCTCCATCCATAGATTCTCTGTTGGGTTTAGGTCAAAACAATTCAGTGGTGAGATTTCATTGTGATTCCAAAAAGCATTGGTGGTGGCCTGTAACATGTCCTGCTAGAAAATGGAATCTGCTTCTCCAAAATGCTCGTCAGCGGATGAACACATGAAATGCTCTTAGACTTCCTGGTAGACAGAAGATTGTCACTTTCTGTAGAAGTGAGGGACTTGAATTCTGTGCTTCTTCGCTGCTCTGGACTCTAAGACCTTAATGTCCAAATGTGAAACTTACTTTCATCTAAAAATAGGAATAGTTCTGGTAAAATGCTTCTGACCCTGTCTCTGTTTCAGGAGTTGGTGAAGATGAGGAATGTGACGATTGTTTTCCAAGTTCTGGGTACAACTACGTGTGTTGGCTGTTGAAACTGTGACTCAAACAGCAGTCAACTCCTTATGACTCTTCCCAAACTCTTAAAGGGACCTCACTTCACAAAATGATTGAGGCTCTAGTTATCCGCTTTACTTTTGAATCTTCTTTCTATCCGAGTTTTTCCTTCCACTCAACTTTCCATTACTATGACACCATACTATGCTTCAAAAGCTGATTTTACCCTTCTGGAGGTTTTAAATACCAGTTTGCTTAGACAACTGTCATACATACAAATCATACTTCTGTTAACAATCATTATTTAGCGTAATATTACAGTTTACAAAGAAGTTGAATTTTGGGTTCTCATCTGCTATAAGCCATAATCTTGAAAATTAGGAGAAGTAAACACGTCAAACATATTACTCTATGTTATAAGTGTAGAAGTTTCACATTTTCAATGAATTTCAAATTTAACCTGTTTCCATAATGGGCTTTTAACCTCTTGAAATATAATAGCTAGAAAGCACCGTTTTCTGTTTTTGTTTTCAGTTTTAGTCGCATGATAATTTCCTTAATTAATGGCAGGAGAAAGCTGTCTGAAAGATCAAAGCCAAATGTTCACCCAGGGTAGTTTTCTTCATTATATACATTTTTCTTCTTCACCTCCCTCCGGTCTCCTCTTCACCTCCCTCTGTCTCATTCTCTTTGTGTTTCTCTCCGTCTCTCCGGGGGCACAGACCTGGGGGACTGGAGTGAGATAGAGTTAGTGTGGACCAGATTACTCTCACTCCGGGTCATTCCTCTGTCAGCAGAAAAAGAGCTGAGAGCAGGACACTGACCTGCGTTACCTCCGACCAGTTCCACTCTGTGTGTGTGTGTGTGTGTGCGTGTGTGTGTGTGTTACTCACCTCTTGAGCCCGCTCTGCACTATTTCATTGTTTGGAGAGCATTTTTATTTATTTATTTATTTTTTTTGGTATTCTGTCAGAATGACCCCTTTACCAGTAAATATTTTTATAGCTATTGTGATATACATGGATATCGTATGCAATTGTGGTGTTTTTACCTGTCTATATGACCCATTCTTTTTCCAGGGTGGAATAATTGCCCACTCTGACAACTGCAATCATTTTAAAATCAAAAGTAGGAGTAAGTTCCAATTTATGGTCAACTTTCTTTTATCCACACAGTACTGAAATGGGACCTGCAGAATACATACATTCAGCCGAATGTTGAAGCAAATTGAGCATGATACTCAAAAATGACTCCACTTGATCGTGGCTGTTGGCTGGTAGTTTCTCTTTGCCAGAACAGGAAGGTTTGAACTGTTCGGTAGCATGAACTACAAATATGTTTTGAGTTATCAAGATGAGGCATTTAAACCTAAGAAGACAGTATCAACTGTTAAGCATAGGCCCGAATGTAGCATGCTGAGGGGCTCCCTCTTCCGTCTGGCAGCTCTGCATGTGGGCACCCCCTGGGCAAAATTTATACAAATTTTATTCATACATGCATTAAAAAACTATTCCTCCTCAATCTATGCATTTTGTTGTTGTTTTTTTTGATATTTTTTTGTTGAATTGCATTATTATAAACAGCTGCAATTCAGATTGTAATTCATATTGGTAATATTACTAGTATTTGCATTAGAGGCCGACTGATAACTAATATCTAAAGCCGATTATCAAAGCCAAAATCCAAGGCCGATATATATGCTTTTTAGCAGCGCATTGATTCTGAAAGACAATTGAACACTTACTGTGTGCAATATGAATTTAAAAGTCAGTAAAACTTAAATATTTATTGAACTTCAAATATAAGACAATATAAAATCAAACTTGAAACAGTAACCTGATTTGGTTTCACAACAATAGCAAAAACAGATTCAAGTATCTTTAGGTATCCAAAATAATATAAATCCAATAAATTGCTGGCTGAAGTATCAAAGAAAAAGTATCTGAGTGCCACATGGTATTAAATTATAAAATCTATAATATATATAAAAATAGTGCAGTCAAAGATTAAACAACGCCAAACTTAAGCATAAAAATGGGTGGGCTGGCTCACGGTGCTTCGGTGTGTGTGGGGGTCCTTCATTCTGTCAAGTAGTGGCTGCAGCTGGCCACACAGGTGCCTAATCTTTTTTTATTCTTTTCCTCTTTTTTTATTCGGCTTCTTAAGAAAAGAATTTGGCTGATGTAGAGAAAATTGTTGTTTTTTTTGTTGATACTGTGATGTGTGTACGTCCTAAACATCCATCTGGTGCCTAGATGAGCGGACGCACCCCTAGACGGATCCACCACAGCCGCAGCACTAAGACACACCAGACAGACAACCACTCACACACACACACATTCACACCTGAGGGTAAAAACCAATTAACCTGACGCACTTCAGGATTGGACCGTGGAAACCATGGCAATAGTGCTAAGGCAACCGTGCTAAGCATAGATGGATGGATGCAGCCGAGTCAATCTGCCATATATGTTTTTTTTAACTTATAAATAAGTCGCAACTCTCTTGAGGTAAATATTTATTTCCCAACCTCACGTTTTTTTTTCTTTATTTATGCTTAGAAGTCTTTTTGTTAGAGTAATTTCCCTCTAACTTTCCTGCAAAACTTGACTTTTGGGACTTCTATCTGTTCAGGTTACTGTCAGTTAAAACACACAGAGCTATTCTTGTGTTCTCCAATACGGGATTAATCTCTAGAGGAAGAAACGGCAGCTCCTCGATTACGAGCGGCTGACATTTTGCGCGTTTCCTCAAAATGTGACCAAAGTCTGCTCAGCTGTGTGTGGGAGGATGTCTTAATGTATCAGGAAACAAACAAATATTGTTTTGTATTCTGGAGGGGGGATTTTTTTTTTTTCCTATTTGTTTTGTTTCTCCTTGCAGCGTGCTAAGAAATATGTAAGAGTCTACTTGTAAAGGTTGGAGTTTAAAGCTGAAATGATCCCACAATAGGAGGTTTGTAAACAACAATGATTCATCCTCCTCGCTTCTATTACACATAAAAAAAGGTGTTTGGGACTGAGTTTTGTTTTCCTGGCCAACTCAAACTCCTCCATCGATCTGAGAAAATGTTGAACAGTAGACGGTGGAAGGTATTTACCCAGCCTTACCGTACTGCCGTGCTACTTTTTCCCTGTTTTATCACCTTATAATTGTAAGCTTCAATGTCTTTGATTTTGATTTTATGCAACAGACTAACACAAAGCTGGGAACAATGATGTAGCAGGGGGAATTTGATGGATTTGTTTCAAAATGTCTGGCAAAAATCAGAGTAGTGGGCTTTAGTACTTAGACTCCTTGTAGATGTACTACAAATAAGCTCCAAGTAGTTAAGTGTATTTTTGAATTTTTGAATGTGCACATTCAACGTTTATGATAAGCATCTGTGGACATTAAATTTCATATGTTTTCTCAGTGTCGGCTTTGACAGAGCCATTCTAACATATTGTGACGTCACCCAAGAATAAGTCACTAGAGAGAGAGTTAAGTGTCACACTCCTTGCGTCTCTTACACCGCACGACAACAAGGGGGCAGCTTTATTAACAGTCTTTTTAACCAACAACAATGGTACCACAAACCGGGATGTCTTTCTGGTGCACCTCCATTTCTATCACGGTGCACAGACAAAAATCACCAAACACTTACGATAACATTACTCAAAGGCTACTAAAGAACATGAATACATTGGAACCCAAACTATAACATAAAACCAGAGAACTTTCACCATAAACATGAATTAACTACCCATAATCCCTTGCAGCACACAACTATCCCCCAGAGCAGCCTGCTCTGCTCAACTACGCCACAATATGTATACTTTTGGATCTCAACTATTACATTGTCGTTCTTGATGAAAGTTTAGGGCGAACCTTGTAATACTGCAGAGTCACAATCAAACTAAGCGGGTGCTTTTTGTCCCCAGATCCTCAGGGCGCCCTCCCAATAAATGTTAAATATTAACACAGAACATGGATCTAGAATGTTAATTGAGAATGAGAACGCTATTAAATTTTATTTGACGGTTAAGATAAATTCAAGATATTATACGTGTGGTTAAGGGGACTATATCATGCTATTTTACAGCTTTCAACTTCTGGGACAGAGATATATATATATATGATAAAATGTTGACGTTGGTGTTGTATATTATTAATTTGTCCTGAAATGTAACTTGTATCCTGGAGTTATTGTTGGACCACGAAGTAAAACGGTTTGTCTATAATCCCGCCTCCTACAATCTGATGCAATGAGTTTAGTCCTTGCATTTGAGCTTGTGTTCTCAAATAACACTCGGTAAATAATAACCAGTAATCAACATTAGCTTTTAAGTCAATTAAAGTGGGCACCCTCTACCAGATTCCACCAAATCTGTGTTGAAACACAATATGGTGATGTTTTGAATGGGGGGGGGGTCATACATCAGATTCTGCTTAAGGCCCCTTAGAACCTTATGCTAGCCCCGTGTTACGCTTGGTTTATGCTTGACGCATGTACATTCCGCGCGGAAATGAGACGTGCCGAACCGGCCGAGACGCCTTCTAGTAGCGTTTATACTTTTTGCATCTTGTCCCTGCTAAGAACCAATATTCTTGAAGACTGTAGGGGGCGGCGTAGGGCTCTACGGCATGCTTACAGCGCTACACCATAGTAGAACTAGTAATCACTGTTGTTTACAAGATGGCGAAACCTGTGAGCTTAAAAACAGCATAACTTTTTCTGCTATTTACTTAGGAAAAAGACGAAAAAGGAAACTGTCCACTCGTCCATTAAAACAAAGTTGATATCAGTGATCTCTATTGGCCAAATCATAAAGATGTCTGTATTTACGAACCTCCGGCAGCAGGAGCTCTGGCTAGTCCGCCATGTTTTTCCGCGCGGGACCGTCAGCGTTGTTGCAAAATTTTCTAGTTGCACGGTGCGGAAATTTGGGTCTCCGCGGTGGCCGCGCGGAGAGGCATGGTTGCTGAAATCACGTAATTTGGCCACGTGGAGCTGTGCGGACCAAACTTAACTGTATCGATTCTATTAAAACCTGAGTTCTTTAGATTTTCTTTCAAATATGAATTCTTTCCATTCTTTCCAACGTTGCTAACTAAAAAATTTCCCTCCTGAGCTGTAGATCTCTGCTGCTCCTCCAGGGTTACCAAATGTCTCTTTGATTGCTCCTCGAATTAATGCACTCCTTTTTTTTAGAGGTGTCAGTGTATAGGAATCTAAATACACTTTTTTTTTTTTTTTTACAGTTTACTTACTGCTTTATGTCTGCCATTTCCATTGTTTTTTTAGGTTAAAACAATCAACATTTAAAAAGGTTTAGCAGCCTTCATAAATTTTGGAAAATGCTGCTTTACAAACAAAAGACAACCTTGATGAGAGCTTGTATACTAAGTAACACTATTGGGGGAACTGTTGAAGACTTTAATTCTTCACAATCAAACAGATGATGTAAAATTTTAAGACACAGCATTATTTTTAACTATTAGCCAAAGTTCCACCTTCCAAAGCCACTCATGGATTACTACTGGCCTTCAGAGTCATTGGTGTCACACTCCTGAGAGCTTTCCGTCAGCCCGTGGCCTGATTCTTTTCTGGTTATTTCTCCTTGGCGACTTTTCAGCATCTCTCCAACCGTCTCTCCACCGTGTCCTCCGGGTGTCAATCCGGCTGCTGTTTAATTGGCCGCTCTCTGGTCGGCCAGGTGGCGTTGATTCATGGCGTTGTAAAGGCGACGGTAGTGACTGTCCCAAGCAGACAAAGTAGAGCCATCACTGGCTGGACCTCATCTGACCTGCTGGTTTGTGTGCACACAGACACACAACACACACACACACATTCATGTCTTGCTTGTTGTACTGTGGACCTTCATTGCCTTCCATTCATTTTGAAGGGGGGGGGGGGGGGGGTGACAGTGATATGTCTTCTGGCAGCTGGAACACAAAAGATGATCCAACATCCAAAAAGTCAACACACCCAATCAGTTACTTGAACCTTCACTTCTGTTTACACTGCGGCACAAATAAAGACCCATAAAATGATTTACCAAAACTAATGAAATGACATCCGTTCGCTATATTAAACCACCGCCTACATGCACGTTCACACACTTCCCCTCTGAGCTACCAGTTATTGGTGACCTGGATACACCCAGAACTGACACTTTATCTACTTAGCAGTGTCACCTTCAAAATCCTTTGACACAGACACACACACACACAAACCTTCTGGTTAAAAAAGAAATCTCCCCATGGTGTGTGTGTCATATTTAGGCCTCTGTGTTTAAGGTTGTGGCTTCATATCGGTAATTGAAGGAAATAGGCTGGTAAAAGGATTGTAAAGAGGTCTTTTTGTGGCAACTTGATCATAAGCTCTGAGTTTTTCATGGTGCCGCCGTTGACCCGCTAATTGATTTGGAGACCATCTCTTTCTGCTTTTCTCGTCTTATACTCTGACACAGTTTAATTGACTTTGCTTGCTATAGCGTCTGTTCAGGTTGATTTCTTTGTCTTTTTTTCACGCGCGCGCTCTGTGTGTGTATACGTCTGAGAGCCAATTAGCATTTACAGTGAGGCACGCTGAGGTCAGAGTTGAGGCTGGTTTTGAAATTTAGGGCTTACAGCCAGTGTGTCCTCAGGATGTGGTCGGGTGTGCCCCCCGAAATTACACGAACACGTGCTCGCAGGCTTACATTTGCAGCGAGGCTGACCTGTTTTACAGCCGGCGTAATTGATTGTGTGTGCGCCGGTGTCTCCGTGTTAAGGTTAATTTCTCTAACTGCTGGTAAGTGCTGTCTGACCGCTCCCCCGGCGGCCTCTCCTAGCTGAGGTATTGCCACTTAGAGACCCCCGGGGCCCCCCAACAAAGGCCAGTCTATTGATCCGCTGATCAATAATTGCATCTGCGCCACACGGCGAGCAGGGAGGCTACTGCACTGACCTGGCGGTGCCACACGAAGACTTACATAAAAAATATTATTAAAAAAACTGTTGTCTAAGTGCGGCCCAGGGATCACTTCTGGGTCCTTAAAGGGGATCCAGGGGGGTCCGGCGCAAAATGAGGTTTCCTTCTGCTGCAGAAGCATTCATTTATTGCATGTTGGGGCTTCACTGTCTACAGGGAGAAGAGTTTGTTTTATTCGTATTTATTGGAATCTTGCTGTAAAAGGTATTTAAATGATGGGGATTGGGAAATTTGGTTATTAAAGATTAAAATAATCATGGAAATGATTGATTTGGCAGGACCCATCTTGACCATTACTCTGAAAGCCATTCAAGCTTTTTTTTTAGAAAGTTCCATACAGTCGGGGATGGATGGATGGATGGATGGATGGATGGATGGATGGATGGATTTGCAGCATTGATATCCTCTGCATGTCTCCAATCCTTTCATAATCCAAACAGCATCACTTTCCAGCCTCTGCTTCCCTGTCTTCCTCCCGTCGTTTTATTCCTCTCAGGGAGCCTCCATCTTGTTTCAGATCACAGGCAATAAAGCAGCCTGCCTCTCTGTGTCAATCCCATTCTCCCTCCGACTTCCTGTTAAAGGACTCAGTCAGTCAGAGCACTCAAAACACATATTAAACAGGCATCAGCCTCTCACCGGGGCCAAATCACGCTGTTCAAATGTTGTTCTTACACCGGGGAGCGCAGGACAACTGAAGAGATGGGATCTGCAACATTAACTTGATTCACGGCTGCGGCGACTGAGTGACACTCCATAAACCTCAGCGGGCCGCCGCCGGGCCCCGCCGCACAGCGCCCCACGGCTAATGTGACACGCGCTAGCCTCACCGTCCCCCCACAGTGGAGCAGCTCCCACACTGCGTGAACACTCGTATAGGCAGCCGCGTACAGAGACGAGTGCATGTAGCAGCACACACCGTTCAGGGCGCACAGCAATAAAGGCTGATCTCTTACTCCACCCACATCCCAGCACACGCAAATCTGAACATTCAGACTTTAAAGTTGAGGAATCTGTAGAAAGCTGGTAGTTTAGCAGCCTGAAATGACACTGCTTTTTTAGATTTCCACACTTTGAAACAGCTTTTATGATAATGTAAGAAGATATAGTTCTATTGTGTCCTGCAGCCAACCTCTCAGGTTGTGGCGTTTTGGCGTAGGCAGTTAGCCCAGTAGATCTGTTTAAATAGGTAACCTCTTCAAAATGCTAACCTGTTCTGGCTCTCTGTGACAGTGCCGACTCCCTCCGCTTTCTAACTACAGTGCTTATCACTACAGGTGCAAATGGAGAGGTCTGAATTAATATTTACCAGACAATGCTGCCAATGTGCAGCAACCTTACAACAAGGTCTTTTGGGGAATTTGTTATTGAGCAAATTAGGATTATCTTTCTATTCCATTGAAGGAAATGGACAAACATACAATAAGAAAAACCGAAATATTATAAAACCTTTCAAATAAATTCAGCTTTTATTGCAAAAGCATAATCTTAAATATGCTTTTTCCGATTTTTTTTTAACCCTTTTCTACCGTTATTATCTTCCTTTGTGAGGGATGGTTAAACAAAAACGTAGCCACTCCTGAGTTTTTTCGTCTCTTTTCCAGTTGTTTGAATCCTTTTAAATTATTTCAGAATAATCATGATCAACAGATAGAGGACGTACATGAATAACAATTTCTCTTGTCTTTCCTGTTATGAAGAACACCTTAGAGAACTGTTTGAGAAACAAGAGAAATGTGTCACTAGTTATAATACCAATGATTTGTTTAAAACAAAGAAGAGCGAAATACGTTATTTTTTAAAGTTGGTTTATTTTTCTTAAATTAAAGTAGGATTTGGAAATTAATTTACTGTTTCTGGAATGGAAGGGCTGCAAATAAGCAGGGTGTTGCACTAAAATGAGTATATACACACATAAATGCCTGAAAGTGAAGCCTGTGCATCATTTTAACAGCTGCTTTCATTCATGGGATGTTGAAAGATTTACTGATGAACACAGGGCTGAATAAAATGTTGCTACTATTGTTGAATGTTTCAATGGAGCTATATTTAACCCCCATTTTCCACATTCTTCTGCGTCTCTATCACTCTTTCTGAGCTTTAGCATTGTGGGCACTTACTGATAAAAAGAGAGTTCACCGAGTGCGGGGAGAGAACTTCAACTATAAGAGCCTACTGATTACTACATCCAACAAAGTAGTACTTTTTGCTTGTTATGTTGTATATTTGATATTGTGATTCGGATTGCAGTTCAGTAAACAGTGGACCCCCGTCCATTTGGGGTTCAGTTTCCACAGATGAACCTATATGTGGAATTTTCTGTGGTACGTGACTCCAAATTACTGTTTTGCAAAAAAAAATCTGCAATTTTTTTTCCCGTATCTAAGATATTCAACAGAAAATGTAGCCAGGGAAGCAGAAATATCTAGGTGCAATCTTTCAAAGCAGCCAAACCAAAAACGCCATAGATAGTTAAACGCATTTTCAGAAAGGGTCTTTTAGCTGTTTATGGATGGCTTTTGACTTTAACCCTCACAAGGGGCATTCACTGTATTGTGCAATTCTTATTAGCATGTCATGTGACATTCCACATAGTAACTGATTAAAAGTTATAGATCTGATTATAATTTGTAATATTTTTTTTTATTAAGCCCACCATTGTTTATGTTCAAATTTTGTCTTTGTTCAACCTCAAAACAAACAACAACAAAAAACATCTGTCGACCGAACAACAGTTCATTTATATTTAAATTAGGGATGTCAGAGTAAAAGGACTTTGTCATATGAATGTACTATAGCAGTCCAACTCTACACAGTGGGGCAGTTGGTAGCACTACTGCCTTGCAGCAGAAAAGTCCTGGGTTTGAATCCCGTCCTAGGGTCTTTCTGCATTGAGTTTGCATGTTTTCCCGGAACTCCGGCTTCCTCCCACAGTCCAAAAACATAACTGTGAGGTTAATTGGTCTTTCTAATGGTCCTTTCCCAATGACGTCTATACTATCTTTATTCAGTTATAAGGGTTTTCCACTAGTGACGCCTACAAGATTTATAGAATATAATTCACCGGGATTCAGAGCGTGTGGAGTCGGACTAAAGATGTGACGTCAAAAGTCACAGATTGGCTTGTGAGTGGAGTTCCTGGTTACATCATAGCCTCCTGTACTTCCCCAGAATGTTTCATCCCACTGCCCATAGCCTTTCAGTCTGATACAAAGCTGCAAACTGAACAGGCGGTTCAGCATAGCTTTCATGGCCTCCAATGTTGTGATTCTGTTAATTTCGGATTGTGTTGCACTAATTTTCAGACTCTGGGGTGACTCATCTATATGACGACCTCCCCCACACTGAAGCACCAATTGTTAATGGAAAACAACCCAAACTGTGTAGTATGCTCATAGTAAAGGGCCATAAAATCTCCTGAGATGTGTGTGTCTGTGTGTGTATGGTTGTCCTGTGTGTCTCTGTGTTGCCCTGTGATGGACTGGTGACCTGTCCAGGGTGTACCCCGCCTCTCACACAATGACCGCTGGAGATAGGCACCAGCGACCCTGCAAGGACAAGCAAGTGTAGAGAAGGGATGGATATTATATAAAATCCCACTATATTACAGTAAGGTGAAGAAGAAACAAAGCTTTGAATACTTTCTCAAGGCATCGTGTGTTTATGTTGTGACACATCACTTCTCTGTTGTCCCTCTCCTGAAAAGCTGTTCGATTGGCTTCGGATCAGAATTCCTCCGCACCTCTCCAAACCGGGAATGAGTTCATCACTGTCTACTGAAACAGCAGGACGCTACTTTGTCAGAAGTACTTTACACAATCCTACTCTAAAGCCAAAAATAACCCCTTGAGTGTGTATCATGCTGTATGCTAGAGAAGAACTAGGAGTTTTATACAGAGGGAGAAAGGATGAGCATTCAGGATGTCTCATGTTTAGCTGAACGATTAAATAAAGATCCGTTCAGCAATACACCAAGATGATTAGGTGGATAGTATATCAGAAAAGTCCAGAACAGTCTAAATGTTATTAGAATTGTGGTTCTTGAAAATGCAGGGGTAATTATCGGACTGCTGACAAAGATTTAGTGGTGACTGTATGTGTTTCCAGTAGGAGTTAGAGTCTAAAATCACAAGAGGAAGTGGAGGTTGGGAGGCTGTTGGAGACTCAGATTCACTTTGCAGCACAAGTCTGACTTTCTAATCACATCGTCAACCTTGTGAGTTCAGGACATTAAATGTCAGGGGACGATGGGAGCATCGGTGATTGATGAGGTTGTTTCTGTATGTACCGTTCTGTTTGTGTGATCCCACAGCTGCCCCCGGGTGCAAACCTTGTATCTCCAAATGTCAACTCCTCCCAAGCAAGCAAGTTTTGGTATACTGTAAAGATTTAAGAGTTTTGGAGACTTTGAAAGGTATCATAAACCTAAAAAGCTCTTCTGCCGACAGGAATTTTGTGGCTCACTTACTGTAAATTAAGTTCAGCTCTCAGCAGCTTAGGCGTGAACAGAGGGCCCACTTTTTTTTTTTAAACGTCTCAAATCAAATCCCTTTTTTTTTTCCTGAATAGATTAGCCTACAAGTGTCTGAGCCAGGCGCTGTTTAAACAATGGCATTTCTAACACTGTTCCTATCACCTTGGAAACGCCATGGCAACCTGTGATGTGAGAGGGCACAGTGTGGCTCAATTAGCGGCAGCTGTATCTCGCCACGCTCCTGCAGCAGCAGCAGAGTATCTCCATTTTCTGTCTGCTTTCTAACTCTAAGTGACACAAATATGTGAAGTGTCACGTCACTTTTAATCTCCCTTTAGCTTTCCATGATTTTTTGTTTTTATTTTATTTGTCATCACCATATTCCTTTCATGATGATGGATGCACTAACATAGCAAGTTCAATAGTTAATACTTGGTAACATGCATGAAATCTACAATGCAAGAATACCCAAATTTAATTTTCAGTTTATTCATTCCTCTTTAATACTAACAAAGAATCAATTATGACTAATTATTTATACTATGCGCAGACGCATTACACGGTGTGTGAGAGTGACACAGAGTAATGTGTGACTTCCAAGTCCAACATAACAGAGAGGGTTAAAAGTTCAAAAGGTTAAAACATACCAACCTTGTTTTGCTCCGTTTACCCTTCCTTTCATCAGCTGAAAGTCTTGCTCTCTCTTTCTCTTCCACAGCAGAATAAATTGCGAGGATTCCCAAGATTTCTGCACCTTCTTCCTTTCTGTGTTTTCTCTGAGTTCAATTTTAAACACAAAGAGGGTGTTGATGTCAGGGTTTCCTCTTAGCTCTTGGATAAGGAACCGTCTATGATCCAAATAAGATGAGATTTTTGATCACCCAACCAGCTGATCACCACCGTGGGCTGGTCAAGCTCCAAGAAGGACGACTCAGGCCACCAATCATCCCTAAATACCCCCTTGATGCATTTCTAGCAGTCAGCCTTCCTGTTTCCAATTGAAGTCTTACCTTCTTGCTCTCTTGATGAAAGACCCTCAAACATGTCTGGAATGTTCAAAAAATAAACACCACAAGTCAACTTATTACCTTAGTCCGACTGGAATCAGACTTTTGAAATGTATACTTACACCTCAGTCCGGCTTGAATCAAACCGATCTGGTGTTCAGGAGGTCAACTAAGCTACCCAGATTATTCAGTTTAGAATCTGACCCCCACCCCCTGCATAAGCAACAACACAGTGGTATTATAATACAATATGGCGGCTAAGACAAAGCTTAACGGCTGATCACTGCATGTCTGGACTGACGAAGAAACGGTGGAATGTGGATATCCTGCTTTGACTCCATCTTCTGCAATCCCGCCAGCCTCTGTTTACTGCCTGAGTTCAGCTCGAAGCTAACCGCTATAAGGCTAACACGTTGGGGCGCATGTCACCATCTACCGTTGGAGAGTCGAAAGTACTTCATTTAATAATTCCATTTACTGAGTGACATGTACTGTGGGACTCTGCTCTCAACTGGGGACAATCCCTTAGTCTGATTACTCCAAAAAGCTTGATTTAGATGGGCGTGTAAACGTACTGACTGACACTGAGAACAGTTAATGCAGACTTTTCTTCTTCAGAAACAACTTCCATAACAAATATGGTGCATTCACAGACCAGTAGAAGGATCAGACTTTTGAAGTTTCACAAGTTTCTGACTCAATCCAGACCCAAGCTCGATCAAACCAAAAAAAAATAGAGTGGGGCTCTGCCTCTGTAATGCATAACTTGCTGTTATTTAAGTTTAACTTTTTCCTGCTCTTTTATATTTCTGTTCTGCTTTTCGATTACATATTCTCTTTTTCTTTTCCTAGGTATTGTGTCCAAGTCCTTCGAATGTCGTCTGAAAGGCCAAGGAGCAACATTTGTGGAGGCAGAGTCCGTGGACTCCCCTGAGCACAGTAAAGGTTCAATCGAGGCATCCAGCCAGGAAGAGGCCGTCCAGCAGGTCATCATCATCCAGGGTTACGGTGATGAGGGTGTGGCCATTGACCAGGCCCTGGAGGAGTCGGCCGCCGCCACCCTGCAGACGCTGGCCATGGCCGGCCAGGTTGCTGAGGTGCTCCACATCACGGAAGACGGACAAGTTATAGCCTCAGGCAGGGAGGTGGCCTCGGCAGGGGCCCACTTAGCTGGAGGCGGCACCCAGTACGTGGTGGTGGAGTCCGGCGACGCAAGGAAGGAAGTGCAGGCAGACGCCGGTCCGGGTCGCATTGTTTCCGAGTCCTCCACCGCTCTAGATGCTCTTCTCAACGCCGTCAGCGAAATGGGCCAACAGGAGAAAAGCCAGGGAGAGGCAGTTGTCGTTCAGGAAGTGCTGAACCCCGAAGTCTCCGAGGCGGCCCACGCCACAGCTGACGCGACGCGAGAGCACGAAGAGGTGCATGTCATCCAGGGGCCCGGCCACGAAAACATGCAGGAGGTGCTGAAGCTCGCCGCCTCCCAGATGATGAAGGAAGGCCTCACCCAGGTCATCGTCAATGACGAGGGAACCCATTACATCGTGACGGAGCTGGAGGAAGGCACCTTGCAGGTGGAGGGACCGGTGTACGGAGCCGCTACAGTGGAGGACGGGGAGGCGCAACAGGTAGAGCAAGCAGGAGAGGAGATGGTGGTCTACCTGGACGGAGCGTCTCATAACATCGTCCTGGAAGGCTGAGGCCCGCAGAAATGATGTTTCACATCTCAAGTTCTGTTGAAGAGTGAAAAGTGTCTTCATTAATGTCTCCCTCAAAATTTCAGCGTGTACATTACATCTATGCAACAGTGCGGTAAAATATAATTTACTTCAAGAGTTTTTGGTGCTACTCCTGTTTACTTGGTATGGAAACAGACTAGGACATTTATATGGACAAGTCATGTAATTTTTTTCTCATGGAATATGTTTTCAAAGCAGCTAACATTCTTATGGTAAAAGAAGCCCATATAGATTTTGCTTTCCAGTCTGACTGCAGTGTTCTATGATTTATTTAGTGTGATTGTTAGAATGAATTTTGTGTCTAGAAAAGATGGAAACAAATATTTGATTTTTGCCTCAAGTCTGATTTTACGGAACAGATCATTGGGTTTTTTCCTTACACAAAACGGCAGTAATGATATTGTGTTTTCTTTAGGCTACATGTTTTCCATCTCAGTAAATTTTTTGTTTTGTTTTTAGAAAATCATCATTTCAATATAATTTCTGACAATAAAGACAGTCTAATTTTTAAACACAGATATATATATATTTTTGGTCTATCAAGCATTTCTACAATCACAGCAGTTGTAATTCCTTCTCAACTTTGTCTCGTTTGGACCGCAACCCTCAAGATATTTTACCACTATTTTATGTGTTAGAAGGACATAAAGTAGAGCTCAAATAAAAAGTGGAAGTAAAAGGATGCATGGTTTTAGCTTTTTTAAAGAGAAAATAAATAAAATACAAAAAAGTATAGGTTGTGGCATTCTGTTTATTACTCTGATAGCCGGAAATAAAATCCAATGGAAATAATAAGTATAGGGCTGTATTTACGATAGCCGATGTACCAATACAGTCTAAATGTCAATTTCAAATACGGATTTTAACCGATACAGCTGATAAACGTCTACCCAAACATTCAAATGCAAAAGTCATTGAATATATTGCAAGTTTTGTCAAACAGAAATATATCTAAAACTCTACATTGACTTAGAGGAGCAGTATCTGTTTGATGTATATGTGCTTAGTTTCAAAGTAAGGTATAGACGTTTTGTCTCTAAAAACTAAAAACTGATAGCGCTTTCATCCAATATTACATAATAATGCCAATATTGCCCCTAAACGAATATGTGAAAAATGTTGAAACCATACATCCTTTTCCTTCCCCTTTATTACTATGCACTACTTGGTGTTGGTCCATCACAAAAAATACAGCACAGCACCAGCGATATGTGCAGATGCACACATTGACTAATGGCTTCTATCATGTCTTCCGATCACCAACAGAGTCATTACCTTCACCATTATCATTATCGTCCTCATGATCGCCATCATCCACATCATCGTGCTCTCACCCCACCATCAGGCCGCATTCTCTTCTAGGTGCCCAGCTCACTCCTCCCTTCTTTTTTTTTTCTTTCCGCCCGCAGCATTTAACACTGGAGGGAGAATCGATAATCATTTAGGCCTCGACTCAGGCCTGGTTTCTAATGGTTAGAGTGGGAGACAAAGAGAACGGACAGTTGTTTAAAGTTAAGGGGGGGTAGGCACTGATACACACACTAAGGGCATCAAATGATAATCTGTTTAACAAATATATATAGATATATACACAGTGCCTGCTGCTCAGGTGTGTTTTGGTGGAGGAGTGGTAAGGAGAAATAAATGTTGCAGTGGAAAGGCCAAAGGAAACCAGAGCCGCAGAGCGAGAGAGGAACCAGTAATTTCATCCAACACCCATACAGCCTCGGTTTTCTTCCCTTCCATTCAACCCACAATTGAGACGTTTCACAGAGGTTTCATTCTCTATGTGAGCATCAAGAAGAGAATGTGAGAGCAGCATCCACTCTTCCTAGGGGTATCATTTTTTACACACAAAGGCCGAATGTGTGAAGAACAAGAAACATCTTCGTTTCATAATGGTTTTCAGTCCGGCTTACACCTGTTAGCGCTGGATTGACTCAGGGTACATCTGTATCAGATAGAGGAAACATACTTCCCAGATTCTGTCACATTTTTCATTCAATTGAGTTTATTTATTTATATAGCGCCAATTAACAACAGATGTCATCTCAAGGCACTTTACAAGAAAAACAATTTCAATACAATTATACACAAATTCCAATCTATTAATGTTTTCTATTTAAGGAATCCAAGCAGATTGCGTCAAGTCAGTGACATCAGGTTGGACCCCATTAATGCAGACTTCCATCCAGAGCAATCCTCTCAGCAATCCCTCATCCTGAGCAATTATGTAGTGAAGAAACCTCCAGCAGAACCTGACCAAGTACGAGCGGTCATCTGCCACGACCGTCTGGGGGTTTGAGAAGACAGAGACACAGGAAGAACAAAAAGAACTGATGCAAAAGTACTGTGTATATTAAAGAAATCAAAAAGTTGATAATAGGACATGGAGGATGTTCAGTCACTAGGAGCATCATCCGAGTTGATGCCCCCTATTCAAAAGGGCATTGTGGCTGAGCTGGATATCAGACCAGGTGTAGATTCCCTGGAGAGAAAAACACTAAGAAAAATAAGGTTAACAGAAAAAAATACTATTGGTGAGTAGAAGAGAGCAGAGTGAAGAAATGTGAGCAGTCTATCCTCCAACAGTCTAAAGCTGGTTCCACAGGAGAGGAGCCTGATAACTAAAAGCTCTGCTTCCCATTCTACTTTAAGAAATCCTAGGAACTACCAGAGAATGAAGTGCTCTTTAAGGAACATATGGAACAATCAGATGTCTGATGTACGATGGAGCTTGATTATTAAGGGCTTTATACGTAAGGAGGAGGATCTTAAACTCTATTCTGGATTTAACGGGGAGCCAATGGAGAGAAGCCAAAACAAGAGAAATGTGATCTCTCTTTTTAATATTCATCAGAACTCTTGTTGTAGCATTTTGGATCAACTGAAGGCTTTCAATTGGATTTTGTGGACGTCCTTATCGTAAAGAATAACAGTAGTTCAGCGTTGAAGTAGCAAATTCATGTACTAGTTTCTCAAGCATCAATCCTAGACAGGATGTTTCTAATTTTAGCAATATTCCAGTGGTGAGAGAAGGAAATCTTAGACAACTGTTTAATAAGGGATATGAATGGTCAAAAAAAATTGCTGAGGCTCCCAACGATAATACTGTAGGCCAATTTAATGCCATCCAGATGAGGTGATTGACTAAGAAGTTTTGTTTTTATGGGTTCTGATCCAAAGACAACAAACTTCAGTCTTTTCTGAATTTAAAAGCAGAAAGTTTAGGGTCATCCAGATTTTTCTGTCTTCCAGACATGCCTGTAATCTACCTACTGATTGGATTCATCAGGATGATGATTAATGTACATTTTGCATGCAGGCCAAAACATTTGGTTACCGCCCCCTCTTACCAAGCCACCTTTTCACAAACACTGTCCTCTGCATGGCTTTTTGAAGAGTTTTTCATTCTAAAGTAACACTGCAACGGTACTACTTTTCTTTAAAGTGATACAGTACTAATACTTGAATCTGAGTACTTGCCGATACCGATTACCAATGCCGAAACTTCTGTCACACAAAAAATAAAAATGCCTTGAAATCAAAGACAGTTTTTATCATCTCTTTTTCTTCTTAGAACAAAAAATTGTGAATTACATAAATATTTAAATATTAATAAAAATGACAGCAAAACTAACATTTCAAGTGAACAAAAAAAAAATTATTTGAAATTATTGCAGCGTTTCCACATTTTAATCAAACATTGGTACCGGTTCATGGTATCGATTAACTAACAAGTACAAGTACATTAGAACAGCATCGGCCCGATACCAGTATCGGTATCGGTGCATCCCTATTGATAATTTCAGCTTTGGTCCTATGTGACAAGAGCATGTAAGTATAGCCTGTGGTCTATGTGCTTTTACTATGTGGCCTCTCAAGGCAGGTGGTTGCACCGGATTTCATTCATGGGGTATTAAAGCACCGAGTGCGCACCACACTTTTCAGATTTTTATTCATAAAACATTTTATAATCCACACATAGTTTTCCTTTCTTCCTCCCTTCCTTCCAATTCCCAGTCATGCACACGTTTTTGTTGCTCTGCTACATAAGCTCCCAATAAAACGCAACACTGTTTTCATTGCAATGAAAACAAACGTGAGGATATGTTTGCAAAGCAATATGGAAGGTCTATGGCCTCATATTTGGTTTATTACCAAGTATACGAGCTGCTTTGCACATAATGAGCACAGTTTCCCCTACTGTATCCATAATAGGAATGTGTGTATGGGCTTGCTTGTACACAATTCTGCATATCTTGTCTGAGGGATAGTGTATTATACCATGTGTGCAACCCCCCCCCCAGTGTATCTCTGTAATCAGAGTTGGATGGGCTCATTATTAACTGCAGCAAGCCACTTGTGTGATATGGAAGAGGGAGAAATTAGCAGCTGTCATCCAGTGATGAGTTCATTTCCTGACAGGCCTCTGCTCTGAAGAGTCCTGCTGCAGACGACCAGACAGCTGATGGAAACCTGCCGCCGCAGCTTAATTGGAGAGCCGGAAAAGGCCAGGAGGGAGGGAGGGAGGGAGGGGGTGCAGAGATCAGGATAAAGAAGTGAGGTGAGGAAGAAAGTCAAGCATGAAATGTAATGTTTAGAGTTTGTAATTTGCGCGAAGGTAGGCACAAGTTTGGCACGCTTCAGTGATCTCTGCTGTATTTATATTTACTTTACAGGAAGCCGAGGGGGAAATCACTTTTGCATTTGAACGCAGCCCATCGTTTGAATACACCATTAAAGTCCAGTTTTGTTCTCTTCTTCCACATGTTTGTGCTGGATTATCGAAAAGAAAAAAAAATGTTGGTAAAATACATTGAAATGTTTTTGGTTTTACGGTGAAAGTGTAAATGAGGAAAAGGTTCCTGCTAGAAAAACTTAACTATTTTTGTGTTGTTTGGATTGTGTGCTAGTCAGCTGACTTTTGAGGATAATTGCAAGACATTTCATCTTCAAACTTATGTATCCCTTTGCTTCCACTTCAACACTCATCACATAAGATGTTACTGAAACATAGCAGGTTATTGCTGTAATTTGACAAAATGGGAGAAAATAAATCAAATAGTATGAATATTTTTGTGAGGATGTGCACAAACCCCCCACCCCCACCCCCCCTCAGACTTGTGCTCCATCCTGAAGACAACTCTTGTCCTATAGAGTTACAGTAAGAGACAGCGACAGGAGTGCACATAAAGGTCTCCCTCTCTCTGTGTGTTTCCATGAGTATGATAAATATGGCAATTCGGTTTAGTCGCCATCTCTGGAAAACATATCTGCCTGAGGATCGTTTTCTTAATGTCTCCACTTTTAGTTCTGGCTACCCCGTGGCAGCATTAGCATGCTCTGTTTGTGTGTCTGTGGGAGAGACCGAGTCCTCAGGGTTTCAGGTACAATTCCATTAAACCCGTCCCCTACCGCCCTGCTAGCTGCGAGCACGGCTCTTGGTTGCTACGTACTCCCGTGTTAACAACAGGCCGACGAGTCGTCGCATTTCAGAACCCAGTGTTTGTTTGTGTCATCTTACTTTGTGGCTATAAATCGATAGCTGTTAGAGGCTGCGGTAAAGCGCCGAGGAGGCCACGGTTCAGTTACGCTTCGTCTCCTCCATGGGAGTTGTTATGGGGAAACGAAGAAGGGGGTAGTTAGTGGGCGGGGGGGAGTTATGTTGGGAGCCCTGCATGGATCTTCTCCTGTTCTCTTACTTTTTCTATGTGCCTCTGCATTTGTGTCTTTGATCATGTTAATCCCTGCCTAGCCAAGCCGCAGCATCCCACCGCTCTCCCCGCTGCACACACCTCCATGCTTGACAGAAATTGACAACCCACTCTATCCGAGACCCCACCTCCAGAATGTTCAACGCATTCCTTGTTCTGGTATTGAGCGGCTTCAATAAAAGAGTAAAAAAAAAAAAAAAGAAACACTTGGGAGGCAGGCGTTCCCATTGACAGTCTGCAGCCCTTCATTAAGGAGGCGCAGTGACTGAAAGGGGATCTGATTAGCTCCTTATGGGGAACTAGCAATGTTTCCGCCTTGAACCACAAACTTACTGTAAGTGCTCTTTAATTAGGGACACAACACCGAGAAATAACACTTCAAATCATAAAAAAAAGAAGAGAGCGACAGCTTTTCAGCAAAAATTACACTGCAAATAGAGGATCAGTGGGAGGCCAAAATCCCACTGCCTTTTCAAAAGCATCACTTCTGCAGTACCATGCATACCATGAAAGACGACCTTGAGTCAGGCTCGAGCTTTCTTTTTCAAGTTAGCTTCCCAATTCAGTAAGAAAGTATTTACCACCTAAACCTAATAGCTGTTTTCTACCTTTGGCAGCAACAGCTGGCTTTAAGTGTCTGTAGTACCGTGTACAGATTTCTGCTTTCCAGACATTTTGTTTTATTTCAGACAGATTAGAGGGAGTGCTTACATGAGAATACCTGTTCATGTTTGACATGTCTGACACTGTCACGACAAGCTAGAACATCTCAACTGGATTTGAGTTTAAAATGTGATTATGTCTGTTGTTTTAATGGAATTTTTTTTTTAGACTTTAGAAGACAGACTTCTAGTGCAGTTGGACTTAGAGTTATGATCTGATGGCTGAACTTTCCCCTTTAGGATTTTCTGATAAAGAACAGAATTCTTGATTGGCAAGCAGGTCCAGAGGCCGCAACGCAGGTCCATAGCCTCACAATGCCACCAATCTTCTTGTTGATGTGATATTGTTGATTTAAAATGCTGCCATAGTTTAATCCAAGAAGTTACACGAGGCACACCTTTCAAAAAACCTCTTGGGATCATAGAGACATTTTAAAAGAAATGTAAAATGGGTCTTGAGTTGGTTTGCTGCACAGCTCTACCTCGGATCCAGCCTCTTTCTTAATCTTTAATCATGAAAAATGAACTGAAAGCTGCAGTCCAGAGAATTTGAGCGAGGCAGTATCCAATGTACCAAAGCTCCTCCCAAAATATGGACATCAGTCTATAAGCCGTTTTTCGGTAAGTTTAGTCACCGTACTTTTCTTGGTTTTTCTTTATGAAGTTGATGTAGTTCTGGGTAGCCGGGGAATGGCTAACTTTTTTGCAGACGTTTTCCCCAACTTCTCCATGACGTTAATGATAATAACACTGGCACTCAGCTATCGTCAGCCACCACTAGCCGCCAGAGTTAGCCTAGAGGGACCTGTCAATCAAAAGGACACACCCCTAATCATTCATAATTTCAAGATTAAATTATATCTAAACAGAGGAGTGAGAAAAAATGTCACCCCCCTCAGAGTTGTAATGACGGTAAATCTGAACTATCTAAACTATCTATTCCTGCGTTTCTTTGGGCCACGGATTGATGTGGAATTATTTGAGCTATTTCAGCCTGCTTTATGTTGTCATACACGTATGGTTTAAGTGAATTACTTATTCTATGGATCAAGCAATTATCAGGCCTGAATTTGGTCAGAAACACTGAACCAAAAATGTGGTTAATCACAGTCAATCCTTCATTTATTAACATATGTAAATATATTATCACATAGGATCAGTGTTGGGAGGAATGCATTACAAAAGTAATGAGTTACAGGAATATATTACTTTTTTCAGTAAATGAGTAATGCAATGCATTACTTACAAAATATCCAGCAATATATTACTAGTTACAATTTCAGTAACTCAAGTTACAAATGCATTTTAAATAGTTTTTCTGACCAACTAATGCAACAGACCAAATCAAGTTGGATATTGTAAAACAAGATCCACCATCCACTTCCTGTTGCTCAAAACCAAAACATCAGAGAATCAGGACGGCTGAAGAAAAGATTGACTGTATATTTAAACAACGGCATTATTCACACTGTTTTCCTAACCATCTGTTGTAAGACTTCAGACATCGGAGTCTCATCTTTGTCAACCATCTTTGTGATGAGCACTTTCAGCACCTTCTTTTGATTAGATTTAACAATCATCATGAAATAGAAGGCATGCAAAAGAACTTCAGACTTAATTTTAATAGAATAGTGTTAAAAATATAGTATTTGTGGTGTGACAGTTGTGTAACATGTAAATTAACAAAATTACGGTGGTTAGAAGTCGTGTTAAGTATTTAAGATATTTTGCCAAAAGTAACTTAAATTAGTGTAACTCAGTTACATTTTTAAGACAGTAATATGTAATTCAAACATATTACATTTTTGACATTGTAACTAGTAATGTGAAATATATTACAGTTTTTTTTTAAACTGCCCAACACTGCATTGGATTATGTATTTTTGCATAGCTTTCGTTTCATAAATAAAGAAATTATAATTTTTATGGTTTTTTTTAAACATAGATGGTACAGTGATTAAACATTTAAATCTGAGAGGATGCAAAACCAAGACACTTTTAATATCCATGTATTTAAAAAGATAATGGCGAAAGCAGAAACATGTCAGCTCGATCAAGTTTATTTGAAATTTGCACTCAGTTTGATTCACGTGTATTGCTTCTGCGAATTCCACATCCTGAGCGGCGCCAACACATTACTCAGTTTAGATAGCAGATCTTCACTGTCAGTCTGTGATAACACCTTTCTACAGAGCTGATGCAGCCATCTGCTTCATATCAACACAGCCGCATTGGGGTTAATTCTGTTGCTTTAGTCGTGTTAGCAAAACAAACACCGTGAAAGATGAAGAGAGAAGACCCATGATGTGATTTTTCTTTCTTTTTTTTAATTCCAAAAATATGTCAGGAAAAAGCTAAGGTCTAATGTTCCATTTGGCAAAAAAAGGTTTCACTTCAGCAGTAAATATTCCAAGGGATCAGAAACCAGAAAGTAATTTCCTGTACCTACACTGGAAATCCCTGTAAGTAACTACCAAATAAACAGAGAGGTCAGAGGTCATACATAGTTTTTCCTTATGCGGGATCTGTTATCTTCTCATTTTTGTATATATAAAAAAGAAAATTATGTTCTTTTATTCAATTATTGAGCTTTGGGTAGTTGTCTGGGGTTATTTCTAATTCAGTTTACAACATTGCGGGAAATAAATAGATTGCCACGTTGAGATTTACCCCAGAAAAAACCCTGGTGAGGAGTAGTTCAGGTTTTACCCAAAAACCTTCGCTTTTTCACATCAGGGGAACGTTCTGTTAATTCTCCTGATACATTCTCATAATCTAACTTCATACAGGAGACTTTTATTCACCTCTTATGCAAGCTGCAGGACTGGCTAATAATAACATTAACCAATCTCAAATTACGATATTTAGATGCTTAACTCACCTCAGGATCCAGGATGCTTGAAGAGTAAAGGTCATCTCTTACTGTCTAATTATAGCTAGTAATTATCTGAACAATTTGGTGCTGTCATAAAGCATTAACATTGAATTCCTAGCTTAGTTGATTTCTCTTTAATATCAAAAATATTTATTTAATAGGACAATAGTTATTGAAAAGTATCATGTACCTTGTCAAGACATACCATTGATCTCACTACACTTTCAGTCTCATGAACAGAAGCATATCTAGACCACATCATGACACCAGAGTAGATCTGCAACCTAGAGAACAAGCATGCAGGGAAATGCAGTTCCCAGACAAAAAGGTGAAGAAAAATCGGGAGACAGTGAAAAAAAAGAAGGATGGATTTTATTTTCAAATAAGCAGGTGATAGAAAAGATCCATGTTGGTGAGTATTTTATTTGTATATTTTGTATGCTTTTGTCATTTTATTTGATTCATATTCGGTCAGTGGTAACTAAATCAAATGGCAAAGATGTTGCAAATTTAAAAAAATAATCATGGGGCAATGTGTTGTGAGTACCCACTGACAGAAATGTAAATTGGCACCTATGGTTCAAGATAGTAAATGAAAAAAAGTACAACTTCCATCCAACCTGTCATGGGAATGCATCTTAAAGGTCAGCAGTGTCCAAATTGCAATGCCAAAGTACCATTGGAGGAGGCTGCCCTCTGTTTCTGCTTGACAGATAGGCGGGTCGTTGGTCCACTGGGATCATCTCTCAACAACTTAAGACCTGGAAAAAAAAACAAAATATTCTGTCTTCATTGTTCTATAAAATCCAAAAGCTTACTCCTATTTTGGTGGACTAAGAGCTTTCCAGGTGCTCATATCCACTGCATAAACCAGCCTACTGTCAATGTAGTAGAAACACAGTGGCAAACTTCATAATGCTCCAATTTGTGGGTATCTACCTCTGTTGTCCCCTGGGTCAGGGGTTGGGTGTGTCCAATAACCAGTTGATTACCAGTTCAAATCCCCAGTCCCTCACCTCCGTCATTGTGTCTTTGGTTAAGAAACATCAGATGCTTTGCATACTGTTTGTGGTCAGTGGACCAAGTCCTTCTTTTGTCAGTTTACCTATGGATACGTTGTAGTTCACTACCATCAGCATGTGAATGCGTTTGAATGATCAAGTTCTTGGACTGTAGGTCATTTTTCAATATCCTCATTGAATAGAACATCAGATCTGGTGTATAAGCCTGATTTGTTTTAAAGGGGAAGTAGCGGTTTCTTCAACCTGGACCTTATTTATGGAATGCATTATGTTTATGTACTCACCCAGACATGTTTGCAGCCACTTGGAGCCCTTTAGAAGAAGTTGATATACATTCGCAATCGGCATATATCAATATAATGGAAGTTAATGGGGCAAGCAAAGTGCAGCTTCTGAGTAAAACATTATTTGCCACAAAACTCCTTCATTTCACCAGTGTTTTGTTGTGAATCACTAGCACTATTCCCCTGTGGGCTTGGAGCGTCTCGGAGGTACTTTGCTCTTCGGCAGGGGTGGTTTACAATTATATTTGTTTTTCAATTACGTCACTGCTGTGCGGCATCCCAATTGTACTTTGAACTGGGCTTTCTCTCTGTGATTGACGGTGGTCAGTTAGACAGAACTTGCAACAGTAAACAGCATGTTTTGCGTTTGTGTGTTTTTAAATTGCAAAAGCAAAATGACAAGTTGGACTAAGTTCAGCTTCCACAGGCTTCCTTTCCACAACATGCGCAGATTACAGCTGCAATGGCGCAGGACTGCAACGTCATTGAAATCGTCGGTTGGTGTTATTACATTAATTGTAAATTAATGTAATGCATGCTATAAATTGAAAAGAACGGTACTTCCCCTTTAAATTCCAAAAATGAGGGGAGTTGGTTAGGTTGTCCATCTCTCTGGATAAATCATATATCTAATTGTTTATTCACTTCTCTACAAACCCATAGTTACATTACTTTTTTCTACCAGAGGTATTGCTTTCAAAAACTGCAAAAAAAAAAAAATATCCTAACCATCCTTTTAGGGTTCATGCTAGCAAAATGAAAAAAGAAAACCCTAAAATTGCTAATCTGAAGTTGACATTATTCAATATGCTAACAGGTGTGTTCTTCCCAGGAAAGAGTCTGAGTCCATTCACATGAACAATAAACTAAAACTCTGCACTGCTGTATATACTTACTGTACAATAACCCTGGTTTGGTGTATATATTATCCTTTATTATTTATTTGTATTTATAGTTATAGTTTTTTTGTCATTGGTATTGACCCTTTTAACCAGTTGACCAGTTAACCCTTGAGATTTAGTTTGAAATTTTGACTTTTTTTAAACTGAAATGATCTGGTTTGAGAACATATTGTTCCTCAGAAACAGAGATGAGTCAGATTTTCTACCTAATTTTATCTTAAACTCATAAGCTTTTCATGATTTTCTCCAGCTCTCCCCTATAGCGTCGTCTTTCAAAACAGGACATAATTGCGTTGAACTTTCTTTCTTCCTTTCCAGACTCCCTGACCGTCAGTTTTTAACCATCTTGCACGGTGAATTCAGCCCCACATTTGTGAAGTGTAGCCCTGGGAGTCCCCTGGTGGCCCCTGTTTTGCTGTAACAAGCATGGGGGGCCCCTGTGGTAAGTGCACTCGGGGGACGCAGGCTCTGATCTGGCCGTCCCAAGGGCCCTGTTAGTTTCTGCTCTGCTCAGAAAGCCTTGTCACCCTCTACTGCTCTCTTTTTCCTCCTTCTTTCTGTATCATAACTCTGCTTTTTCTTCTTCTTCTTCGTTGACCCATCTAGATCTTGCACTATCTCTCTCTCTCTCTCTCTCTCTCCATTTCCCATATGTAGAAGGTGTGCTGTCAACAGTGAACTCGGTCAGTCTCATTAAAGAGCTGGTGGAGGTTGTGATGGTGACAGAGATGTGCAGATCAGTGGCAAGGTGGTGTCATGGTTGGAGAAACAGTCCATTAACCATACTCCTGATATTCGGTTGAAATATCATCTGGAATTAGCCCAGAATCTTGGGGAATTTCGACCATATTAGATCTTTTTGCACTTGTAGTTTATTATCTGCACAATATGAGGCCAAACTGAAATATAGTAATATGCAGGCTGGAAATGGAAGGGCATCTAGCACCTCCAATTTTCTGCAGGAATATCTTTGGATGCCCTTATTATGTATGTTTGAACATATAATTATAACATAACCTAACATTACAATTATAAAGATCATATTATTTGTGTTTCTTAAAAACACGCAAGAACATTATATAGATACAAGCACAACTAAATGTGTGCTGAGTCTACTTAGTATTTCAGTAATGTGTAAAAAAAACATCTTGTCTTTTTATATCGACCTCCTGCTGAAAATCATGACTGATCTTATTTTCTTGTTCAAGCAGAAGAATTGGTTTGGCCTCACCATTGAATTGACCAGTACCCAGAACAATGGGAAATTCCAAAGAACACGGTGAACCTCCAAGGAAATTCACAGACGTACAGAGTTTGAACATGTCTTTTGAAGCTGTGCTCAACTGCTCATTTAAAGATCATCAGTTCAAACAATTCTACGTAAGTACATGTTATCTGGAATTGTCACTGCTTTGCAAAGTCTGTAAGAATTTCCCATCAGGCACAGGCAAATAAATGCCAAATGGCTAAATATGTTCAGGAACTACCCAGAATGTGTGGCTCCTCAGTTGCTACCTAAAGTTAATGCTTTTTTCCAACCTGACATCAATTGGAAGCTTTTGACACAACAGTGTCATCATTTTCAATAATGAAACAAGTTTTACACCAACATGGAATAATACTACGTAGAGTAGCCGTGATGCCCCTGCTCCTAAAGTGTCATACTCAAAAGAGGAAAAAAATGAGCTGATTGGCCAAAAGAAAAAGACACATATGCAGCTGAATCAATTTGAGGGTTTAAGCTGAAGAGTTCTGTATCAACTGCCAAGCATGGAGGTGGCAGCATTATAACATAGTAACTTTTCATGGCTAGAAGTTCTGGTGCATTGCGAAATTGAAGGACAATGCATACATTCAATTTCTTGAATTTCACCTCAAATCCACAGATGGACAATTAAAATGAACAAACATAGACGTGTCTACAATGTCAGAATAACATAAAACATGCTGATTTTGAAAAGAATAAAGCAGGCTAAAATTATACTTTTAGAATGGCCTACCCAAAACCCTCAGCTCTACTTGACCTTGTTTATCAGGCCAAGAAACTAACTGGTTTAAATGGCCAATGAAAGTTTTACCAAGAAGAATGGTCAAATATCCTGAATGAAATTCCCCATAACGTATGAAAAATAATAATAAAAACTGAATATTAAATATAAATTGGAGATGGTGGCCCAAGTCACACTTAGTTGCAAAAACAAGGACATTGATTTGAAATTCGTCTCAGACTTGCGCCCAAAAGGTTTCTCAATGTCTCTTGGTCTGAGGCTTGAGTGACAGTTTTTATGAGGAATAAAAGGGAGTCCGTATGTGAGCTGTAGATTGTAGCTCCTGTGCATGTCTTACTGCTAATGACAGCGGTGGATTATAGGATGTTACTGGCTCCTAGCAGTCTATTCATGCTAGCTGTAGCTTCATGATAATAAACACATGCTGGATCATTTAGGAAATAAAACCAATGTGACATACCTTTAACATTCTTCCACTGCTAAGCTAGCTGCAACATCACAAGGCCACCTCTGTCTGAAAATATCAAAATAAAAAGCACTTCATGTTCCCTTCTTTCATAAATTTTAACACTCATTTATTTATCTGCCGCACTTTGCCTTATTCATCATATTGTGATTCATAAGTCAACGTGAACATTCTCACTAGAGGTTGAAATATTTTGAAAGATAATTATCAAATGTCTTCATGATAAATTTGGCCTGATGACAAAAAGTTCAGGATAGGATTGCTAATATATTTTGATGCAGTGTTAATAAATGCACTAGATCTCAAGGATGTGATGGCAAGATATATTTTTTTCAAAATTAAAACAATTTGAGTCTTAACTTTGGTTGTGGACATCACACTAAACTATACTAGCACTTGCTCTTCAAAGACCTTGTTTTAGACCTAGTGTAGACTTGGAAAATCAATCATGCTAAAATACTTTTTTCTCTACTATTGCCAAGCATCCAAGTGCCAATGTTTATTATCTGCAGCCATTAGTTCTAAATAACTGGCATTATGACGCTGACAAAGTCTGTTCATGGGTCACAGACAGAAAAAAATGGTAATTATTGAAATCCCTAGATGCTAGTAGGCTAGTTAGAAGTGACATGTAATAACAGAAAAGATGTCAGTCCAGAATCAAACCTGCTGTGTCTAACTCAACGGACAATCACAAGGCTAAATCGGCTCTTCTCAGCGGCTTTCATTTTCTAAAGTGTCCTTCAAACTCAAACTGGAACCCTTTGTCCCGTCACAGGAAATGTGTCAAATTAGGCATCAGAAGGTCTTTTTTTAATCTTTTAACCATCACTGTTGTACCTCTGCATGCATATTTGTCCAAACTTCTCATTTTATTCACTCCCCCTTTCTTACACTTCTGTCTCTGGACCAAGCCAAGACAGGGCTGGAGAGTGGCAAACCGGTGAGGGTCAAGGGTAGGCAAGGGGAGGAGGAAGGGGAAAGCACCCATATCATGCCGGGCGACTCCACAGGAGTGATAAGAGCGAATAAGCTGTCAGCGTGGGCGTCAGATGGGCCTTATTGTTCATATTTAGATGGAGGAACAATGGCGGGGTGTCAGGCGCCTATAGTTCATAATCTGCTGATGCTGACCAAGTGTCAGTGTGATCCATGAGCACAGAGGCTCCTGAATCCTTAAGCAATCCCCCGTAGGAATGTCATGGGGGAGAGTACAAATGGGACAGCATCTGCTGGACTATAGATAGATAGGTATAGCAGTAAGATAGAGAGAGTAGGGAGTGTAAGGAGGGCAATGAAGACGAAAGAAGAGAAGGATGATACAAAACTAAACTCATTGAAGGGGTTTTGCTAAATCATCAATAGTGCCACATTTTCCCAGAAAAAAACAAAACCTCCTAATTATGAACCACTATGGAGGACAGCACCTGCAAGGAGAAAGCAGGGTAGATGGATGGGTACTGGACTTAAAAGGGCAGGAGAAAAGGGTGGATAAAACAGCGCGCTGATTGTGCACAGGCCCTTAGCTGTCTGAGCTCCCACCTGCAGGTGAGACAAGGAGGAGAATGGGTGTCAGATTAGAAGGAGGCCCTGAGAGCTACTTCCCCCACAATGGAGGCTTGATTCCAGGCAGAGAGATGGCCCCGAGACGCCAGGAAGCACCTCAGAGCCGTCACAGCCTATCAGTCGCTGTTCTAGAACCAGCTTGATTGAAATGCAATCGACTCTGCCCTCACACCACCTCCTCTGTGACAGATGACAATTAAACAGGATTCTTTGATGGAGTTTTTCAACGGTTCACATCATTCTGGTATGTGTGTGTGTCTATGTGTGGTGACAGTGCTTTGAAGAATTGTAAAGAGGCATGCAAAGCTGAACACAACACACACACACACACACACACACACACACACTCACACTCTCAAGTCGCACATTGCTCTGGAGCTCTTAAATGTGTCACAATGAAAATGCCCCCCCTTAGGCATTCTTCATTTACTGTCAGAACCATTAGACATGGAAGCGGAGAAAAATAAGAGATGGTATCAGTAACGCATGAGCTACAGTAATTAGCCTCCCGATGCAAGTGTGTGTACGCGTTTGTGTGACAGATGCTTTGTTAATGCACACGAACACACACAGACACACACAAATACCAGGATATTCTACATATGCTGAGGACTCTCATCAACAAAAGAAGCGTAAACTGGAATTACCATTTTTAATGTCCAGGATGTTCTAAATTATATATAATTGAGAAAAAACTCACAATCATACAACAAGATAATGCTTCAGTTTGTTTATAGGTTGACATGAGACTTAATGGGGGCCATACCTATTCAATTCAAGGCTTCAAATCTTCATTATTTCTCTACCGCCTTGTTCTTTGCGTTTCCACTTTTGCATCTTCCCACAGCTATCCGCACATAATGTCTCACTGTTTTTTAAAGTTTTTTTTTTACGCACCATGTCATTCCCCTAACCTAGCTTTGACGTGTCAAGAAGCCTTGGGTTCTCTTAATAGTTCCTGTCATTAGGGGCTCGTTATCATGGCAGCCATGAGCAACTTCATTATCTTTACAGATCGGTAGTGGTAATGAATAATAATGGTGCACTGATTAGCAGTTTTTATAACGGCTCAGTTTTGTGACATACTGCTATAGTTTGTATGCAGTTGCATCTGAATTGCCCCATAGGCTCCATAGGAGGATAGGAGTGGAGCTAAAGTGTTTGGTTACGCTGATGACATTGTTCTCTACGGACAAAACCTTAGCACAGTTTGAGAAAAATGACCGAAGGTGATGATTTTAGTTCATTTTTCTTTACTTGATTTACACTGTATTAGGGCTGTCAAGTGGTTTTGATCACAGTTTTCCTCCCCAATATGACAGGATACCAATCACAGAAAGGGATGGAAAAACCTATTTCCCACAGATGGATTTAATAAATTATAAACTGATCTTGAATTAACAGCCTTGAGTAAATAATTCAGTTGATCAGTGAAAGTATTGGATAGAAGTTGTGGATAGAACTTGAGACGCAACAAGAAAACACTAAGGCATTGACATTTTTGTAAGTCATTCACATCTAATGAGATCTTGTAACCCCCCTAATAACAAAATTTAAATCTACCAGGAAAAGTGAATTTTATTATACCTAGGCTATATCAGGTCCAGTATGAGCTATTTTTACTGTATCAGGCTGAGAACTTTTTAATCGAAATCTTTTTTCAGGCACTGTCAACAGTTGCCGCACAGGATAAGCTCCCAGTACCCTTTCAAACCCACATTACCCACCCAGCTTTTGCTATTTAATTCCTTCTGTTGGAGCTGGTTGTTTTCTGATCAAGCCAAAACAACTCCAAGCAAGTTCATTGGTGTTGAGATTACTTCAAACATATTGGTCAACAAAGTAGGGAGAAGTTATTCTAAGGCAGTACTGGAAAGCACTACTGGGCTACACAGTGGAACAGTTGGTTGCTTTGCACAAAGAAGGTGCTGGGTTTGAATTTCTGCCTTTTTGCATGGCGTTTGCATGTTCTCCCTGCGTATATGTGGCTTCCCTCTAGGTACTCCGGCTTCGTTGCACAGTCCAAAAACATGACTGTTAGGTTAATTGGTCTCCTTAAATTGTCCTTAGGTAGGAGTGTGTTCATGCATGGCTGTTTATCCTGTTTCTCTCTGTATTGTTGATGGGCTTGCAGCATAGAGTACCCAGACCCCCACCTCTCATTTGCCGGAGACATTTTTACAGTCAGGATCTTATCAAAATGTTTAACCTAATCTGTAGTGCAGTTTTAAAGCAGGACTCTAAACTCAACATTAGGATGATAAACTTGTTAAATCAGATCAGTTAAGTGTTTATTAGGGTAGATTCTTATTAAACAGAAAAAGTACAAAGAAAACCCTCTCATCACTGTAGAAATATGTAAATATAACAGAAATCAAATTAGCTTTTGACGGGTCAAAGTGCTCAAAAGTTAATATAAAAGTCTAAGCTCATTATTATTAAATATTTTTTCTCTTTACAAATGAATTTATTAATGTAAAACATTATTTAATTGTAAAAAAAATTTAAAATATTTTATTTTTTAGTATCTTTAATTTAATTTCATTATTCCAAAAACATCCATCCAAAAACATATTTTTTTCACAAAACATTTTTTTCACAAAATCAGCTTTTACTTCCTAATGTTTTATTTCCCCCAATGCCCTATATATATTTCAAAAGAGCATTTATCCAACTGAACGAAATAATCAGCCAATCAGAGTCAGTGTGTGGGACGTGCATGCTCATTGGCTGGTGCTTCAACATCGATCTTTCTGGATAGCCCTTCTCACTCACTGTACAGTTTAGCATAACATGCTAAGTCAAGGCTTATGCTACGTCAAAGTCTCTGCGGTGTGTTGTGTACGTTGGCTCCGTCAACTTCACTTGCATTACTTACGGCAACGCAGCAACGCAAGCAACGCAGAGGTTCAGCTAGCTAAACTTTTGACTGACCCAATGCAGTCAACGCAGTACGGCAACCAATCAGAGCGTCTCGCTGTTGTGATGTCACTATACACGTATCTTGAATGAAGCGCGGGTCCAGTGAAAACATTTTCAACAAAAACAGATTTCAAAAATAAGAAATAACACTTACAGAAGACAGATGGACAGACGCTCCTAAGGAAGAACAGAGCACCTGTAGTTGGTGTCCTGGTAGGAGATTTGAGCTCCGATGCGGCCCAGAAGGTCGTAAGATTAGGCGCAGGACAGACGGAAGTAGCGTTGAAAGTAGGGCTGGGACGACGCAAAAAATGCGGCTGTGTACCAGCACCTCAAACAGCGGCATCCAGGAGCAGCTCTAGCAAATCATAAAACACCGTACGTTTCAACTTTTTCACTAACGTTATGTCTTTTACCCTATAAATCACCCAAACACCCCAACGTAGAAGGTATATACACGAGCAGACACACACGCACTCATATACAGAAATTAACTTTCAACCTCTTCAAAAGCAAAAGTTATTTAAGCTTCTTAGCTGTGTCTGGTGTATGTTACTGCTATCTGTTTTATTGGTTTTGATTTGTGACCCATGTTGGCAGAATGAGTCGGAATGCGCACAGACTGATTATGAGCAAAAGTCCAAAATGTGAGAGAGTGTTATTTGGTCGCGGTAAACCTGTTTGTCAACAAAGGTAATCCACTACCTACCCTCTAAACGTAGCCGTCGTGGACATTAATACAACATTGTTTAAGTGCTTGCAAAAGCAAACCGACAAAGAACTCTTGTCAGGTTTAATAATGCCTCATCCTGTTTGAATACTATTTTTTTTACTTAATGCTCCTCCAGTTTGTTGGATTCAAAGTCGCCATCTAATAACTAGAAAAATGTGCAGCAGTTTATTGTAATGAACAGCGCCTCTCTCCTTGTTTATCTCTTTTTTGTGTGCAAATCTTATGTCAGAACCCAAAAAAAAGCAAACTAAATGTTTTTTTGTGAATGAGGAGCACTTTTTTACATTAAGTGAATGTTACATTTTGTTTTATATTTATTTTTGTATTTTCTTTTGTTTATTCCTAAGATTTTTTACACAACATTTAACTTCTTGTTAAATGTAACCTCTAACAGGAGATTGTACTAAAACTACAACTTTATTTGGGATTTTATTTTACAATTAAAATGTGTTCAAATGAAGAAATGTGTTTATTTCATTGAAATACATATATTAATAAATGTCAAATTTCTATACAAATTAAAAAATTGGGTAAATAATCGATAATCAAATCGAAAAATTAATCATTAGATTTATAGATGCGTCGAAAAAATAATCGCTAGATTAATCGATTACAAAAAAGATCGTTTTGCCCAGCCCTAGTTGAAAGTGAACCTCATCTCCAGCTCCTGGAGCAAATGGTTAAAGTCCCCAAACTCAGAACGCATCTGAAGAATGAGCGCTGATGCACCCGATGTCAAAGTTGTCTAGCTTTATCTAGCAAATAAAGCCAAGCCACTTTGTAGTTACGATCCACCATAGTTCAGAACATACGGCAACAGAGGAAGCCCCGCCCACGCGTTGTTTTTTCCTCAGAAGTAGGCTATGGAAGCCAAAAAGTACATACGTCAAACTTCATCCGCTGAATGCGTTGCCTGACGCAGACCAACTGCGCGGTGTGAATGCACCATTAGAGCTGCAGGAACTTTGTCCAGCTCCAGTCACTCTGGCTGATTAAATTTAGACTAATTATCATATTTATGGAATAAAAAAAAAATCACAAGTCTTTTAACTCTGTTATTGAATGTAATATCTGTTGGAATTCGTGTATTACTTTACCCAGATGCCCATAATGCTGGAAGCATTTACCAACTTTTTAATTTGGTTGTTTAAATCAAATCGGCTGGTACTACATCAGTGTTCTGAGAGTAACGCAGCCTGGGGCATCATGGCTATGATGAGACTGCTGAAAGACGCCCTGGTTGGAGTTTAAATACAATCAATGAAAGGATTGTTTGTATCTAAAATATAATATATAAGATATTTCATAATTATGATCTTAGACTTTCATATTAAATTAGTTTTTTCATAATTCCATTGTCACATATTTGTCTAATATTTATTAATGTAAACATTTGTATCATAAGGTTTTATCATTTTTTTTTAGCACTTTGGCGTTCCATATGTTACAAGCAGAGTTATAATCTGCAATGCAGACTTGGATAGAAGAGCATCAGCACTGCAAATTATCCCCACCATGAAGTGGTTTATATGACATAAATGTTTCTATGACAAAAACTGATCCAGTGGATTTGTGTTATTCTAGCTTTTCATAACAAACAATAATATGCAAGAAATAAAAGAACAGTTGTTAAAGATATGGTTTCATATGTTATTGTACATAAAACAGATGATGCATGGAACGTTTTGGTATGAACAAGACTAGAAAAAGTTACAGTCTAAATTACAGCCAATGTTGTTTCGATTGCTGTTCCAAAACACTGCTGATTGCTCATGTGTAATAATATTTACTGATCTAATCAAATGTGTGTGTGTCATATGTTCTTTCTGATGTCAATTTGGCTGCTGCATAACATCAATGCAGAACACAAATTCAGTCTGTTAAAAAAAAAAAGGCACGGGAAGCTGCTATGATCCAGCTCCTGGTTTTGGGTGCTGTTACCTAACTCACCTCAGGGTCTTCCACCAGTTTCATTACACCGTGTTAGCCCAAGTCTGGGATCTGTTCAGCATCAAACGTCACAGAGCAACATCCAACACAAACACACACACACACACACAGCAGTTTTGGTGCAGCTTAGTATGCAGCAACACTGAGGCTCTGCCTTCCACACCAAATGCCACTGACATCAATGGCAGCTTTAGCCAGTCTTTCGAGTGCACTCCCAGAGGCAGGGTCGCACACTCAGTAATCAGTCAACAGATCCTGTAACTCCTGAAACACACTCGGTGCTCGCTCAGACGCAGAGGAATTAACTGGAGCCCATGAATTCAGCTGAAACGCAACAACTTTAAGGACATAAGGACATGGAAGAGTTGAGCAGCAGGTTTCAGTTCGTTGGAAAAGTTTTCATCTCACGTGAACCTTCCCCCGTTTTGTATTTTTAATCCGGGAAGAAAACCTGTTTGAGGCTGTGGGAAATCTGAGTCTGGAGTGGAGGTTAACCATACAGCAAGATGATGCTAAACAGAGCTGCAGAGAAATGGTTTAGATCAAAGAATATCCAACTGTTAGAGTGGTTTAGTCAAAACATAGACCTAAATCAATCAGAGAAACTGTGGCAAAACTAAGAAAATATATTTTCAAGTATGCTTTTCCATCCAATCTAACAGAGTTTGAGCTAATTTGCAGAAAAGAATGACTGAAGATTTTAGTATCTAAACATCAAAAGCAGATAGAGACATACCCCAAAAGACTTCCAACAGTAAGTGCAGCGAAAGATGGTTTGTTCAAGGGGATGTTTGCATATGCATTCCTCATTTTGCACATTTTATACATCATAGATTCACAACCTTTGTCAATGTCTTCCAATATCAGAGTTTCACCTGCCTTTGTATTTTATAATCAAATAAAATATCTGTATAAACAAAAAAAAAACTATTAGGGAGTGGTGATGATGTTAGAAATCATGAAAAGTTTCTAAATGATTTTCCAAGGACCAGCAAGATGAAGATTTAATGAAAGCAAATTTAGGCTCAGCTCTGTTACAGTAGAGGCGTGCATAAGTGATGAAAGCACAGCAAGATTTGTATGTTTTCACCCAGTGATCAAAATGTTTTTTTTTTCTGTATTTTATAATTAAATAAAAATATGTGTTCACAGTGAACTTCATTTGGAGAAACCTTAGTCACTTTGCACATACTTTCACTCACCTTGATCCGTCTGTTGTCAGCCGTCTCCAAACACCTGCAACGTGCTCTTTTTATCAGGAACACTTGCATGCTGACGAGTGTGACGCTGAAGCAACGTTGACATCAGCGTGGCCACGTCTAAAATGGGCCACATTTGTCATGAAAGGATGAATGGAATAAAAACACGGACTCAGGGTGCACAAATGTGCTCATTGTCTTCTCAGGACTCTATACTGGGCCTTAAATTGAATGGAAAAAGGAAACTGTGGGTGATCTTTGACATCTAGTCCTTCTTTTGCCCTGCATGGTGAAAGCAAGCCAAAGAACACCTACAGATATACTTTACTGACTTCAGTGTCGCAGGCGTTTGGTTTAGAAGAAATATTTCTCTTGAATGCTGATGTCTTGACAGTACACGTCAGAAAATGCACTTTTTATGGTGTGAAAGTATCCAATGTGAAATAAAGCAAGAAACAAAAAAAAACCTGAATCCAGCACAGCGCGGCAAAAAAAGGATTTGTCAGCCACCGATTGTGTAAGTTTTTTCCACTTGCAAAGAAGAGAGACGTCCATCATTTTCATTATAGGTGCACTTCAAATTAGAGACAGAATGTAGAAAGACGAAAAAAATCCAGGAACTCACATTGTACGATCTTTAAATAAGTTATTTGTTTAATGCTGCAAAAAAATAAGTATTTGGTCAAAAACAAGTTCTCTTCAGTATTTTGTGATAACATCCTAGGGTGATAATGACAGAGGTCAAACATTTCCCATAGGTCTTCACCAGGTACTGCACGCTCTGTAGCTGGTATTTTGGCCCATTCTCCCATCCAGATCTTCTTTAGCGCTTTGTTGTTTTGGTGCTGTTGACTTTCAACTCCCTCCACAGCTTCTCTTGGACCACTGTCATGCTGGAAGACTCAGTCGCATTTTATCTTCCATGCTCTCACTTATGGAAGGAGGATTTGGGGCAAAATCTCATGATACATGCCCCGATTTGGTCCTTTTTTTTTTTTTTTTAAAGCGCCCTCAAAGCATAATATTTCCACCACCATGCTTCACAGTTAGTATGGTGTTCATGAGATGCCATTCAGCCTTCATACCAAAGAGTTTTATTTTGGTCTCCGGATTATCCAGATGGTTTTTGGAAAACGGTTAAGCTTTTAACGAGAGTCTATGAGCAAAATTTGTGCGCCCCAAGGCGGAAATACATCCTCAATCAGACAATGGCGATGAGTGAAACAACTCAACTCAACATAAACTGTAAAATATTTGTCTTGCACATCTGAAATGAAAGGCCTAGACATATTCTGTCTTAAACGGGGGGACATTCCATTGGGCTTCAGGATTTTAGTCCATGACAATGTAGTGTTACTAACTGTTCAATTCTATTAAGTTTATTTATATAGCACCAATTCAATGCAGGTGTTTCTGAAGGCACTTTACAAGAAAAGTCATTTTAATACAATCGTACAAATATTCCACTCAGTTTAAAGGTTTTCTCTTTAAAACAAATCCCAGCAGATTGTATTGAGTCAGTGATTTGAAGTTGTGCCCCATTCATGCAAACTCCAACCACAGCAATCGCCTCAATCTGACCAAGCATGTAGAAACCTTTGTTAACTTTGGTCCCAGCTCTCTACAGGTTGTTGACCAGTTCCCCCTGTGTAACCACCAGACCTCTACCATCTTTTATAAGCAGTGGTGGCTGGCTCCCCCACCACTCACCATATTACCTTGGCTATTCACAAGAGTGGAATATTTTTTTGTAAATAATAACAAAAGTATTTCGAAATATATGTGTACTTTTCATTTCAGATGTGCAAGACAAATATTTTACAGTTTATGTTGAGTTGAGTTGTTTCACTCATCGCCATTGTCTGATTGAGGATGTATTTCCGCCTTGGGGCACACAAATTTTGCCCATAGACTCTCGTTAAAAGCTTAACCGATACTATGAAATTACTGCTCAAAATTGGGAGAATCTGCAATAAACTAACAAAAAAAGATTAATTTTTCACTTGAAATTTTATTTTTGTGGTAATTTTATATTTTAAGTCTGTTATTTTATCTTAGTTATGTTTAGTTAGTAAAACTGGTGCCTTGAGTCTCTTCAAGATAAGTATAAGGTGGAAGTTATAGTTTATTAATTCAACAATAGTATCGGATCGGTATGGGGTATCGACAGATACACAAAATCCAGGAATCGGTATCGGGACTAAAAAGGTCAGATCGGTGCACCCCTAGTTCAAATTACCCCATAGCTTTTGGGGAGCCTTACCTTTTATTGTGCACCATAATTTCCAAATTCACTTACACACACCTTTTTTTTTTTGGGACAATGTTTAAAAAATAAATAAAAATACTGTTGGTAGTTTAACAGGTTCTGAGCCATTCAAGGACAACAAATCCCAAAGCAGCTTAGATCAGAAACATCATCAATATGATTATGCTGATCAATATCACCACCTTCAAAACCAAAATAGTTGCTAAAAAAGATAACTAAAATCAGCCCAGTAGGCTATATTATCTTTAAATCAGTGGCTACCACAGGTTCAACAAGGCCGATTTGTGACCCAATTTTTTTATTTTTTTTTTTAACAAACCTAGCTCTGATTTGATTGGCAATTTGCCCTATTATTTCAGCACAAGCGTCTTCTGATTTATGTACAGTTTAGCGCTATTACTTTTTTTAGTCATAGCTGCGGATTTCTTAAATCCATTTTAAATTGACAATACGTCTGAAAGATGTATTTATTTCCTATATTAAATGAGAATCCTTTTCTCCTCTCTCTAAAATTTCTCTTTCTGTTTTTTTAGCTAAACTGTCTCGATGCTTGAAGATTTTTTTTAGGTTATTCTGTGATTCAATGTGACTTTTCCGTTCATCCATTGCACACCAGTTACAACAGCAGACTTTTTCCATTGACACATACAGTAGGCCTACTATACCTCCTAAATTTCCAGTAAAGAGCCAGGTATTCCCACCTTTCCACTCGTCCCACTGCTTTTGCGTCCAGTTAAAAGAAAAGCTTGACCTGATCCAGTAAGACTCTTCGACTGCCAGGGTCCAGGGTGCACTTGTCTTCTTCACAACAAATTTTTCGGTGTATAAAACCGAGATTATCCAGTTTACTTTTAAACATCATGTCCAAAACATAAGTAAAACTTTTATGAATGGAGCATTCATTTATTTTAGGAACCAGTCAGTGTTTGCAAAATGTAATGTGAGAAATTTAACATACAAGGTGGAAAAATTAGGATTTCATTTCAGTCTGAAACACATTAGGATTCTTGTGGGGAAAAACTCTAAACTACATTAAAACTGGACTTTTTAGAGCTCCCCCTCTGTCTGTCAGTTGTGGTCTTTCAGCCGAGCCCATCTCCCTGTTAAGGGAACCGAGCTCCCCTTAGCTCCCCTGTAATTCGAACCCTGTTTAAGTGTTTGTGTTTCTCGTGTGTTTGCACAAAGTAACGCAGCAATGACCAAATGTTGTAAGTCTGCCCAACATTTGGTAATAAAACCCTTTCTGTTTTTAATTCGGATTTGTACCTAATGAACAAAATATCAAGATCAATCAGCAGAAAATGAGAGTATAAAATGATTTATGCATGTTGGCTGACTATATAGCTTCAGTACATCTCATAGTGAGTTACCGCTGCGTTAAAAATGCGCATTAGTCAGTTGAAGTGATGTTTTCGGTCTTAAATTAGTGCTAACTCATTAGCGGATGTAGCTGTGTAGATTTTCAAAATAAGAGCATTCATTCCCTAATTGTTTACATTGATGAATCAGAGAGTTTTATCTGATGAATATTTCATTATTGGAAAATGGTCAATTGTGACATTTGATTACTAATTCTATATTACATTTGATTTATGTAATGTTTAACACGGTTGCTCATATCCAAATGTTAACTTTATTCATATATTTTGGTTAGTTCTATATAAGTTATATTTGTTATTATTTTTCATATGAGACCACACATACATTCATCTACCCTAACCTGTATCAGCAGCTGTGTGGAAATAATAAAGAACAGAAGAAATATAACAGCCTTTTCTCCAACTCATGTCTTGTCATACTCTGAAAGGCTTTCAGTGGACCTCTGGCAGGTAGCCCCAGTGTGAGCCCACCCTGAAAGAAAGCTCAGTGTTTCCTTTCACTACAGTAGCAGTCTGTGTTGCAGTGAAACTGTTAAAGGGTCTGACTGAAATCACTCTGTGATCCAAAATTAATAAGAAAGAGTCAGCTTTACCTACAGAAATGTTAGCCAGTTAGTTTGCCTTAGCAACTGGCTAGAAGATAAATAGTTTAAAAGGGCCATGTGATTGTGGAGTAAAAAACAACTATTAATCTCTTCTTTATTTCATTTCTAAAAAAGCAACAGCATTTGGATTTGTCCTTTATTTATACAAAAATGTTAATTAGTCATGATTAATTCACAGCAGCCCTGTGATTAATTAGATAGAAATTTTGAATTGTTTGACAGCCCCAATAACTAGCCATCAGTCGTAGCCCCACCTGGAGAAACTTTCACCAGCCACCACTGTTTTTAATTGGTGAAACATGCATAAATTGGTGGCTACCATATACTTTTAGCCCCACTGTAAATCTCATGCTATGATTTTTTTTTTTTACAGTAACATTTGTTTATGAAAATTATGCTTATATGTGTCGGTCCATGCTTCTCTCATGCCTCAGTTCTTCTGTGGCTTCAGGCGGTCTCACCTGCTCCCATCTGCGTACGTAAATTTAGATGGCCCTGATGAAGCTGAGATCTGTGGGGGCCATGCCATCTGCCGCAGCACTCAGCGTTCTTCTGGATGGTGAAGATAGCTCTTTATGACTGTTGCGGTCTGTTGTCATGCAACAGAATCAATTTAGCTCCGATCACACGTCTCCCTGATGGTGCTGTGTGATGTGGGTGCCTACATATCCTAAGTGCTTGAGATATATCACTGGGCTCAAGGCAAAAGAAAATGTATAATCTCTTAATACCATGCCGCTCACATGGCTAGCAGTGTCCCTGTGGCTTGGTTAAGTTTTAGTAGAAGTATAAGCAACGTAATTAATTTAATCCAGTTAATCTCAATACCCGGTATTGCTGAATTAATGCTTAATTTACTCAAATCCAATGCAGATCAATTCAGAGTTAATGTAATTAAGATCATGACTATTATCTGAGTTCTATGACGTTAGTCATAGATGCCATAAAATGCCAACAAGTTAAAAACTGTGTTTTAGCTGCTTTTAAAAAAACAGTTGGGTCACAAAGGCACAAGGGGACACCTCTTTTTACACCAAATCTGGACATTTATAAATCATTAACATAACCAGCTATTTTAAACACACATTTGAGCTGCAGTGTGGTGGAGCCAATCCCCATGGTAAACGTGGTGGCAGCACCATGCTGTGGGGATCTTGTTTTGTTTGTTTTTTCAGCACGGACAAAAAATGGGAGATGGATGAAACTAATTGCAGGGTTGTCATGGAAGCAAACCTCTCAGAGGCTATTCACCTAGTTTTTGCAAAGAGGGGGAGACAAAAAAATGTCTCTCGTTGTGTGAAACTGGTTGAAATACCTGAAATACCTACAGTTGTAACTGCATCGGTAAAAACCTTTGAAAACCACGTTTTTTTTTTTTCATTCTGTAGTTTCACTCTGTTTAACACTACCAGGATCTCAAGCACAGAGTTGCCACAGTAAGTAATCTATTTACTGACTATTGATTACTCCTTCTAAAAGTAACTTAGTTACTTTACTGATTACTTTATTGTAAAAGTAATCAGTAAAAGTTAGGTTGAAAGTTCCTTTATTACTTTCTTTCAGCACCTACCAATCACATTCCCCACTGCCTCATCATTGAAACAATAACCAGTTTTGCCAATACTCACTTTATTGCATTTTAACAGTAAGGCCGGAAATATACTTTCTTTTTAACCTCACATTGACACCAAATAAGCTGCGTATTGGGGACGTACTTGCTTGCTCACTCCACGCACTACTGGAGAGTTCCAATAGGGGGCAGTTACAGAGTAAAGAGCTCAAACTCTACTGAGGCGAAAACAAAGATGGTGACCATAAATGAGATAATCAGCTGTTTTGGATTTCGACAGAGAAAGGTGGCAGCGGTGTTGTTGAAAGTATGGAGGACCATATTTACCGCTATTGCTGCTTGTTTTCCAAATGCTTTTGCCGCCAGGTACCAAATATATCTTTCTGCCTAAGAAATAAAAAAAAAAAGTAACACACAGTGGCTTTAACAAGTAACTTTAATCTGATTACCTGTATGGAAATAGTAACGCGTTAGACTACTTCACTGCTGAAGCACCCAGGTTTTGGCAGGTTTGTGGAACAGAAACTCCGTCTTTATAAGGACCTATGCCTACTTTTTGCTTCCAAAGGTTGTGCTAAACTTGGTCCCTTAGCTTCCTAATAGCAATTCGTCTGCAATGTTACCCAACTTAGGAGAAAAGCCTATTGCCTCAGCTAGGTGTGGCAACTATCTGCAATGGTGGCCTCGGTTATCCCTTCAGGCAAACAAGGACGGTGGGAGTGAGGGCCCCAAGGAGCTGCTCCTTGAAGAAAAAAAAACAAAACAAAAAAACTGTGAGCAGAACACCTACAGCAGAGCTACAGAGCAACTACAGAACATCCTCTGCACCAGAGGTGGCTGTCAGGGAGGTAGCCAACTGCCCCAGATTCAACCTACATTTTCTGACTGCTGGGCAGCTCCAGACTTCCATCAGAGTACTTTTTTAACTCTAGTAGTCAAGAGACAATTGACCGGGCGTTCCAGTGGGCATGGGGAGAGCAGAAAATATTTGCATCAGCCCATAAATCCTTCAATCTAACACAATATGTGTTCCTGGGAAAAAAACAAAAAACAGTTGTAGAAACATTTCTTACATTATAAAGACAGTGTTTGTTACAGAGTGCCTTTGACTTTGTTAAAAGTATTAACAGCCCTATATTTAATAAGAATGTCAAGTTAAATCACAATCTTTAGAGTATTTGGTGAAACTTCATGTAACAGACCAACACAAAATACATCATAAGTGGGAAGTAGATGGAAGTTGTATATTTGAAACTGTTTTTTTCAAATGCAAATCTGAAAAGTTTAGAGTACACTTGTATTTAGTGTTCTTTACTCCAAAATGCGTATATAACATCCAGTGCAGACAAATTCCCTCAGAAATCACTCGGATTTCGTAAGTAGTCCACTCACATTCAAATTAATTTACATTTAAATAAAGGCGTTCGGTGAAGGCCTCAGAGGTTTGTTAATATTACAGCAGCATTATTATTATTCTAAACACAGCAGACAGTTCTGTCTGTCTGGCCTACATGCAAAATACTATGTGTGGCAGAAACAGTTGACATTGCTATGATGGGTGGAGCTAAATGTAGGGCAATATTTGTAAAAAAAAATGTTGGAGGCTGCAACACATCCAATACTTAGGTGGAGGTTGGGAATACTTTTCTAAGGTGCTCCAGATCCATACTACTTATTACTTACATATTACATTATATACTCTCCTTATCTGCCATATTTATTCACAGACTATCATGTAATTCTGTTGGTGACAGAATTTTTTTTATTTCTTGAAGAATAATAACTGACCAAAGAACTGTGGGTGTTCAGAACATCTGAAAGTTTTCAGTAAAACATTTACTAAAAAAATGAAGATAATTGCTTGAAATTCACTCATTATCACATTAAAGAAGCTGTCTCGCTAGAGTAAAACTTGTGTTAAGTTGAACCGACTTAGCCATCTGGTTTCAAACAAAATAATTTGCCTAAAAAAAATACAACCTCTTGCTAATTTAAAAGAATGACTGAGGTAAATGATGGATGTGCCCTCCTGAAAAGTGTGTGAGATAAAAGATATTAGTAGAGGCAACGTTTCATTACTTAATTGAGTGCCGTTCCAGCCGCTCTGTAAATGAATAGCGACAGTAGGCGTTCTCGCCGCTCGGCCTCCGTAATTACGCTCCAAGAAGGTGAGCCTTTCACAAACAGCAACGTTTACACGAGTGTTCGGTCACAGGAGCTGTTTTATTTCCCCAATTTAACAGCTCTCTTTCTCGTAAGGGGGAGAAGAAAAAAAAAAAGGCAGCACTCCGCTGAAAGGCTGACGGTCCGACAGGTTTGCGTGTCACCGCTGGCACATGCAACACCTAGCTGTCAATGGTAAAAAACAAGTACAGTCCTGGTGAGAGGTGTAATCATGTTCAGGGCAATTAGACAGGTTTGTTGTTCTCCGCAGCCATGTTATGCACCTGTGGGATGCTGATTGACTCAACAATCTAATTAGGTTTCGTTATGTACGGCTTGGCAACATGTTACAATCGGCAGTAAGACTCTTACTGTATAGCGAGCCGCCTTCCAGCCTCATCCTGTTTTCCTCTTTAGCTCTGAACCCCTCCAACTGCTCTGTGAAACAAAGAAGACACGTTAGAATGATTTCATTGTTTCGTAATGAGGCTCGTGCCTTTTTATTGTTATTTTTTTAAAATGTAATTCTAAGTCAACATTTATTAAGGGACGTTTTGTCAGCCAACTCTTGCTTATGGGGGTGATGGAAAAAAATAAAAGCAAATGAAAGAAAAGATGAAGTAAAAATTTCCGTTTAGTGTTATTTTGAATAAGGTTAAATTGGATAAACCTGCTTGTTTTCTATCATTAATAGTTTAAAACCGTTAGAAATTCTAATTGGCTGTTCTTATGGTCATTTTAAAATCTCTGAAGACCCCCCATCCTTTATCAATCAAAAGCAAGGACTATTATTTATTTTATACTTTAAAATAATAAACTACAACTGATACCTTGCTTATGTAATTAAGAAAATGAAATATAATTTCATTGACATTTCATTTAGATGAAACATAATATCTATTGTCTGGAGGGTATTTGTGAAGATGTAGGAGACCAACCACTTGACCTGCCAGATCTCTTACAGACTAAAGGGCAGAAGGAATTACCTGAGTGTCTTTGATGAGAACTGCCTTTTATAAGATCCTTTTGATAAAGCTGAGCAACAGACGGGAAATATTAGGCCTGTAGGACAGAGACTCACAGATGTTCCAGAGAGGGGGGATGCTCCGGCAGCGTGACACTTCTGTGAAAACGAATAGAGGATGGACTCTGAGAAGGCAAAGTCTCCATAGACTAATTATTCCTGTGACAAAGTGGAAACGGTGCCATGGTGGTCCTCGCTCCACCCAATCACACATGTAGCATTAAACTCCAAAAAAAAAAAAAAACTTGTTCATTTCTGAATAGACTTTTTTTTTAAACATTATCTCAAGTGAGTGCAAAGGAGAGACTCTGATTAAGGTAGTGTACGATGAAAGAGAACCCACCACGTCGGCCACCTTTGGGCCCCTTCTTAAGTAGCCTTAAATAAGATAATAAGGACGATGGGCAGAAAGGAGAGGACTTTGTCTGCTGGCATTGGTGCGACAGCCATGTTAGCGGTGATATCTGTGAGTGGGGGTAGTGTGCCAGTAATGAGACAGGGTTGCCTTCCATTGCCGGCCTAATTAATCCTACATTTTCATAGCGCATAATCACTGCCCATAGTGCACCCTTCCACTGGCTGGAGAAGAGAGATGTCGGAGCAGTCTTTATCTTTTGCCCTATCTTTCTCTCTCCATTCACCATCTTTCTCTCTCCTCCCTTCTCCCTGCAATTTATTACAGTGGTAGAGTGAAGTGAAACCCCACAGTATGGACCTATCTGTCATCTCTACATTATCAGGAAAACACACTGCCTACCATATTGTGCTACAAGGGGCTCCAGCAAATTACTATTTTTATGGGACATGATAAAGGAAATGCGGCCTTACGTTGCCGTCGTAGGGGGATATGGGAAGGATTGAGTGTTTGAGGTTGCTGTGTGTTTTGATCTTTGTGTTCATGTCTGTGCGGCAACCAACAGTGTTACCTCTGACGGATAAGAAAACAATTGGCCACAATCTCATAAAGATGTGCTCCTATACGGTTAAAACAAAATAATGCATTTAAAATGCAATACACTCCCATATAATATGGGTACATGGGGTAGAAGTTGCTTAAGAAAAAAAGCAAACACTGAGCTAATGGTAGTTACAACTTTAAAAAGTTGTAAAAAATAATCATTTTTTATTGTATTTTTTATGACTTCTTTTTTTTCGGACAAACTGAAGAGGTCGAATATCATATTTGAAAATGTTATTCTATTGTGTTTAAAGTTTCGTTTTAACTCCATAGAAACAGCAGATCAAATAAAAATATAATGTTAAAGTGTGCTCTTGCATTTTTGTATCTGTATTTTGTTTCTCCATATACGTTTTCAAGTTTTTTTTCAATGTACAACTGCGAACTTTAATTTTAGGACTGTTTTTGTGACATACCAACACAAAGCAGCATATAATTGGGAAATGGAAGGATAATATGAATACATTGTTTTCTTTTTGTTATTTTCTTGCAAGTGTATGTATTCTACCCCATTGTGCATATATTTTATGGAGCCATCCTTCAATGAATTTACAGCTGCAAGTCTTTAAGGATATTTCTCTACCAGCTTTGCCTGTCTGTATGCAAAACTATTCCCAGCTCTGTTTTTGCAAATGTCCAGTTCCACTGGCCACATTCTAAGATAAGTTTGCTTTGATCTAACCCCACTGTGGCTGTACATTTAGCGTCATTGTCCTGTTGGAAGGATAATCTCTCAGTTTAATTCTTTTGCAGCCTCTATCTAGTTTTCTCCCAGGGTTGTTGTGTATTTAGCTGGTTTCAGACAGAGAAGTTCTAAGAACGCTTAGAACCATCCTCTAAGAATTTGGTTCTTATAACTACCCTTTCCATGGAAACATTTTAAGATTATATTCGCAAGGGAGTCAGTGACCTTGATAGACACCGATGTGACAAAACCACCCGTTTAAAAAAAAAGTTTTGTTCAGGGCTGTTTAATTCAACGTTTTTCTAGTTCATTTTGAATTTTATGTAATTTTTTTAAATGGCAGGGCCTTAAAAGGTAGAAATCTATCATCGGTGGTACCTCAGGAGTTCATCAAACACCTATGCCATATGAGTTCCGATGGAACAATGAAAAGATATTGTCGCAGAGTAGGACCAAAAATGGTTATAGAAACTTAGAGCAGTGGTGCCTAGTTCTAAACTGTCCGAATGCATGAAAAAATGACCTAGTTCCTAAAAAGGTCACAGGAACTACAAAAGGTTCCTACAGTCCAAAAGCAACTTTTGACTCAATCTCCTTTCAATAACCCTCACCAGCTTCCCTGTCTCTGGTAAGAAACCGCCACCAACAACATTTCCCTGCCATTTTCACTTTGGAGCTGGTGTGTTTAATGTTATATAAATATATGTTATACATAATTATGGTGCGTTCAGACCGCTCACTTTGTCTGCGTCAAGCAACGCTCCCAACGCATGTACTTTGACGTAAATACATTTTTAAGCTGAAGCTTGCAAAGTACGTAGGGGGGCCTTTCTCTGACGGATGTTTAAAACACTAGCGGATCATGCTGACGGGCTGAACATCAACAATGTGGGGCGATGTCACTACAGTGTCACTACATTTGTTGGCTCACTGCGTCAAGTGCATTAAGTGCGTCAAAAGTTTAGCTAGCTGAACTTCCGAGTTGCTTGCGTTTGCTACATTGCTGCTTGAAACGCAGGTAGCACTTGAACAGTTGACGGAGCCAACGCACACAACACACCGCAGAGACTCTGACTGACCTCTGACGGACTCAACCATAGACTTTACATGCAATCTTGGCGCAACTGACGCTGACGTTGGGGCGGTGTGAATGCACCATTAGTTTTCAAAAACAGATGAGATTTTGAGATAGGACAGAAATTTACATTTTTGTGTCATCCAACCTGAAAACCTTCTTCTTTGCATTGTCCTGCATCGGGTTTGTCGTAAATTTTATATTTAAGTATCTATGGCTTTCCTTCCCTTTTGGAATAATATGTCATATTGCTTCCTATTTATATTTATGTGTTACTTTCCGTTACTTTCTTTCCGACACATAAAATCCCAGTAAAAAAAGAAATAAATTACAATTTCTGGTTGTAACTTTGCAAAATGTGAAGAAATTTTAGGTACTCTTTGCACCTGTAAAGGCACTGCCCACTGGCCTTAACTTTTGAGTGGTGTTATTTTTCTTCTCATGAAGACTCCCACTCTGTGGAGGCATCAAGGGCACAAGACTGTGGCATTAAAGCCATGCTGTACAACGAGAATCCCTGAGATGATAAAGAGAGGAAAGTGAAAAGTCATATCCTTGTCACATCTCATGATCTCCTGGCTGAAATGTGAGGGCTGTGGAGCCTTGAGGGTGACATCCTCTATGTACCAACACGCCATAACGCAGTGAGTAGAACAAGTGGATAGAGAAAGAGGATAAGGATGGGTGAATAAAGAAAACTGGAGACTGAGGTTTACTGATAAAAAGATACGTGCAAAAGCAACTGCTGTCCTTTTCTATCTCTCTGAAATCCTGCACTCCGCATCCATCCCTCTCTCTCTCTCACTCTCTCTCTCAATCGCTGTCAGAGTGAGACAGATACCCCAACCTCAAAGTGACAGGCCCTCAAACGACTTGGCGAGGAAACCAAGCATTAATTAAGTCATTGCCGGACTGTAATTTCCTTGAGAAGGGAAAAAATGCACGAGAAAAGGTTACTGAGACCTTTTCTGTGTCAAAATTACCATTCGTCATGAATATTAATGCACCTAATGAAGACAACCTTTGCTTCATCAAGAATGTTCTGGAGCAGGGTGCCACGCTGATAGACTCTCCCTAGCTGTTTTTCTCCTTCAGTCAGGAGGGGAAATTGCCACACATATAAAAGCAGACATACACACTCACCTACACACCTTTATACACACACACAAACTGAGGTTTACTCATCTGAATCAGCAGCATCCATCCTTTCCTTTCTGTGAGGCATCTTACCCATTCAGCAGTAAGGTATCATATTTGACATGCTGTTTAGGAAAGAAAGCACCGGGCATTAACATAAAGGCCCACGATGGTGATGGTGGATACTTTTAATCTAATGCTTGTCTGCAGCCATATACTAACAAAAAGGGTAAATAAAAAAAAATAAAAAAAACAGATACCGCAAAGCAAAGAAAAGATCTGAACTGAAAAGAGCAGTTTGGTGACATGTCTAAAACTCCACATTTAACATTTAGATTTCTTTGTCTTGATGTGGTGCATTGAAAATATCTAACGTCTCTTACAGCTTTAAGATGAATCCATGCTAAACTGCTTGGTTCTCTGGGTTCTCCATCAAGCACCCTTCTCGATTTTTGTCATTCCTGAAGATGTGCAAAAAAAGAGAGGGCCATTTCCATTAGTTGTTTTTGCAGTGAATAAAAGAGGGAGAAATATAAATCAATATTTACTGTGACCACATTTTGCCTTCAAAAAAGTATCAGTACTTCTAGGTACACTTAAATTCAATTCAGTTTATTTGTAAACGCCAATTAGCGCCAATAGCGCCAATGCACAACATATGTCAACTCAAGGCACTTTACAAGAAAAGTAATTTCAATACAATTATAGAAACATTCCAATCAGTTTAAAGTTCAATACGTAATGAATCTCTGCAGATTGTGTAAAACTGTCAGCTGGTTCCACAGGAGAGGAGCCTGGTAACTAAAAGATCTGCCTCCCATTCTACTTTTAGAAATCCTAGGAACTACCAGTAGACCTGCAGTCTGAGTGCTCCGTTAGGAATATATGGAACAATCTGATCTCTGATGTATGATAGGGCCTGATAATTAAGGGCTTTATAAGTAAGGAGGACGATCAAAAACTCTATTCTGGATTTAACAGGGAGCCAATGAAGAGATGCTAAAACAGGGGAAATGTGATCTCTCTTTTTAATATTCATCAGAACACTTGCTGCAGCATTTTGGATCAACTGAAGGCTCTTAATTGCATTTTGCGATAAGAGGTTCTGGTAAGTTGTTCCACCCATGTTGGATAAGTAGCCACAGATCTTCTGTGGACGTAGGCTTCCTAACGTCCTTCTCTCTCTTCATGTAATACCAGACACACTCAATGGTGTTGAGATCAGGGCCTCGTGGCGGCCATACCATTACTTCAAGGATCTTGTTCTTCTGAAGATAGTTCAGAAGATAGATACGAGCCCAACCAGGCCCTCTAACCACCACCAGCAGCCACGGCGGGTGAAGTGTCTTGTCCATGGACATAACGACCAAGACAGAAGGAGCTGGGAATCGAACTGGCAGCCCACAGATTACAGGTCAAATTAATACCACCTGAGCGAACGGTCGCCTCAACTGCATGATGGATAAGTATCTGCCTCTATTTCTCAGCATTGAGAACATTATTAATTCTGACCAAATCTTTAAGTCCATTTGCAGAAATGCAGCCCGAAAAGTTCAAGGAATCTCCACCATGCTTCACTGTTTGCTGCAGACAGTCTATTTTCTACTCTACCACCCTACGACGAACAAACTGACTTCTACTACAGCCAAATATTTCAAATTTTGGCTCATCAGTCCAGAGCACCTGCTGCAGCCATTTGTTTTCATGCCTACTTAAATCGCTTTGCCTTGTGTCCAAGTTGGAGGTATGTTTTTTTTTGACTGCAACTCTTCTATGAAGACTGGCCAGACTTCTCTGGACAGTAGATGGGCTTTCCTGGGTCCCATGGGTTTCTGAGAGTAATGAGCTGATGGCCTTGCTGGACATCTTCTGATTTCTAAGGGTAATAATAAGCTTGATGTGTCTTTCATCAGCTGCACTAAGTTTACTTGGCCGACCACTGCGTCTCCTCACCGTTGCTGTTTTCTTTGTGCTTCTTCAAAAGAGCTTGAACAGCACATCTTGAAACCCCAGTCTGCTTTGAAATCTTTGTCTGGGAGAGACCTCGCTGATGCAGTACAACTACCTTGTGTCTTGTTGCTGTGCTCAATCTTATAATGACATGAAACCATCAACCACAACTTCACCTTGGTAGCAGAGTTTGGCTGTTCCTCATCCTACACATCCTACACAGCTGCGTCTGTTTCAGTTAATGACTGTGTTTCAATTTAAGTGTGACACTGATGATAATTAACGGCTGTTTTGGGAAAACTGGTTGATCATACGTAGTAAATGGTAAAAAAATAAAAAAGGGTGGTCATACATGTGAATATAACACTACAAAATCTCTGACTTTGTGTAAATACGTTTGAAGGCAACAGGTAGTAACACCAAACCTTTTTTTTTTTTACATCTCAGATAGCATTCTTTGTTCACAGCATTTGTGGTCGGGATGTGCTCAATGATCTGTTAAACAAGCTGTAAAACCATAGCTTATGCAACATTGCCAGATATTGACTGCGTAGGAAGTAGACCTCACGAGTCAAGTAGGCCATCTGCCCTGTCACTCATACATCTTAGATTTCTGTGTTTTACTCTACTATACGGACATACCTGTTTTCAGTAACCACGTCTACCAACAGGACAATGATTCCTGCTTGAAAATTTTATCACTGTGATCGTGTTAAAACGATGAAACTTCTCATGTTTCATGATTTTTCGGTCGCCAGTACATTGTTCAAGGTGGTTTTCTCTTTAGTCCTAGCTGAAGTATACGTGACACTGTTCTCTCTACATATGACTCAAGTTTTGCTCCTGAGAAAGAAAATCATAGAAAGTGAGTTCTTGAACAGCTACTCTAAGATATATACTACATACGAGTTACTGCCATGCTCACCTCAGCAGTATAGACTATCAGATACGGCTTTAACATGAGACTGTTAAAGAATTCATCTGATTAGGACTTCACCTGAAGTCGGCATGCAGGAAACAGTGAAATTATCATTTTAAGTACCGTCCCTACATACACACACGCTGTAGTCACTACCACTCAGCCGCCATCTTTGCCCTCTTTACTCCTCAATGTCTCTCTCTCCCCTTGACACATACCTCTCATTAATTCAGACCTGTCATATTGACACGCACACATACACACTCGCAGGGTGACAGCTCCGTGCTGAGTGACAGCAGCTCTGTCTGTCTGCTACAGGAAGATCTTCTGCTGCCAACAGTTTTGTAAAGTAAACCTCGACTGTCACTGCGAAAGAGGGAAGGGTCATCTATTCATATGTCTCCCTCTTCAAACTGTAAATAGCTTTCAGAGGTTCCTTCCCTCATCCATTATTAACTGCTTTTGAATTAATGACAGGCTTTTATTTTACAAACGTGATTGTTCGACTTTGAGTTATCCATCCTCCAGCAGTTCCACTCTATCCTGTCATTAGGCATAAGTTGAAATATATTCTGTACCATACTATTATACTTTGTGAGACACTTTTTTTATTCAAATAAATTTCACATTACTTAGTTTCTAATTCTTGGTCATGTTAAAAAAAAAACAGAACTCCTGCTGTCTAAATTAAAACCTACCAAAGCCGTAAAAATTCCAGGTTGTTCTGCATTGTACATATTAAATTTACTTGCAACATACAGAAAAGAAACAACTCTATCCACCCACTGGTGTTTGTGACCCTGAATCGCCAAAATGTTGAGACTCTTCAAAATAAGAAACAAACCAGAACTGGCTACTGATAAAAGTAGGAGGTGCGCTGGTCTTTATAAGTCAGGAAATATGTGTAGGAAAATATATGCTCATCTGAAGCTATTTATATCTTTTGCCAGAGAAATAGTGAAGTTTAAAGCAACTAGATAACTGTGATATACAAGACTCAACGGTGATCTCAGTGTAGTAAGGGAAGATCTTTTAAACTGTCATGCTCAAAGTGTGTATAAATAGTCAGAGGATTTCTGTTGTGAGAACATCATTTCCATTTCATTTGATCTAAGCCTAGATGAATTGGATTCAGAACTCCAATATCCTACAATACATATCAGGTATTTATTGGCAAAAAAAACCCAAAAAACACTTTCTCCGATGTGATGTAGGCTTCTGGATAAAAATAAAGTCTCTAATTTTTCAATCTGAAAAGCTTGAAATGTGTTTTCAAAGCTTCTTACTCCAAGAAGAGCATGCTGTACATAGGTCTACCTGATCACTTGTTTTGCCATGATTGTGTAAGTCAGTCTTGTTTTCCATTTCCTGCCATCCTGAAGGAAATGGGTTGCTGCGTTTTGCATTCCAAGATATGAAGATTTTTACCAAAACCTGCTTAGCCAGGTTAGACCAAGCACCTCACCCAGTATCCACAAACACATGGGCTGGGAGAGATAAACTCTGGATGGCCATATATGAAGTGATCTCCAAGGCCAACTAAGATGATGTTGTGCCAATATAGCCAAACCTTGAGAGACTGTGGTTATATAAAGAAACACACTACCAGCATGCAATATCATCATGATGAGGAGAATAAAGACTTCCACACAGGTTGGACTGTTGATTTTCCTGATCACAATAAGATTCAAGGATAGGAAGCTACTGGGATGGACTCCACCTCTCTGTCCTTGTTTCTCTATCATCCACATCTTTTGGGAGTTGGTTAAATAGCGAAGAAATATGAGTAGACTTTCCCACACAGGGTTGAGAAAGATGTCTGAATAAATCATTCAGCTCTAAAGGCACCTTCACAACGGCCTGTGCGTCCAGGCAACAAAACAGTCAAACAGACAAAAGCTGGTACTTTAAACATTAAAACTGGCTGCTTGCACACTTTGCACATGCAGTTGTAGTCTGCATCAGCGTGTCACACCAGGGGGCGGGGATTTCTCTGTTTCACAAGAAAGTTCAAATAAAATGTTTAACTGTTTACCTGGCACTCCAATATCCTCCGATATCTTCCTGTCCTTATAAAAACATGAAGACGGGTCAATCAATTCACGGTAGTTACACATAGCGATGATCAGTTCATCCTTGATTTTGAATGACTGACGCATTGATTTACACATTGATGGCGTATTCAGTGCAAAAGCGTCGATGAATGGTTGCTGCCCCGTTTTTGCTGCCCAAAAGCTACATTTTCCCAATTTCACGCAGCGGCTGTGTATAGACGCCTTGATGGACCATCTGAGCATCAGCCGCGAGGACGCACTGATGCCCGTTCCGCCAACGTGCGCAACGTGCTGCGTGCCAGCTTGATGGAGCTTGATGCTTATTTGATGTGTAGGTACCATAGACTTTGCATGTAATCTAGCTGCCCTGCTGCCTGGACGCGTTGGCCATTGTGAATGTGCCTTTAGAAATAGATTAAGTGACTTATTCAATATGCTTGCCCTTTTACTTCTGATCAGCAGAATAGGTTTATGCATTTTCTGTTTTTCTATGTTTAGTTAGTCAAGTTTGTTGCTAGTTTTTCTTGACAATATACCTTAAAATATAAATTAAAAAATGTTTGATTCAAAAAAGATGTCTACTTTATTTTTTTATGTTGTAGGTCCAGGTGATTTCTCTGTTTGGCTTTGAGTCACATATCTTTATCTGTGATAGCAACAAGTGATGGTACTGGGAGCTTTTGTTTCCTTATTCACGGTGTGTTTAAAACATATAGGTTATAACTTATGGGTTTAAACCACTTTGACGTTGTCGTCCTTCAAAGTGCGATATACGGATTTCAGCTTTCTCTGTTTCTCTTGACATAATTCTGTGTGCACACCTAGCACCATTGACTATAGCACACAAGATGAGCAATTTCAAGACTGGGCAAGTTGCAGTGTGTTTGAGAGAGAGAGGGCATCTCTGTGAGACCATGCCTTTGACATAGACAATGGAAAAGAAAGTACCACTATCAGCCAATCACAAAATTCAAACGCAGTACCACACAATTAACATGAGCGGCAGCACTAAGACGTTTTTAGACCCAAAAATTTGGAATTTCACAAGTTTACACAGAAATGGAAAAAATTGTCCTGAAACCCAGTTATACAGATTATAAGCAAAAAAAAAAAGTTGTTTTGGGGTTTAGTTACACTTTAAAGGCTGACTTTTCAAATATGTCCGGTTCTCTTTGTGTTGTGGTTGGCTGTGGAAACGGCAGTTACCACACTGAATGGTGGAGAATGCAAAATGTAGCAGTGTATGAATGATACGATCCTTGTAATGAACCACCACTTATTTTATAGACATTACATACAGAAAAGAAAGATCTGAATTGACGTGCGAGGTGGATAAAAAAAGTAAGAAATGTGTGGTTAAACATGTTACTTGTTTGATATTTCTGTTGATCATCTAGATCTGACTGTTTTAGTTTTGGAAGCATAGTCTTAGCACGTAGGCTTTGCATAGCCTATTGCTGGAAATCGATGGAAAGTATTAACGTTTAGAGCATCATAGGCTTATCTGGGCTCTTACTGCTTCCATCAAGTAAAAATCCCATTCAAAAATACAACTTGTAAGATGTTTTTCCTAAAGAAGCTCATAGCTGGAGGGTTTACAGACCCAAAAGACAGACACAAAAATGCCTCACTGAAACCTAACATCCAAAATATATTTTTTTCCTTTTTTTACATTATCCGCTTCACGTCACTCTAAAAGGAAATAAATTAATTGGCCATTTGGAGGCACAAAAGGAAGTTAGCCTTTGTTATGAATCTGCATAAGAGTCGCCACCATACATTATCATGAATAATACATCCATACCTCCTCTATAGCCACGGGTGGTAGGGATTAGATAAAGCGCCATAAATAAGCTTCAAAGCGTGCTGTATGCTGGTTTGTTACACCTCACCGTACAGGCCTTTCCTTTAATCACAAACTTACCCCGAGCTGGTGGGGCCTTTTTGTTGTAACTGTGCCGCTGACGCTATTAGTGCAGGGTGGCCCCGTCTGTACACACGTATTCATTTACCTAATTAACACGGGACACACACTGGGAGTCAAATGAAAGCTACCATAGGGGAGTCACCGAGAACAAAGCCTGGAGAGGAAGCCTGGCGCCCTGCTGTTACCAGTCACCGGTTCACTGGGAAATAAAAGATAATTTCAGAAAAGATGGAAAGACACCCGGACAGAGCTGTTGGTTATGTGCTCCATTAAAGACACAGGTGATGAACCTGCTAAAAACAGCTCTGCCTTTTATTATTGTTCATTGTATGTGTATATATAATAATAACTCTAATCTAATTATTTTTTATTCATGTATTTTTTTGCTATTTGATTATTTTCCCCCTAAAATAAAACCTAATTATGCTTATATTTTCGAGGATGTTGAGAATATCTAAAATCCTCCATGGACATCTCGATTTTCAAATGGAAGTGATCTGGGCATGAACTGGGAGGTTGACCAAAAGTTAACAGGATTTTTGAAAATATCATACAACCATCTCATCTTTCGAATTGGGCTGACATCAAATCTTATATTACAGAAATTTAAGTTAGTCGTTAAAACTTTTTCTTTTGTAGTAACCGCTGTATGTAAGTTCTCCCTGTGCAGATGTAGGTTTTCTTTAGGTTCTCTGACTTCCTCCCTCTGTCCAAAAACATCCATGTTAGGGTTATTAGTCTCTTAATTGCCTTTAGGTATGACCCGGCCTTTCCATCGGACGCGTAAGCGGCAGGTTACAGGAGCAGTAGGTGTCGCTCACGTATTCTGCTGCTTGGCCCTTTCCACTGAGGGCGTATGAGGCACGTAGCAGCAGGGAAGCAGCTGAGAGAGAGCACGAAACAGTATTTATTTTGGTAAGATCGTTATAGTTTATTTATTAAAACTTTAAGACCCATTTATTTTAGCTTGCATAACTTAAAAGGGACCATCCAACATGGGGAAAAAAATTCACGTTCATAAGTAGCATAAACTCACCATCTTGCCCCGAAACAGCAGATACGTCACTCCATGCTTTACCCTTCGTGACGTTGTCTTTATAAAAAGTGTGATTAGGGTCAAACAGGATTGAGTGCTTCTCCACTTCAATGATCAACTGGTCGTCATCATTGATGAAACACAAATGAGACTCTACATCGAGGCACTGACTTCTCACCGTGCCGCACAGGTAGTTAACTTTTTTTTCAAGTAAAGCAACCGGAAAGCAGCACGTTTCTTTAATTTTGAAAATGTCCAGATGCCGAGCTGTCTGATTTCCTGTCATCCCTTATCTAAAATGTTGAACTTTGCGCGTTTTAGGGTGTATTCATAGCAGCCCTGTTTAGTCCGCTTTAAAAACAAACTCTAGTTTGTTTGCCCGGAAAGTCCGGTCCGTTTGGGCAGGTGTGAATGGACAATTGAACTCTGATTCGGACCAAACAAACAAACTCTAGTACACCTAAAAACGGTGGTCTCGGTTCGATTGAAAGGAACTCTGATTCGTTGTGAGTGGTGAACGGAATGGGGGCGCACCAAAAGCAGGAAGCAAACTATTGTACAGGGCATTCTGGGTAAATAAAATCTAAACAACCACTAATGCTGCAGAGCTAAATGCTGGATCTTGTACATACCTTGCTTAACGTCTGTATAAGGAGGCCATTTGTGCTGGAAGTTGTGTTCAGGTGGTCCTAATCATAGAAAAATGCTCATATAGAGCCGCCTCAGCCGTCTTGTATAAAAAACAAAATTTTCCATAGTCCTCCGCCTCATTCCATATTCATCCTGAGTTACTGCTGCAGTATTTATCTGGTACATTTGCCGAAGACAAAAGATCAATCCTAAAACCGCTTTAATCTCCTGTTCTTCTTGGTTTGTTTACATTCAGCTTACTGGAAGTTGTCCCGTGGCCAGCACAGCTCTACAACAGCGCCACCACAGGCGTAGAGGTGAAATTGTTACTCAAAGCTCTTGACTTTCTGATCAAAAAAAGCCAGTGTGAATGCCAAGCGCACCAGCTAAAAACAGCAACAATGTTGCAATTTTGGTCCCCAATCGAACCGAGTCTACCGGACGATCAGGTGTGAATATGCCCAAAGAGGCATACTGCGTAGAAGTGCTGCGACATGACGCTCCTGAGACGGGGCGGACCCGCTTCTTACGCCTCCAGTAGACAGGGTTCTATTGACTGCAGCGGTGGCTATCAGCTGCGTAGGACATGCTACTACTGTTATGTCCTGCTAACGCGTCCGGTGAAAAAGAGGGGTGAGTGTTTGCATGGTTGTTTGTCTCCTTGTTGCCCTATGAGTGACTTGCAACCTATCCAGGTTTTGCCCAACGACCGCTGAAGGTAGGCACCAGAACCTACCCTTATCCCCCTGAACCTGCAAGGTTAAGCAGGTCTAGACCATCAATGGATGTTTTATATAATAAAAACACATTCTTTAAATCTTGACTTATGTTGATTTCAGAAATGATCAAACAAAACATACCATACATTACCATTAATGTTTTATTATGAATCAAAAAGCTTCCTTCACCTGTTCTGAATTAATTTTGATATTTTGTTGCCCTCACTCTGTGGTCATTGCTGGACTAAGATTTACAGGTTGTTTGAAAATTGTAAATCTGTAAGGACTAAAAACCTCAATTTAACAATCAGACGATCCTTTTACCTGTATAGTCTCTGTCTTTTTGTTTGAAAGAAATCTTTCTGATTTTTTTAAGCTGGGTTCTGCCGGGAGAGCAAACAACTCACACAAAAGAGCTGTGTAAATGAATTTTATTGAGAAGAACAGAGAGATGCTCTGATGAGATTGTTGGGTAAATGGCAACTTGCAAAGAGCAAAATTCTGAGGCATGCATCTAAAAAAAACTCCAGTTCATATAGTTATGTTATTGATTTTTATTATATTATTTCTTTTATTCCCTCAAATTCTTTAGTCTTGTCAACGGTGTATCACATTTGATTTTGCAAACCATATTTCACATGGAAAAATATTGCAATGGTCTTTATTGTACACCTTTAGATTTCTAATGAAAATGTGGCACCATATCAAATGTTTCTTAAAAACGTTATTGCATGAATGCATGTGAAATTTAGAAGTTTAAGAAAATTTAGAAAAAAGATATGAAGTTCTTTGAACATCTCTATAGTTTTATTAACTTCAAATTACACAACAGTCTAGTTTATTTTTGAAAACACTCATGCTCAGGACTAAAGAGTTTACACACAAATACACTGAATAAAACTTGTTCATTTTCATTGACATATGTATGAACTGGGGTGTTGACTTCAGCTTTCAGTGTCTGTGGAGGCTGAGGGTGTAATCTCTATCATTAAAGAGATTTTGTGTTGTTTTTACCGTTAATCTAGAGACATATTCATCAAAATATTATTCAAAAAATTAATCAAACGATGCCCAATCACTGAAAAGTATTGGCTGATTCATAACATATAACCATAAAAAGCGGGTCTTAAATACATGGGTGCCGGTCCTAGTGTATGGGGGCTAATATATTGGACACTGTGTTTCCTTCTACTTGCGCCGATGTGGACAAAACGCCTTTACTGATTTTTGAATATGCAGTTACAACGCTATCCTCTTGTCCTTGTTATGAAGAGCTCTATGAATAGACTTTAAAAAAAAACCATGAAAAATAAAAAACTTTCTCTAACCCTGACCGACCGACTCACTGCCTGTGATGAAAGAGAGTCTGATGTGCTTCTCATGTTGCTGTATATATTTCCCTGGATGGTTGAACTATCTGCCTTGTCGTAGTAGAAAATTGTGGAATTGAGATTTCGGGTCTGTCTGGCCATCCATTGTCACTTGAACATTGGGTTGGGCATCGTTTTCATTTTAACGATTCCAATTCCGATTCTCACTATCGATTCCTGTTCTAAACGGTTCTCATTTCCGATTCTTTGATGTGCAGAAGAGGAAAAAAACAAAACAAAAATTTCCTTTGAAAAACCCTTTAACTTAAGTGACTTAAGTCTAAAGTAGCTTCCAGCTAAGTTATTTACAGTAGCCTAATCTTGATCTTATTTACTTAACGTTACCTAAATGTGGGTATCTCTACATCACTAAGGGGTTGCAGTCTTTTTACCACATATGCCTACTTTTCTGCGGCACGCGGCAATTTGCGCCGCTGACGGCTTTCCCCTTGCTGCCATAGTGAATGGGGTTTGTCTATTTGCTGTCTCGGGTCTCTGGCCGGTTAGCGTAGCAGCAGCAGCAGCAGCAGCTGCAGCCTGCCTTATGCTAGCATCCCTAGTATATTCAAACTTAAGCTGGTCTGTGAAGAATAAGACAATCATCATTTTCATGTACCTGATTCCGCTTCCAACGAGGAGTTGCTGGCTGACGGTTAAAAGACCGAAGTGGAGGAAGCAACGGGAGCAGGAGAGCGACGTGTAACACATCAAAAACGGTGCACTCGTTACCACACTGTAAAGCACGCAGCTGCCGAAGGTGTTTTGTCATGTTTGTTCTACATCCTCCGTTGGCGCTAAGTTTATCACAGGTGTTGCACTTTGCGAAGCCATCCTTTTGTAAACTAAAAAGGAAGCCAGAATTTCGAGCTGCGTCTACATGTTGTTTAGAGTATTATACAGTCAATTGTTCAGAGAAGTGACATTTTGCGGGGCTCGCTGGGCGGAGTAAAGCCTAATACAAACCCCAGAAACAAACTAGAGCGTGGCCCATACTATTTTGTTTGCTCAAACTGCGGGCATTTAGGAATCCAAAAAAAGCACCAAAATTCAAACATCTTCTTAACGGTTCCGGAACCGAACATTAGGAACCGGTTCTCGGTGCCCAACCCTACTTGAACATTAACTTTAACTTAAAAAAAAAGCTTTATTATATACATATATTTTTTAATAAAAAACACAAGCGGTATGGCATCAAGGGGAATCCACAAGAGTGGCTTATTTGTCAGACAGGAAGCAGTTTGTGAAATTAGATAATGTTTGCTCATCGTGTTTGGACGTTTCCTGTTGCGTCCCACAGGGATCAGTGTTGGATCCTAAACTTTTTTATTTTATATCAGTGATATATGTAAGGATTCACAAGTACTGAAGATGGTTGTATTTGCTGATGATACAAATATCTATTGTATGTATCTTTTGAGTGCATGAAATAAAATTCTTAGGGGTGATCATAGATGACAAAATTAAAAACAACAAATGAAACATGTACAAACCAAAAATTCTAAATCAGTCGAAGTATTAAATAAAGAAAAACAGGCATAACGTGCAATGATCAAATACTATTATTAGTCAAGTTCATTTGAATTAATGTATAAGTGATTTAAGATAGATTCCACTTTTTGCCTCTGGTCCAAAAGCAAGAGCACACTGACAGGGCAGTTTTCCTTTATGGAAAGAATATCCATTGATAGAAGGTGATTGCCTTTAATAAATGAACAATCTTGTTTGGTACATTCTTGGTACGTTTAGAAGTCAAGTGAAAGAAAAAAAAATGTTTCACCAAATTGTAACTTTAGGGGGAATTTCTGTTTTCCAATACAATATATATGACCCAAAGGTAGGGCTTGTTTAAAACAAAAAAAAAAACAAAAAAAAAAACATTTTTTTACATATTTGATAACCTTAAAGAACTAAACCTTTACATGTTTTTGATGTGCATACAAATAGATACACGGGCACACATGAATCATGAGGGTTTTGATGTTGCATCAGCAGCTTATTATTACCTATGGAGAGTCAGTTGGCGGCTATCCTTTCCTCTACTCACCCTTAGTATCAGCCCCAAGCCAACCGAAGGAACCAGGAAACAAATTTGCAAAGTGGCAAAAGATCTACAGTCAGAGTCACAAACTCTAATTTATGAGGAAGAATGAAGGACCCAGTCTGGTCATAAAGTTGCTGAACAAAGCGACTTCTTCGATTCCAGTCCCATGTTTAGACAAAAGTTCATACAAATTCAGGTCTGGAGTGATGGATTTAGGGTTGCAGGGACATCTGAGAGCCCAGCAGCCTTATTGATACCAAGGAGGGTGAAGTCTGGAATGATGGCTGCGAAAGTGGCTACAGAGCAGGTTTAGCACAGAAAAAGTGATGGACAGACTGAGACCCAGACAGAGAAACAGAAAGTAAAGGGTCAGGAAGTGTCTCATGTAACTCTGATTTCTGAGGAGGCACATTCCCCTCTCACCAGCAACATGACCTCTCCTGATTCCAATGATCCCTGTTGCCATAGAAACTTACAAAACAAGTATGGCAAACCTCTGCTTTCCGTCCGTGTCTCTGAGAGATGAAAATGAATGTGGCCCCAGGATCAACGCAAACCCATATTGCCGAAAAATCAATAGGTTTTCCCTGCGTCTTGCATCAGCCCAGTAAACTGAAACATTTCAATCCACGCTAATCCTTCCTGCCTGTGTGTGTGTGTGTGTGTGTGTGTGTGTGTATGTGTGTGTGTTTTGAGGAACACAAAACTGCTGCAGCGAACAAAAGCTGCCCAGTGTGTCTGAACCGCTCTATTAAAACAATCTTTGTTTTTGATGCAGACAGGGGAGAAAAAAAAGTAAAAAGAAAAAAAGAAAAGAACGAGTTGACTGAACACAGACTTGGATGTTAGTCTAAGATGGAGAGGGAGTATGTTGTTTTGTTTTGATTATTCTTCAAATTCTGCTTCTCATTACTATCTGATGCCTCGAGCAGTTCGATGCAGGGTAAAAAAAATAAATAAATATAAAAAATTTCTAAGCAACTGTGCCTATGCCCAGGAGCCCCGCGGAGCAACGGGGGGTCCCCACTTTGATGGAGGCCTGCGCATCATTACAACAGACAGCATGATGTGGTCACAAACATGTTGCAACTGGTGGCCCGATTCTTCAGACTACTAAATCTACTTTTACTGATGGATAGACGGACGGACGGACGGACGGATGGATGGATGGATGGATGGATGGAAACACAGATGGGAATATATGAGAGTACAGGGTTTCTTTTAATGATGTAACCCAGTGAGGTTCTCTCTGAAAGTTCACTGTTCATGAAAGAAATGAATATGAGCTGCACCACTGCCTTTATAGGCATCATAAAAATTATACTGGCTCACTTAAATTTTTTAATAAAGTAACTGAGAACATTTAGAGAGACTGGCATATGTTAATGGGACTGCGAGGAGTGGGCAGTCCAAACAGCACTGTTGAGAAACAAGTCTGCTTTAAACCATCCGTGGTCCTCAAAGGTCAACCCTATGTTCATAATAGCAGCCCTACGGCGAACTCTAAATCTGTCCTCGGAATATGGATGCCATCCAACCAGAAGGAGCAGGAGATAAAGCACGGTACCTGCGCGAGGCGTAGTTACGATGCTCTCTTTATGGGTGGGCAGGACTGAAAGAGGAGACTTTGTGTTTTATAGGCTGTTTCTAAGTAAATTTCTGTCACGAGCTGTTTCTGTCATATGTGGAAACTGCAAGCATTACTCTTTTGCCCCTTTAGAAAAGTTTAATATACTTCTAATATCTTTAAATTATGCCCCTAAAACTGCCACGGTTCATCTTTAAAAGTCATCTTGATCAGTAGTTCACCAGCGTTTCTAAAGGACTTTTTAAAGACATTTTGAGTTGGTTGTTTTATTTTGCCATTTATTGTCCACACTGTGCTTAAAAACAAGAAGAAACTGATCAAGTGGAGGTCAACCCATCATTTGAAGCTATAACAGCGCCAACTCATTTGGGATGACTTTCCACAGGAGTGTTTTTTAAAGGAATCCTTGACTTTTCTTCCAGAAGTGCATTTGTAACGTCAGGCACTGATATTGGGCAAGAAGGTCTGCACTCTAAATGATCCAAATGATGCTCCACTGGGTTGGAGTTTAGGACTCTGTGCAGACCAGGCCAGTTCTTCTACACACTTCTTCAGGTCTTGTTTTGTGCACTAGCGCACAGTCATGTTGAAACTGCTCCCACAAAGTTGGGAGCAGGGAATTGGTTTTGTGTACTTAGGGACTAGGACTTAATTTCTTTGGAGCTAAGGGTAGAACCCAAATCTCTTCTCTAGCAAACGCTGTTCTGGACATAGTGCAGTTGTTCTCCTGGCAAACTGCAGAACCAGGACTAGTCAATCGTTTACTAGATAGAGATGGACGCTTCATCGCTCCAGCGAACGTGCTTCTCTGGCTTTAGAGTTCAGTGGAGGAATGCTTTACACCACTTTATCCAACACTAGCCAAGCAATGCACTTGATGATGTAGGGCATGGAAGAAGAAATGTTTTCTTCCCACTGCACTATCAACAGTGTGCTACTTCATTATTGTCTATCACATAAAAATCCAAGTAGAGTATATTGGAATTTTATGTGTATAATATGACAAAAGGCACAAAAACAAAACTTTAAGGGACATACTTGTGTAAATGTACTCTTGATGAATTACTCGCTTGCCCAGTTGAGTTTTAGCACCACACTTATGTGCTTTATTCTGAGTGTATTGTGTGGGAATATATGAGTTGGGTGCTGGTATCAGGGATCTCTGAAGCAATGTGTGTTTGTGTGTGTGTATATGGTGTGTGTGTGTGGGGTGGTGGTGGTGGTGGGGTGCTGTGATGAGACCCTGTATCTGACACAATGCTGCTCTGTTAAGGTCAAGCCCTACAGAATGTCAGAGATGATGACACGCACTGAAAGGTTTCATCTAATCCCTCCATTTCCTCTCTTTCCCTCCGTCCCTCCGATCTGTCTGCCCCACCTCCATCTCCGGCCCGCTCGCTCACAAGACAAGACAGACATATACCGGCCTTCACCTACAGTCTGCATCAAGACTTTTCGTGGATGCGTTTGTCTGTTTTGTGCGCGCGTGTGTATGTGTGTATCTAAATAATGTCAAGGCATGCCATCCTACTAGTACGGCCAAATAAGGAATGCCTGAGGCCACTGTCTCTGTGTCTGCATGGTTGGACCGCTCTTGTCAGACGTCTTTGCTTCGGTCTTAAGCAGTGGCGCATTTAGTTTTTTGACGGTGTTCAGCTTACCAACATTTTTTTGAAAATTTTACATGAAATAAGCAATGCAGATTAGAAGATTAGTTGAAAAGCCGTGTAAGGGCACCACATGTAAATTTCATTATCAGGCAAAAAAATTTCTGCCTTCATTTTCAGTAGAACGGCTCTTAATCATCCACCTCACTTTGCAACAGTATTCGTAGCCCTTGAAATGTCTTATTTGGTCACAGTAGAAACAAACATTGATTTTATGCCGATTTTGTATATTTCAGTTTGGATATGTTGCTTATTTTTAGACAATAAAAAAAAGTAACATCTGAAAATTCCAATCATCTCACCACTTTAACACCTTTGTTGGAATACCATACTTAAAGTTGCTGTGTCATCTTGTTGTTAGTTAAGCTGATTCCAAAAAACACCAATCACAAAGCAATAAACTAATAGATTGTGACCCTAACCCCTAACCCAGAACAGTTTTATAAAGCCGAACAAAAAAATATTCCAATAACACGTTTATTAAACTAGCAAAATGCAGCATACAGTTATCCATGTGCTGCATCTGTAGTTTTATGCCCCTTGCGCTTGCGCACCATCCCCATGGGGGAGCATGGTAGCTGTACCATCATGCTGTGGACATAGTGACTCATTAATCCTCTTGTGCTCTGTGTAACTCAGCATGTCTGATTTAAATTAAAACAAATTTCACTATTCATGTTGAATTCATTCAAATTTGTTTGAAAGTAGCAAGTTTAGTTAAACACTTTAGAAAAGAACCCTTCATGATCCTTGTTGGTTACGTGAAACTCCGTTATTCTTAAACGGCATCAAATAAATTTAATTAAGCTGTTGCGTAAAATAATGTTATTTACACTTTATGAGATTACCTGGACTTAATTTCCAGTTTTTTTTTTTGTAACTGACAAACTGGATGCTTAAATAAGCCGTGTATTATGCGCACAGTTGAACATGTCATCGTTTGATCTTAATGCTTTTTTACTTTAGTTCTCCCTCATTTTTTCCGTCTTTTCCTTCGCTTGGCTGCGCCATAGTTAACACTTATTAAATTAGCAGTCATCCAGTGATCAAACAACAACAGCCCTCCTCCATCTAGTCGACTGAGTGACGGCAGAGGTCTCCTCAGCATCTGGTGGGTTTGTTGCAGATGAACACAGAAGCTCTGCTAATTATGGTTTTACAATTCCAGGAGAAAATGATTCATCCAAGCTGTACAGTTTGGATTTGTTTTAAGCCGCGACAAAGAGAGACACGAGGGTGGATTCAAGATGCCCTGCTTCTTCTGCAGTTTCCCGGCCTGTCATTTATCCTCTCACCTATGTGGATTGGGTCTGGTAAAACGGAGGAACGGCGGAGATGGAGGGAGTACAGGGAGAGGCGGTTGGGGGTGCGGGGTGAGAATGAAGGATTACATAAAGGAGAAGCTGCACTTGACGGTAACTGGTTGAGATTAGTGCCTTAGGGGTACAGCAGTGGCTGTGATTTTGATACTGCGCCCCCAGCTAAACGCTGAAGGCCGCCTTGCCTAGAGGAGTCTGCCTTCACCCACAGGCAGTCAAAGATTGTTTTTTTCTTTTTTATATACCCGCATCTCTTCCTTTTCTTCCTCCTATTCCTCTTCCTTCTCCTCAACTCCACAGACACATGTCATCTCCAATGTCAAAACTCCACACAGAGAGGAAAAGACAATGCAAAGAATAAACAAAAGAAACATGTTGGTTTTTTTTAAAGGCATACTCTGCATACAGATCTAAGATGCTTAGGCCCTGGCTTCCCCCTGCAGCAGTCTGGATTGAACCTATTCAAAGCTGCGTAAATAAGCGGTGTCTAAGCTGTTTTTTTTTTCTTTTAAAATCAAAACGCCTACATCGCCCACAGTTGGGTGTGAGAGTCCCTTTCAGAAGTTAACATGCAACCATAGTGGACATAAATGCTACAAAATCGTGATCCTTTCAAGTAATTTGAACTCTAATTTCATTTAGTGGCTGCTTGACTACACAACACAAGGCTTGAACAACAGGCTCAAATACACACATACATCCGAACTAATATTTGTTTAGACTAGTTCCACCTTTCCTGCTCTTTTTGTGACCACCAAGAAGCTTCTGTCTGGATATCTGACAACACTTCTAGTTAGAATTGCTAAAGTTTCAAAACTCTGTACCAAGACTCCAGAATGGTGGTGGAAGCATCATGCTGTGGGACACACATTAGTGCCTGTGTGATGATTAGAGGGGATGTGTATTTTTGATCATAACACCAAATATTAAATACCAAATACCATAATACCAAATATTACGGGTAAAATTTGATTGTAAATGTAGCTTACATCTTTCAAATCTATTTTGTTTTCTGTAATCCACACAGAGACATTTTACATGCAAGTTTAAATACCAGCCAGCTAGTTTTTTGATCACTTTTCTTGGTGCAATTGGGGAAGTTGCTTTAAAGCGACTATACATAAGTTTAACCACAAGTAAAAATATAAACATTTAAAATGTCTTCCTCATACATGCTCCAGCAATGCCCTTGTCGGTAGAATGAGCTCTGGCCTTTCACCGCGGTTACCTCTATATACTCATAAATTCATTTAAACGGCGAGTTTTCGGTTCGAAAAAGTATATTTCCTGAGTGCTTTCTAGGGCAGCCAGCATAATGGTGTGATGCGCGTCCACATTCAGGTCTAGCATGCGCAATCATAAACAACTGCTGAGCGAAGGGTAACCGAAGGACGGCTTCAGCAGAGCAGAGAGCAGCTTTAGCAATAGCAAAACCCACACCCAGACTCCAGCTAAACTCACACAATGGTAAAATTTCTTACCTCAGTTGAAGTAATGACTGTGTTATGGAAACATATATATCAAGAATGATCTGTTCTGTGTATTCTGACATACTGAGGGAACTATGTGCGATTTCTTCATGATGTAGTGATAGTCTGATTGTGTGACACTGTGTAATATTAGGTTAGGTCAAATGAACTGATATAAGGATTCGTACTCTTGTATTGCCAGGGAAACTACCTTTCGGAGCTCTGGATATCCTAACGTGTCCTAAGATTGAGCCTGTCCTATGAGATGAGAGTCTACTCTGTGGAGTCTACCAACTCCACAGAGAAGCAAAGTCAGATATGATAGCGGTAGCACTAAGGTTGTCTGAATCTATAAAGTTGTCAGTCGGTTGTTGGGAAGCAGGTAATCTGTTACAAGGATCCTGGCAATACTGTGAGATGATGTTCCTCCTTGTTTGTACAGACAAGTTCGAATTAAACCTCGAAAACATGAAAGAATCTTTATTTAAAATGTTTTTTTTCCGACTACAGCTGCAAATCAGTAAATTGTCCAGGACGGGGTTGACTCAGCTGTTGTTTCCGTTCGTTCGGGAGTGGGTTCTAACACAGCATGTTCGCCTCATGCATTAGCTTACCATTCAGGCTGCAGTCACACCTTTGTCCAGAGGGGGCACACGCAACCAAAGCACACTCAAACTTAACATAGTTGCTTTAATGACTTACTCAAGAACTTTGTGGGTATTTGCCCTCTATCGCCCTCTTAAGGCTTGCAGCATAATGTCACCGTCATAAAACCAAATCTCTATGGCCAAACAACAAAACACATTAAATTAACGATGTGTCACTTGGTAAACCATCAGTACCAAGCAATAATTTTGAGCAATGAGGTATAGTATTAAGATTTTGATATTATCAGTTTATCTGAAGCATAGTATAGTGCTGTAAATGCGTGACGCAAAAGTTCGTCAGTACTTACGGGAGGAGTCCTTTACTGCGGCAATGATGATAATAATAAACGTTTCAAAAACACATACTCTTAAGGTCTAAAACGTGAAGAGTACGTCTTTAAGCTGGCAGTTTTCCTTTTCCAGGCCAGCTTTTTAGGTATAATATAGTATTTACATTTCCACAAATTAGCCAACATTTTTCATCCTCAAACTAACTTCAACAAGTTTACCTGATCTTTGTCCTGTTGGAACATCAATCTGTGTCAAAGTATCAACTGATCAACCTCTAACAAAGGGAAATTGGTCATCTCATGAACAAACTGGAAACCACCAACGTTAAACTAAAATAAAGTGAAAACTGTTGGATCAACAATGTCACAACAGTAGGACCAATTTAGATTCAAATTGACCCAGATGATGTTTACTAAAAAAAAAGGTTATTTTAGCTGCCGGCATAAACAAACTAGGTGCCTCCTGAAGAAACGTTGACTAAAAATGTCTTTGACAACAATGACCAGAAGAAAGTCTGGAAGAGTCAAGGCGAGGCACACAAACCTAACGAGTGAAAAGCATGGCGATGTACAGCTGTATGTATGCGTTTGTATATACTTATTTGGTCTTCAAAATACCAGTTTGTAGATTCAGAACAAGCAAGTTAGCTTAATTAGTGGTAACAGGAGCAACTTTTCTAGGTATGAAGCAGCATAGACAAAGTCCTCTTTCAAATCTTGAGCTAACAACATCTCTAAATTCTCTGAGAAAAATCAACACTCAATTATTGTTGTACACCATGTGCTTCCTTTTTATAATTTATGGGTGTCTTAAATATTCACCATGGACTTTATTTGGACCATATTTCTTCTTGGTCTTAATTTTGAAATGATTCCTATTATAGCGATCCAATTGGTCTCAATCAGCCGTTTTGCATGTGCAAACTGAGACAATGACCGGTGTTTGACAGGGTATTGTCGCTGGATCTTTTTTAGAAATGTTAAAGGGGGTTACCAGACCTCTTCTATTTACAGGGAACAGGGGGTTGCTTCAATCAGCCTGATTAAACAATCAAACCAAATTGTCTTTTCATACAAAAACAACAAAACAAAAGAAAAAAACAGGCTGTTAGTCAAAGGTCTGGTATCGGGCAATGGTAACATGATTTCACACTTTTTGTGATATTTCCTTTGTTTTCACCTTCACAAATAAAACACTAATTACTAAATCCAATTTGGGCTCACGCTGGTTTAGGACATTTTTTTATTTTTATTAAATCTACCGTGAATGACCTTTCCCACCTTGAGCAGACGCTGCTGCCTGAAGAGCACGAAGCGCTGAACCGATCCTGGTGTGAAATGGCCCTCATTGTCCATGTAGTTAAGCGGAAATATGAGATGATGTGACAGTGGCAGCCGTGCCAGGAGGTGTTGTTGCAACCAATGGGGGGCAGAGGACACCACAGAGAGTAATGGCTGCTACAAGCCATCAGCCTCGCTCCTGCTAAAAACACGACGCCACATTTCATCTGGCCTGTTTTCTCGCTGTTTTAATTCCTTCTGTTTATTTGTTTGTTTGTCGACCTTGCCGTGTCAGCTGACCTTCCGCCGTCCAAGACACTGACGTGGAAAGGGGAAGGAGAAGAAGGGGGGGAAAATAGAAACAAGAATAAGGAAGACGTTTCTGCTCAGAGAAGAAACAAACAGTACATACAGCCTCCGACCCCCCGTTTCCCACTACCTTAAGACAAATTTACTCAACGGAAAAAAACAAAGGAAAAAAAAACACGTGTATGTCTTCTCCATCCGAGGCTGTCTGGCCACCACTGCCAAGGAAGTGTCTCGGTGTTGTGACAACTTCAGCAACTGCAGTGCGATGCATGACCCTTGGCCAGGCAAAAGGGGGGCCACTCTGAATCCCCCACCCACACTGGATCCTGACAGATGTCACATACCTCCTCCATGGGCACCTTCTGTTTCCCGTTCACCTTTCTCCATCCTGCAGCGTTAGGGCTCCTGTCTTCCACTCATCAAAGTACCCACACAAAGAACCCCCCCCCCACACACACACACGCACCGACACTCAAATATACACGCACACAGGCAAAACAAATGGACAGTGGAGGGCAAACACTGTGCCTATGCCGTAGATGTACATGAATCGGGCATAACTTTATGACTGCGATTTTAAAACGTATTGATCTAATTTTTGTCATGTCTTAAGTGACTCAAACATGTGAAGGGATGGACCCCACTGGAGTCTTAAAGGTAAGCTGTGGTATCTGGAAGAAAGATATTCGCAGGAGACCCTTTACGTTCTGGAACTTGGAGGTGGGGCCTTTATAGATTAAGCTTGGATGTCACAAATGCTCTATCTAAGACGCTGTATGGACTCTTGGTAAGACATCAGCCAATGGGTGCTGTGTAGCTTTCATAAATACCATTAGTTTGAAAAGTATTAAGAAATTAGTACATCAGTACTAGGATGTCTGCTTTTGGGGAAATGGAGATGCAATTTTGTTCTAGTTGTTCCTGGGTCAAAAACGTTATATAAGCCAAACAGCCATGTTTGCCTCTTGTCCAGCTAGACAAAATTGTTTGGAGCCATAAGGTACACTCTTTAAAAATGTTTAGATAATTTTTTTTTATATAAATGCCCACTATAGACAATTTGTTCAGATTTTGTTTCATAAAAATAAAAAAATATATATATATATATATTAATGTTTTTTATTTTCTCAGTGTGAGTTGTTTGAGAAACAATGTGCAGAGCCGAGGAAGCATGGGGATAGTGAAAATGGATAATTTAATAAGATGGAACGGGAAACCAGCATGAAGAAAACAGTAGGATTTGACATGGTATGACTGAAATCGGGGAGTATATATACTGGGTACTTGATTATTGGATGCACCACAAGTGAGTAAATGAGCAGATGGAAAACAGGTGTATGGGGCAGGAAGCAGGCACTGAGGCAAAAGTAAGACTAGACATCAGGAAAATGGAAAAAAAATGAAACACAAGATGGAACAAAATAGTCTAACTAACAAACTAAACTCAGTGACCAGCAGATTGTGACATACCCCCCCCCGAAAAAAAATAAATAAATATATATATATATATATATATATATGGTATGCCGTTCAGGAAACATATCATAGATTTATATTGATATGTTTGAATATATGGAATGAACCATATATATATATATATATATATATATATATATAAAAATGTAATTTTTTTTTTAGCAAACCTTTCCATATGGAAAATTATGTAAAAAAAGTTTGCAAATGATTTAAAAAAAAATCTTTCACTATTAGATTAATTCTGTGGTGGAACGGGAGTGGAATTCTAAATATCATTTGAAAGTGGATCCTGTTGAATAGGCTCCAGGGATGCCGACGTCTGGTCCTGGACTGCTACCATCCTGCATCTTTTAGATGCTTCTCTGCTCCAAAGCACCTTGCACAAATTTCCTCATCAGCAGTCAGTGACAGAGCCCTAGAAAGGATGCAATTGTTTATTTCACTAGCAATGCAGAAGGGATGTTCCTAAAAATCCCTAGGATAGTGGTTGTCCAGTGGTTGACTTGGGAACCTCTGGATTAGGGTGTAACAAGTCACTTGTGACTCCAGAACCGCAGGTTGTAGACTCCTGGTATGGTTAAACTTCCTTCATTAGATGTTTATGTTAATGTCATGACCTGGCTCAAAGTCTGCTCACAGCTGGTGGAAAACTAAACTGGATTTTTTTTTAGGAAAGAACTGGCTTTTGGTCAGTCACTGAAATCTAAAAAAAAAAATGAAAAAAATATTTAAAGGAAGCATTTGTTTGGATGGCAGAATTCAAAAATTCTCAAAGCATCACACTGCCTCTGCTGGCCTTTGCATTTTTCACATAGTGCATCCTGGTACCAGTTCTGAGGCTCACATGCAAAATCTTGTAACATTTGGTGGTATTTTGGTGCTGTAGCTAGTGTGCATTATCTACTGTGTATTCTAACACCTTTTTATTAGAACAAGCATTAGCTTTGTCAGCATTCTGAGCCACAGTAACACATCTGTTGACCAAACAGGCGGGCCTTCTCTCCCCACATGTGATACTTAGCATCTTGGTTCTCCTCTGTTCTTTCCTTTATACCACTTTTACAGACACTGCCGATATGGATCGACCCACGGGAGCTGCTAGTGTGGCGATGTTCTGACCCAGTTGTCTGATCATCACAGTTTGGATCTTGTCAAAATAAATCTATATTTTATTCTAGCCCATTGTTTAGAGTCTAACAGAGCCACTTTGAAGGTAATTTTTCTCTTGCTGCCTAACGTATCCCACCCACTAACATTTGCCACGATTAGGAGATAATCATTGGTATTCACTCCTTGTGTGAATATGTCTGATGGGTGTATAAAGATGCTTCAGTCATTAATCTTAATCTCAAGCTTCTTTCTTTTGCATCTATTTATTCTTCTTGTTTAAATATGGTCTCCCTCCTCAAACAGCAAATGAGCATTCTGCGCTTTCTGGCATTCATGTCACCTTCTCCAGGGATGTTTCCTGTTATTTATCAAAGACTTTTCTCCAAGAACAGTTGGTATTTTAGTCTTAGCACACCCCACTCAAAACCTGTTTGCACAGATTTTCCCCATCATCCTTCAGACCACAGTTTGACGGAAGCGCTTCAACAAAATGAGATTCTGCCTCGTTACATTGTCTTATGCTGTTATATCAGGATTGTCACCATCCCACTCTGTGAATAACAAGTCTAACAAACCCAAAAAGCCTCATGATATTAGATTTCCAGCAACCTTCTGCCGGTTCGCCTCTTCCACTCAGAAAGCTCTCCCGGATGGAAATGTGCGGACTAAATCTGATCATGGCGCTAGATAATGTTCACTTCTCACTCCTGCAATGCAGACTTAAGTGTACGGGAGGGGGGTGGAGGGATCCTGTGACTAAGCCATCAATCACGCCGACGTTTCGCTCAAGTGATGGATATTCTAATTTCCCTTTTTATATACAGGTGCGCAGGGACGAATGGCTGACGATTAATGGACGGGACGGGCTGTTTCCACAAAACAAAGAAAGACGCAGGGAGGCCTACTGCACAACCTGTGCAGGTCGTGGAACTGCTTTGAGCCGGGTGGCTCTCATTTGGGAGAAGACGTTGCTGTAAACACGTGAAGATGACGTACACATCCTGAGGTGACAAAAGTGTTGCTAACACGACAGTCGTCTGTTCTCCGCAGGGACCTCCAGCAGGTTCCGCAGTTAACTCTGCGACAGCCCCCGACACCCTCACCTCTCCTTTTTTTCACACAACCTGTTTCACACTTTCTGTCATCGCTGTCACTTGCACAATTATTAACTAACTTTTACCTGTTGGAGAGTTCTGATGGTGTGCTTTATTTTTAGCATCTCTGTCATTGTGCGCAAGTTTATTGAGAACATGAAAGTGGGAATGAAGACATCTGTTGGTGGTACAGACCTGAAATTGTCCTCTTGACACCAACCTACTCAAGGTCAAGGTCAAATGTATTTGTATGGCACATTTATAACAGTGTGGACTCCAAAAGCGCTAGTGTTCATATCCCTTAAACCTTTATATATTTTCTCACACTATAACCACAAAGTTTGCACCAACACACATTAGGAAGAAGGTGCTTTCAGAAAGGTTACCTTACCATTTGGTAAACTCTGAACCCGTGGTTAATCAACCCAAAATCTACTTGCTCTGAATATGTCCGTGTTAATGATGTAAAGCCCTTTGAGTTGCATTTTTTTCCTAAGAGAAGCACTTTATAAATAAAGTTTGATTGATTGATAGAAAACACCTGATACAAGTTAGCTTGATCAACCTCCAGCTGATGAGTTGGCTCTGTCAATTAATAAAGGCTGAACAGTGGATGATGACATTCCTGAGGGCACTTCATCATCAGACTCTGCTTTCCAGGACCCAAGTGACTTTGTGAAATGCTAATACTAATATAATCCAACTCAACAACTATCAATCCTGCCACTTAAAGGCTTTTTTATATCTGTACTCCATGTTACACAATGCTGGATTATTTCATTCAATTGTGTATGATGTACAATGTTATCTTATTTGAAATACTCTTGTTAATGACGTGTTTGGTGAAGTTGTTCCGTAGTGTTAGCAATGTGTAATGGGGGTTGTTATCCTGCGGTTTCTGGTGCATACATCGTCATATTGGACCCTCCAGAAATCCCCCAGTCTGTCACAGTTGTCAGCTACCATTAGTTGCTTTTAGATTGTTCTCTTTAGTTAGCCATCAGAAATCAAAAAAAGAATTGTTACACAGTGAAGTGTAGTGAGGACAAAGAAGTTGACACGCTGACTTGGTTGAGCAAATGAAAAAACAGTTTATTTTCTTCTGGACAAACCCCCCCCCCCAGAAAAATCGAGCAGTTTTCAAGATGGCCACTCATCCATCCTTCTTTCAGTATCAGTCACTTTCAGAGAGTCTCTCTGCTTCCATGTCCACAGGATCCTCATCAAAAGGGTACACCATGCTCAGAACTCTCTCTGAAACAAACTAACCTAGAAGATAATCTGCTCCGGAGCAGGATATGTTGAGAGAGCAAGTTGCCATGGTTACCCACATACCTTGAAAGATACCTCCGTTTTTCGAACCGGAATTTACGGTATCCACTAACTTACGCAGGTTTGTCACATATCCTGCTTTCTGGAACGGACCCCAGCTCTCTCAGATGGGACCCAAACTAACCTTGTTGATCACTGAGCAAAACACTGTGAGCAGAGTAATAGTAACATTGCATTTTAGCCTGATCACATCCTTGGGTATTTCAAACATGGCGGTAGCAGTATTATGCAGCAGGAATGCTTTTCTTTTGCAGGAACATGGAAGCTGGTCATTTGATGAATACTTCAGCGAAATTCAAAGACAACTCTATTCACACTTCCTTGCAGGGTCCCAGTGGGCTGGTGATTTTAGTTGATTGATTTTAGTAGCTGGATTTATTCCTAACCCAGACACTTTTCTTAACCCTAACCATTATAGATTTATACCTAACCCTAAGCCTAACTAAAACTCAATTCACACCATACCTCTAAACCTAACCCTTAACCCTAAAAAGGGGATTCTGCCATATTAAGAAGGTTAGTGAATATCCCAAAACTAGTCCTAAGTAGGTTAGAATGATACCTAAGGAAATGATACCTAAGGAAAATTTGAAGAGACCAGTTAACCTAACAGTCAGCTTTTTGATCTGTAGGGTACAGCCGGAGTATCCTGAGAGAAACCATGCAGGCACAAGGTCACTTGTAAACTCTACGCAGTAATACTCCAGAAAAGGATTCCACCTCAGGACCTTCCTGCTGAAAGGCAACAGTGCAGCAAACTGTGCAACCCTAAACTCAAGGCATTTGTGAACCAAACCCTGTTTTAAACTTCAGACTAAATTAGAGGACGTACCAGCATGATAACAGACCCCGACACACAGCCAGAGCTACAATGTAACCCTGGTCTCAGGTTTGGAGAACCAGGCTAAATAGAAATACATGCCACACTTTTCAGATTTCTGTTTCTAAAACAGTTGCCTGTCTATGTTAGTCTGTCTCATAAAATCTCGATACAACACACTAACTTTTATTACGGGACAAACATGGAGAACCTTGAGGAGTATAAACACATTTGCGAGGGGGTTTCTCTTTTAGGCTCAACTCTGTTTAGGCGAGTGGATCTTTCATGTTGGATCTTTAGCTTAAACTGTGCAGCGAGATGCCGAAGGTTTAAAAGGTTTAACTTCACTAATTGGCCACAGTCGCTGATGAAAGGTAGTTAACAAACAGGGATGCTGGAAAATGAAGAAATTAGGAGTGCTGGACATGAAAACTTAGCTTAAAAAGGACAGCAGAACATGGATAATTTGAACCAGCACTTTTTTTTCCCCTTCTTTTTTTTTAACAAGGCCTGGTGTTTCATTTGGAACAGATATGCATGGCTGAATATATTTTCACTGGAATATATTTTAAAAAATCATTTGCATTCATTTTTCCATTTCAACTGATTTAATTATGCTATATTCGCTGACTTTAGCCTTCTCAGGACTTTTGTTTTTTTGGACATCGGTTGCTGAGGAATTCCCCAGCGGTTTTCCTGACTTTCGTTTCCTCTCCTTTCATTCTCCGCTGACATTGAACACGTACCTCCATAAACCATCCAGTGCTTAAGACTTTTCCCAAAGACATAACAATCCTGGCTGAGATCACTCTGTCCGCCGCGGTCCCTCTCCTTCTATCTCACTTTAGCTCTCGCTTCTCATCCCTCCCTCCCTGTCCAAACTTGTCCTCCCGGCCATCTGTCATGTTATGTTTATGGGCCCTTTTGCTTTTGTGTCCTGATGACCACTGTCACAGGGAGCTACCCATTACCGATGCGGCCTGATGAACGATGCTGCCCAGACACGCTGCTGACACCACTGTGTCCTTGGCCGCAGAGACACTGCCTCTGTGGCGGACTGGGGCTGTTAAAGAATGAGGACAGAAGGGGACCTGAGGGAGCTGGACTGAGGACCTGTCCGTCATCCTGCCGACGGGATGCTCATATTTCCTCCTCGGTTCTTTCCACCATTTTTCATCTTCTTTATCCAGCCAATTGAAGGCAGCCTTGGTAAGCATGGTGACAACGTTGCCATTAATCCTGGGGTGGTGAATGTTGCCCTTGCCTTTCACCTGAATATGTATCTGCATCTGTGGAGACGCACTGAGGGATCCCCCTTCAAACGTCCAAATAATGTCCCAAAGACGGTGACAGACGACAGAGACATGAATAAATGTTACAGAATAGGATTTTTATCTCTCAAATCAAAATGTGTTTTATAGATATTGAACATATTCATTTTTTTTCTTTTCTTTTTTCTTCCTACATTGGTTAAATATTTTAGATTTTTTAATTTATTAACATCGTTTCATTCTCAAGGTAGACCTCCATATAACTATTTGACAGGAAACTACAGTATAGTTTAAAAGCAAGTGCCATATGGCATCGAAAATTTCTATACTGGTAGAATAAAACACAACAAATGCTTTATTGTTTTATGTTCTATTTCCATTAAAATAGAAAATGTCTTTTAGCTCAACCGCCTCACGTGCATGCAGTGGTGTGAAAAAAGTATTTACCCTTTGTTTTTACTTTTTTGTTACTTAGAACCTAAGTAAAGACAAGTCCTTAAGGGATATTTTCCTTTATTAAAAGGGAGAAAAAAAAATCAATCCAAACCAAAAGGACTCTAAATGAATAAATAATTACCCCCTAAACCTACAAAGTGGTTATGCCACCTTGGCAGCAACAATGCTCTTTCCATCGCTATGCAGGTATAGAGGCTTCCCTTTGCAAAAATTATTTTAGAACACCCCAAAACACTAATTTGGTCTTCGGAATTTCAGCAGTAGACCTGCTAAAGTGCTTTGGATCACATTTAAGGTATGTGATTTGCAATTTTTTGCCCTGCAGAGCTTTTCACCTTGGAATTCACTCATGGATGCCATCTTTGCCCAGTTCTGCTGTGGACTCATAGACACTGAAAACTGAGACAAACAAGGCCTGAATTCAGATGTAGTTCTGCGTGACTTTATGACTGAGTCTGTGAAAGAGCTGGGTGGTAACTAGTTACATTTACTTGAGTAACCTTTTAATAAAATATCATTGTAGGAGTAGTTTTACTACACTCTACTTTTTACTTGATTAATATTATTATAAAGTATCACTACTCTTGAGTATAATTTCTGAATCCTCTAACCACTGAGTAACTTTAGTAAATGAAAACAAGCATTTTTTTAAAGAAAAATACACAATACAGACACACACCTTCACTAAAACACACCACCTGTGTATACACAAGGTTAGTATTTCTAATGTAATTATCTGTTAAGCTTGTCTTTGCATTTTAAGGTCCAGTGAATATACAGTAATATAAAGTGTATTGGTATTATTTTGAAAAACAGCATAACTTAGAAAATATTAATTCTGCTTGAGTTGCGTTATTTTGCAATATATTTATTTATATCCAATTTTTATTTTACTTTTTAAAATTCAAGAATTTGCCTATATTTTTGTGGGGGGGGTTTCTAGTGGCATATTTTTTATTATTTTTTTTTTAGCTCATATTATTAGACCATATCCTAGTCAGAACTCCGGTAGCCGTGTTACCATTTTTTTAAATTATTTTTTTTACTTATGAATGATTTCTTAGATAACTACTCTTTACTTTTACTTGAATAAAATATGTTGAAGTAGTAGGCTACTACTCTTACTTGAGTACAAGTTTTGGTTACTCTACCCACCTCCAGTTGTCGATATGCTCTTAGAGTAATTTTGGAAGACTGGCCACTCCTGTGAAGCTTCACTCTTCCACCTTTTCTCCATGTATGGAAAGGATTCTCTCTGCGATTTTCTGTAGTGCTAAATCTTACAGATAGATTACAAATAGCCTTTTTTAGATTAATAGATGTCTATTTCTTTGTTTATAGCCTTTTCTTGGCTTTATTAGATGTGATGTTGCTTTTCAAGATCTTTTAGCCTTCTTCATGTTGTCAGACAGGTTACATTCACATGATTTCTTGATTTCTACATGTCTTGCATCAATAAGGACTGGATAGAAAAAGAGAAACTGAACTCATCTTTTTTTTAATGCAACCAATCACAGATATTTCAGTATTTAAAAAGAAGGTCTGTTACTTTTTAGCATATGGCCAGGTTGGGTTGGATAGCTTTTGTCATGATGTCTAACCTGCTTTTCATGTTCATTCACGATCTTTGCTTGATATGAACATTCACGTAGTTATCTGAAACATATATGTGTGACAGAAAAAAAGCAGAAGCAAAAGAAATCAGCACTATTCTGCACACAAAAGACCAACCTCTGGAGTTCCATCAGTTCAATGTTTTTAGGACGATGTGGGGGAAGAAAAAAAAAGACGTTTAACAGGGAAGTTGTATTTTTTTTTTTTTAAAGCTGTGCAGCATAATGCCACCAATCTGTTGGACAAAAATAAAAACCTAATTTAATCAGTGGGGCCCACTTCTCTCCACTCATCGCCTCCTCCCCCACGCACTCTTTCTGTCTCACTACGAACATCTTTACTCGCCGGTAAAGCTGCTGATGAATTCTTAAGCAGATCACACTGATAATTGTATTTCATAACTGTCAGTTGTGCGAAGGCTGCCACTGTGCCCAGGAGCTATTTGTGTCTCCACAAACCTCCCTTATCCTCCTCCTCCTCCTCCACCCGGTTCTGTCCAACCCTCCCCAATCACCGGGGACGGGCCTATACCGTCTCCAGCCCCGAATTACTCAATCAGGAGGACACATTTACAGATGACACCTTTATTACAATTAATCAGGGGGAAGTTGATTAAGAAAGTTATTCCTCCCCCTTCATTGAGACTCACACAAGTGGCGCTGCCGCATATTGTAATTTATGTCCCACTGAGCTCTCGCGCCGCTGATGGACAGAAGAGACGACAGACTTGCCAGCCGTACCGAGGCACGCGGGGACGTTTGGTGTGCAACTTGCACGCACGCGCGCACGTCCGGAATCGCACACGAGCAAACAAACACATTCCTGTCTCTTTCTGTCATGCACGACTCAAGTTTTGCAGAGATGGAAAAAAAGAAAAAAAAAATCCAACATTTTAATAAATGACTTTAATTGGATGTAGAGATGTGCTTGCAAAATGAAGCATGAATATTCTGCTACCTTTCTTCTTCTTGCACACACACACTTAGACCATCCTGAATGAAGCCATCTCTTTACCTTTACTCACAGCTCCTGGGTCTGCTGTGGCTAATTAGCTGAGTGGGGTTTTAGGTTTGGTAATTAGGCAGGGGTAGGAGTGATGGGGGCTCGGGGAGTTGGGGAGCTGAGAGGGGTCTTGACTGAGTTGGAGGGGAAAGAAACTGGACTGTCTGCATGCTGGCAGCACCAGGCAGCAGTCTGGCGTCCCTGAGGCGCCTGGGAGGTAGACTACCGTGCCACACTGTGAGGGTGATGTCTTTGTTAGGTGACACATTTAAAAGTGAGGGGGGAAATGTGGGAATAAAAGGAGAAAAGGGGGACTTTCTCGCGACTTAAAAAAAAAAAGTCAAAAGAAAAACAAAACAGAACAGAACAGTCCATCAACTTTCGAGTTGTAATTTGAGAACCACATAAGGAAGCTGACTCACTTTACTCCAGTTATATAAGTATCTTAATGCTATCGGTGGACTAACCTTTGTTGCTCCCTCGGCTCAGCGAAGAATATGAAGGAGCAAAAAAGAAAATACTGCAATCTTAGCTGTTGTATAATTTTTTTATTTCATTTACAATTTTTTGGTTTTATGTTAGCTCACAGCAACATTTCATGCAGAGTTCCTCGCAAAACTGTTCACACTCCTTTTCCACTATTTCCATAAAACCATGAACGTGTGTATATTTTATTGGGATTTTATGTGAAAGACCAACACAAAGTAGTGAAACATAGAGTTAAAGGAAACTGGGGCTTGCTTTCCCCTTTTTTTGTTTATCTGAACAGCATACGTTTCTATTCAGCCCCCTCGATCCAATACATTGTAGAACCACCTTTTGCTGCGATAGCAGCACATGCTTTTTGGAAATCTCTACCAGTTTTGCAAAACTGGTACTTTTTTTCAAATTCTTCTTTGTAGATTGGCTGTGTAATTTCTCAAGATCAATCAGATAGAGCAAAGAAAAACATTCCCACACCATGATGCTACCACCACCATGTCCCACCCTTTGGATGACGGAAGTGAAGAGTGAAGGCAAAAGGGCCAACAAGTACTAAGCATCTCTGGGAACTCCTTCAAAACTGTTGGAAAATCATTTTGGGTGACTACCTCTTGAAGCTCAAGAGAATGCAAAGCAGTAATCAGAGGAAAGGGTGGCTACTTTGAGGAATCTAAAATATAACACATGCATTCAGTTATTTCACCCTTTTTGTTTAAGTGCATACAGTAAATCCATACTTTATGCGTTCATTCATAGTTTTGATTCCCTTCATTGGGAATCTACAATGTAGTCATGAAAATAAAAACACATTGAATGAGAAGGTGTGTCCAAACTTTTCGTATCTACCGTATTTCTCATCTCTCTTGACAGTGCTAGATTCTCTATGTTGTTCAGGTCAGGCCAGTTTGCCGGCTAATCGAGCACAGTAATCCCATGGTCACTGAACCAAATTTTGGTATTTTTGGCTGTGTGGGGAGATGCCAAGTCCTGCAGGAAAATGAAGTCAGCATCTCTATAAAGCTCGTCTGTGGAAAGAAGCATGAAATGCTCCAAAATGTCCTGGTAAACGAGTGAGTTGACTCTGGACTTGATAAAGCCCAGTGGTCCAACCCTGGCAGATAAAATGCCTCCCCAAATCCACACTGATTGGAAAATTCACACATCTTGGATTGTGAGCCTCTCCATTCTTCCTGAAGAATCATGGGACACTGGTTTCCAAAAATTAGATGCAAAACTTGCTCTCATAGGAAAAGAGGACTTTGGAACACTGAGCAACAGACCAGGAGTTGGTAGACAAGAGGAATACGACATTTGAAGCCCATGTCCAGGTGGCTCTTGATGCACCAACTCCAGCCTCAGTCCACTCCTTGTGAAGGTCCCTAACACTTTTGAACACCCTTTTCTTGAAAATCCTCTCTAGGCTGCAGTCCTCCCTGCTGCTTGTGCACCTTTTGTCTTCCACTGTCATGTTTGGTTGACGAAAGCTCTAAGTCAGGCAACAACTCCAGACAGTCCGAAACAGTTTAAAGATATTTATTAGATTGTTGCAAGTATTAACAGGACTCATCATTGCAACTCAGAAAGATAAGTAAGCTGGAGGGAGACAGTGAGCCATTAGCCCTAGAATTTTCTGGAGATTGAGATCTTGAGTGTTGATGAGTGTTTGGTTATTTGGATCTGCAATCTGTGGAGACTGGGAGGGTGAATAGGGCCCAGGGGTCTGGTTGTTGGCTGGTGATTGTAAGGTTGATGACTTGTGATCCAGTTCTCTTTTCTTTACTGCAGGTGGTGGTTGTAGGAGGGTGGACGGACAGGCGACGTACGATGGAGATGAGGTAAGTGGATTGTTCGGTGTATTCCAAGGGTGGAGCGGCGTTATATAATGTTTTGGATTAATTAGCTGATTAGAGTGTGACACTCTGAGCCTAAAATATTAAACCTTTTCAAAATATTAAAATTTAACACCTCATTAGTGCCGCATGCTGATAGCATCCATGCTAAATCACACCGACGGAGTTATTGATGCAAAGGGAACCCATACCATGTACTTAGTACATATGCATGATTGTATGCTTAAGATGTCTGACATTTCTCTACATAAAATCCCGGTTTTATTGATACCATGTAATTTTCTCAGGTTTTTTATTTGATATTTTTGGGTATTATATACATACTGTAATCATCAAAATTATAACACATATTGACTTACAAATTATTGCTTTGCATGTAATGAGTCTATATCATATATCAGTTTCACCTTTGAAGTTGAATTACTGAAATAAATTCACTTTTGCACAATATTCTAAGGTTTTGTTTCACCTGCATATTGTACATTATATATTTAATCATGTATTAAGTCCCTTCACAACATGCAATACAAGGTCTTGGTTGTAATTGTAAGTTTAAGGGATGCATACTTTTGCAAGACACTGTGGTCAATCAACACTTAAAGTACAGCAGTGGTATAAATCTTAAAATTCTGCCTTTCTTTATTTGAAACATTTTTTTTCCTCCTATATGTAAACCTGAACAAGTATTTAATTTCAACAAAAGCCTAATTCTCTTTTTTCTTTCTTGCTTTACACATTATCTTAAAATGATTCACATTTGCATATAATAGGAATGAATCTCCCCACCTGTTCCACAATAAAAGAATGCAATAACATCTTTGGAAGGCCCCTCTCTATCTTTAATGTCTTGTTTACGCTCGGCGGCTCCACGCTGATTCAGTGCGATGGCAGTTAGCAGCCGAACGCTGCAACACAATCCAATTAAATAAAGAGTGTTGTCTCCTCAGGTTGCTGTGTGTTCTCTAATTGGGGCTGTGACTGCTCACTAATCAGTGGAGGTACAGGTAGGCCCCTGGAGGACGCCTAGACGCGGCCTCTCCTGTTAATTGAGGACGACGCAGAACTTGGCCTCCTCCTCCTTTGTGGTCCAGCTCTTTGGATGCGGGCTGAACTCGTCCGAACACCTGTGTGCATCATCACCTCTGTCACCTCTCCGAGCGGCTGGCGTGTAGGAGCTTGCTTTTGTGTTCTAACACCTGAACAAACAGGGCTGTTGCAGAGGAGCCTGTTGTGTGCAGTCAGTGTGATTCCCTGTGCTTCCATTTCTGCTTTTAATTACAGTTTTAAGACTGTACTTTAATTATAATTTCAGTCCCAACATTTGCTTTCTACCTGCTTAATTCTATAGCAAAATAACCAGTTTGTCATGGTGAACATATATCTTAATTTGAGTTGTTTCTGAAGATGTATGTTAGCAGGATGTTCTACAAATGGACAAAATAAGCAAAACTGGTAACTCATATTTTGTTTTTAAAACAACTCATGTCTCAAAAGCATCCCAACTATTTAACGCCGCTGGATGGAACCGAATAAACGTATAAACGTACGTAATAAACCTACCAATGATCTTCCTATGTGAAACATCTACTAAGAATAGAACATGTAAAATATTTTCAGTCCGGGTTAGTACCTCATAGAAAGATGTTAAAAAACATGTACACAACAATGTAAAAAACAATGTAAAAAACATCTATTCTATCTTCAATCTATTTTTAACATATTAAAATACTGTAGCCTGCGTTGGACTAGCGACCTGTCCAGGGTTCACCACGCCTCTCGCCCATGACCGCAGGAGATAGGCACCGCCCCTGCAACCCTTCAAAGAGAAGCAGAATAGATAATGGATGGAAATACTATAGCGATTGCAGAAATATTTTTGCAATTCCAATCAATTTAATAACATTTTGGTGTCAACTTAGTTTATTTATTGTGGATTAAACATTTACATGAACTGCTTAGATGTTGTGTTGGCTTATTATATATTTAAGCCAATGATTGTGAAGGTCGGAGGTGGTACACCATCACTGATCTTCTCCTGTGAAACAAGTACTGAACATATGAAGTATTATTAGATACAGTAAGTATTGTAAATAAAAAAAACACACGTTAAGGAGGTGTTTTTATCTGTCAAAAAATAATAAAGTTGTTCTCAGTGGAAGAACTTTACATGGTCCTTCTCCAAAAGTGTTTTCTCACAAGGGTTTTTATTACTGGTATAATTCCTTCTACAGTGGGGCGAAAATGTATTTGGTCAGCCACCAATGGTAAAAACTCTACTTGTCATGTTTGGAGGAGAAACAATGCTGAGCTGCATCCAAAGTGTTGTTTGCAAACTAGTTTATGATTGCTGACATGTTTAAATTGGCTGAATTTATTTTTTTTTTTTTTACAGAAGCTATTTAGTATTTATACAAGACCATTACAAAGGAGGCAGTGCAACATCAATGTATTCCAGTATATAGAACTAAGAATTCTCAGAAAACCATCCATTATAAATTGAGGCTGATCTTAGATTAGCAGATTGGAGTAGTTTTATGATATTAAAGGTCTACCTTAGATTCAACTAACTCATCTGGATTTAAACTATGCCTTTACAGCTGAATAAAGAGACCAACAAAATTTTTTATTTTATTTTTTTAACACAAGTAAGATATTGAATGCTGGAAAGCTTTGATCAGTTAAGCACTTCAGAATTTTGACTTCCTCCTCCAAAGAACCAAAATGGCTCCGTCCTAGTGTGTCACAGCATCGCCCTCCCCCTCCTCCTCCTCCTCCTCCTCCCCTACGCTGTCTTTTTGAAAGTGGCAGCTTTTGCATGCTGAGGTCACACCTGTAACTTGTTTCACACTGAGTTGTATTTTCGAGCAGCCACCTGGATGAGGAAATAACGGGATCACGGAGAATGAAGACTACAGTGCCTTCCTGCCAAGAAGGAACAGGTGTTTGTTTTGGGTGGAAAACGTTAACACAACACAGACTGCTCTAACATTCGAAGCCGATCGTCCCTATATAGCTGCATGCAACGTCTAATCAAATGAAATATTTGTAAAGCTTTCGTTGGAGTGACATTGACTGCTTTTATTTCATGATCAACTGCGTGTGAATAGCCTTGACAAGTAATTGCATACACCTTTGTTTCTTGAATAAAAAATTAAAAAAAACAACTAAAAATAATGACAAAAAAAAAAAATTCAGGGGGCATTTTACAAAGCAATCACCTTAAGAGAATTTTCACTCAGTTTAAGGGAGAAAATAATGACATTTTCTAGTCTAACTACTGCTTAGCTGGACCTATTTATCTTTTTTTTGTTGTTATTACGAGCAGCTTCAGGGGCATGGGAATGAAAAGATTGATTGTGCGAACGCTGTTTCTGTCAGCCACAAACATGGCAATGAAATGCCGAGAGCACCCGGAGCAGTACTCGCTTTTGACAAGCTCGCAATGACGCCATAACCCCCCCACCCCCCAACCATGCAAATATTTTGAATGGGCATCAGTTCAGGACCTCACTTCCCAAAGCTACAGGTGTAAGAGAATACTTACATACAGTACACTGTAAAAAAAATTCTTGCTCAATTTCTTTGCTTGACTTGATCTTGGACTGAACTTTTCATGTTTTGGTACAGTAGGATTATCTAAATTATTCCAATTGATGAAATGCCAGAAAATTAAGATGGAAATTAAACAATTTCACTTTACATTTCTTTAGGATTTTTGGAAGAAACGCCTTTGAGTTTCATCCTATGTTGCTATGGGTCTCACCACCTTCAGCCCTTATCTTTTCAGGGTCCTTTGCTTTTGTTTTGGTGTTAACATGCGTATTTTGAACCAAAACACCTTCATCTCAACAACCTGCCTCCTTTGTAACAGTATAATGAGAGGACATTCCTAGGCCTTAAACTTGTATAAAATAGTTTGAATATATGAATACAGAACCTTCTGGAATCTGGACAATGCACTGAAGGGTGGACTGGACCTGTGGAGGTCCACAATTCTCTCCCTTATACCTCGGTTGATTTCTGTAGACTTTTCCATTATGTCACACAGGGAAGGTGTTGCATTAAAATACATTCACACATGTGCCTGCATTTATAGGTCTCATTCACAGAAACCGGATACTTATCCTATTTGAAATAGGGTTGGTCACGAGTTGCATATGCATGCTGCACGTGAACATTTTCTCCAACCCCAGTTGATCCCAGAAAGGAAATGGGTGGCAAAAATGAGTGAGTCCGGAAACGCCAATCCCTTCTACATCACAGAGAACATTTGTATTCAAAGCTTGCCTGTCTTTGCTTGCGACCGCCAGCGTGAAGGCTGTACTGATTTTGCGGCCAGGAAAGATTAGAGCGTGTCTCTGCTAGTAGAAGCTAACCATTAGCAACTTGTGCTAGTAGAAGCTAACTGTTAGGGACTCTGCTAGTAAACAAGTATGATGCTTTAACTGCTGTTCACTTTCTCCCACTGGTCCAACTATATAATACTTCTCTTAACGTGAATTCTGCATCCAATGTACTTCTGCAGAAGGACTTGAACAACATGGGCAAACACCTTTAAAAATTGATGGCTGCAGTTTACACGTTCCGTCTCCACAGAAGACTGCGAGAGGGGATTCTGCGCAATCAACGCAATTTTGACAAGACGGGAGGAATAGAACAATAAAAACACTCAACAATCTTCCCTTCATCTCTGCACGGAGCCTGGCAGATGTCGGGTGCAAAAATATTTTTGAGGTGTAATAAAACGTGCGTATGGATTTGGAATCCATACGCACGTTTTATGTTGGTGTTGATTTAGGCATCGTGCTGGACCTTTTCAGAGCTTTAAACTGAAAAAAAAATATTCCTTTAACTTCTAAATAAGATGACTAAGCTATACTTAAACACACTAGTGACCAGGTTTGTTTCAAATCCATGCACAACCAAAGCAATATTAATTTTTATATGGCTTGAAGACAAACCGATCACAAAATTTGTGGAAATGGTCCAAAAACTGTAGTGTATGTCTGTCTTGCCTCTGGGATGCATGGAGCTGGTGGCGCAACATGCTCGCATTAAAGAGATATGAGTTAATCAGTTACCTGTTGGAACTGTACCCACTTTTGAATGCAAGTCTTTATTGAAAGGAACACCTTTCTCTACAAAGAAGGTTACAGGATTCGCACATGTAAGAAACTGTTTAAGATAGTGGAATGCGAGTCAGTTCGCACACTGATTATATGAAAATTGCGCTGGTGGATAAAAGAAAAAAAATATCAGGTTTTTAAGTTGTGGGGACAAAACTGTAATTTATAAATATCACCAGGCACATGTCCCTGGCTCCAATGAATCAAATATCTATACTTTCCTGCAGGACCCCGATTCCGTGGGCACAATTTAATAAAGTGAGGCTTTTGGATTCTTACACCTGAAAAGTATTTCTGCACATGACCCCCGCCTGGGCTCCTCTCACCGGCTATGACTGGATAAGTCTAGTGAATTCTATCTTTAATTTTAATCATCTTAAAATATTTGATCGTATCTTATTTTTATCTCAATATTTTTTTTCTTTAAATTTTTTTTGGGTCAGTTTGATGGTGTAAACATATGTGCAAGATGCCCTAAAGCCAGCATACACAAACCTGTTATTTACATGAAGTAAAAAAAAAATTACAAAATCTCCCCCTCTGTTTTTTTTTTTTTTTTTTTACAAATCACACACTGCTTTTACCATTAATTCATGTTTTTTACACTTTTGAAGTTTTCTACTGTTCTCGTTTTATTCTTATTTGCTGTTATTACTTCCCATGCTTTTATCATATGTTTGGTTTCTTTACCACCACATCATGTGAAGCACATTAATTTACCTTGTTTTTAAAAGTGCGCTATACAAATAAAGTTACCATGATTTGCTAGGAGCTAACCGTTAGTAACCCGACTAGAAGAAGCTAACAATTAGTACCTCAACAAAATGGCGGGAACAGGTTCAGGCCTGTGTTATTTGTGGACAGAGCACATTAGCGTTGCATTTTTACCCAAGATAGGAACTGAGGAAAAAACTGTTGGAATTTGTCCCAGAAAACCACCAATGAAGTGAGTTATATCATTTATTTGTTCGAAGGCAGCATAAGACTTGCATTGTCGTTAGCCAATCAGAGGCGAGGCATGGAGCAACCGTGGCTCGATAGTTGGGTGTTCAAATTGTTAACGGAGGGCTGCTGATTTGTGCCCTGTCTCTGCTGTTGTGTCCTTGAGCAAGAAACTTCATCCTTTTCCTACTGGTGGTGGTCAGAGGGCGCGGTGGCACCAGTGTTCAGCAGTGTTGCCTCTGTCCGTGCGCCCCAGGGCAGCTGTGGCTACGATGTAGCTTACCATCACCAGTGTGTGAATGGGTGAAAGACTGAAAGTGTTGTCCGTAGAAACTCAAGCCTAGTTTATACTACTCCGTTTTGACAGAGACGGATTGACGCAACGCCATTATCCGTTGATGCAAGGGCTCTCTGTCACCTACACAAGGACGCACGGACTAGAGGCCCAATTTTTAACTATCCGTCGACGGAGAGCGTATGCATCTGATTGTTTAGTTTCAGTAACAGGCAGATTTATTCACCAGAACAGGGCTCTATAGTCACTCTAATCAGTAGGTAATGCAGCATTTGGCCACTATATGCTTTATATTGAAAGGATAACTTATCTAATCTGTTCTTTTGGCGATTTCCAACACAAGGAGATTAGGAAAACAGCAAAAAAAGCTGCTGTGTTTGTTTCCATGTGTTTCTAGGGTATTCTATGAGCTGCACTTCTAGTAAAAAGCTTTACAGCTTAATCAAAACGTACTTTTTGTCTTCCATTGCACCTGGGGAAAAGCGTTCACAAGCCTAGAAAAAAAAAATTAAACGACGCTGTGATGGTAAAGAGAGACGCCATGAAAAGTTAGCACCTCCTGCTGTCCTGGTAGAGCAACGCTGAAAAAACAATAGAGAGTGGAGAGGAGAAAGTGTACGACTATAAACAAAAAACGTCTCCGTCAATACATCTGCGTCTGAGTGCAAATTCGAGGTGATAGAAGCATAAACTAGGTTTAAATTGACAGTGTGTAGTTTTTGCAGTACATCTTTGAAAATCGGCATTAAAATATTGTGTAATAATTATCTAAAGCACATTAATTGAAAAATATTGGCGATATTGTAAAATATGACTTTAAAAATCAGTTTTAAAATACATAGGCGCGGGTCCTCTTTTCAGGGGAAAGCCATATTAGATGACGTCTTTACTTCTACAAGAGCCCGGACGGACAAAGCGCATGGAACACACCCGCTATTAAAACATTGATTTCCCCTCAAAATGCAAAAAAGTTTTGCCATAAATACATTTGTACCTCTTTGCTAGTTCCAAGCGATGAAAGAGATACTGATGTGCTCGTCATGTTGCTGCAAATAGATAATTCTCAGGAAATTGAGCGTTTGAAAACAGCACTAGTTGGACCTCCGTTGTTGAGTTTCTTACTCGAAGACACAGATACCGCATGCTTGTGATAATTTAGGTATGCACTGCCCCCCACTGGCCGAAAATTACACACTGTGCCTTTAAGTAAAGCACTATACGAACACATACCTTTTACCATTTGCATATTATTAATATTTCTGAGGTTTCCCCCACTCACATAAAACATCTATTGAACAGCTACTGAATAAAAAAAATTAATTAAACTTAATTAAAATGTTATAAATGAACCTATGAGAAGCCTGCAAAGCCATACATCATCATCTTGGCTTCCCAAATTAGTTCCAAGGCATTCTTTTCTTAGTTCATGTTAATTTTTGAATTTAAAATAAATGACCTGCATTTGTATAGCGCTTGGGCTGCACGGTGGCGCAGTGGTTAGCGCTGTTGCCTTGCAGCAAGAAGGTCGTGGGTTCGTATCCCGGCCCAGGGTCTTTCTGCATGGAGTTTGCATGTTCTCCCCGTGTATGCGTGGGTTCTCTCCGGGTACTCCGGCTTCCTCCCACAGTCCAAAAACATGCATGATAGGTGAATTGATCACTCTAAATTGTCCCTAGGAATGAATGTGAGTGTGAATGGTTGTCTGTCTCTCTGTGTTGGCCCTGCAACAGACTGGCGTCCTGTTCAGGGTGTACCCTGCCTAACGCCTGATAATTGCTGGGATAGGCTCCAGCTGCCCCGTGACCCTGAATTGGATAAGCGGTTAAGAAGATGGATGGATGGATGTATAGCGCTTTACTCAGTCCCTACAGACCCCAAAGCGCTTTATACTACATTCAGTCATCCACCCATTCACACACTGATGATGGCAAGCTACGTTCAGTAAAGTTTTAAAAAGTTTCTTTCATTATTCTTCTATTTAGGTAACTCTTACAGATCTAAAAAAATATAAACGTTTTGATTGAAATTCAAGGAAAAAAAGGTTGTGTGTCTTTTCACAAAGTGTAAATATCTGATTTCAACTGTATGCTTGAGTAGGTTTTGAGAGACATAACCATGAGGGAATTTGAATCGAGCACACTGTTTAAATCTTAGAAACAGAAATAAAATAATTTTTAATATTTGAATAAATCATTCTTTATTGAGCTTTAGTAAAGATCTTATAAAAATAGAACATAAACTCTAAGCCCACTTAAAGTTGTTCACAATTTGATTAAAGTGCATCATTGTTAAGGTAAATCACAGCTTGCTGTGACCAACATTCGGAGGAGCCAACTCTACCACGACCTTACCCAGGTTTTTCCCAGCATACATGTGGTCCACTGCCCTGAAAACTGACTCCAGCCCCATAAATCTGCCCTCCTGTGCCATATCCCCACAATCCACCTCACACACCAACTCCCCTTTGGCAAACATCTGCATCATGCTGCTCAGGGCCTCCCTGTAGTCCCCGATGAAGTGGGGCAGGAAGAAGCCTCGGATGCTGGCCGACTTCTGGAGCAGCTTGACTGGCAGCGTCCCTCCTTTGAAAGGTGGGATGCCTGACGCACTCTGATAGCCCGAAATAAAGCCGATCACGATCAGTCTACCCTTGGTAGCCAGGCTGTTCACGGCGAGCTCCAGCACACTGCCCCCCACTGACTCATATACCACATCTATGCCCCTCGGGTACTCCTTTCTCAGCGTCTTGGCAAGATCTTCTGTGGCGTAGTTGATTGGCCTGTCGCAGCCGATGGATTTGAGGAAGCCGGCTTTCTCATCGGACGAACACGTCCCAATCACGTGGCAGCCGGCTCGTTTGGCGAACTGCACGGCAAACTGTCCCGTTCCTCCGGCGGCCGCCGTGACCAGGACAGTCTCGCCCTCAGCCAGGTCACCGAGGCGCTTCAGGGCGATGTAGGCCGTGGCACCGCTTACCAGCAGGGTGAGGAACTCTGGTTTCACAGAGGGAACGGGGACGGTCTCCTTGGCTGGAACAACCGTGTACTCGGCAAAGGCGCCGCTGCCAAAGTAGGCCACCGTGTCCCCGACGGTGTAACGAGAGCTGGCGCTGAGGCCGAGGCCTACGACTTCGCCGATTCCCTCGAAGCCGGCATCAAAGGGGGGCTTCACCGATGGGTCATAGCGGCCTGCAGAGTAGTTGATATCGGAGGCATTGATTCCCACAAAGCTGAAACACAGAGAAACAAAGTTTTATTGTTTTTTAAAGGCGAGAGAAAAAGACAGCTGTAGCATGGAGTGGCGAACTCAACACTCAACCAAAAATGCCTCTCGGGGCTCATAAGTGTAGGTATTCAATTCCTGAAATCCTGCGTGAAGGCTAAAATTCGAGCCTCATTCTATCCGACGCAGATGATCAGGGTTGCTTTGGCAATGCCTCAACGCCGCCACCCCACCTCCCAACCCCCGGGAAAAGAGAAGTCCTGCACCGACAGGACAAGGCTCGCATCACAAAACACATTTAATGATGTCATAATTCATTGTCTTCAGAGAAACCCACAACAAAACCAGAACTGCACAGTTTTTTTTTTTTTTGTAAAATCAGAAGACAGTCACTTCCTGCCTCAATACGAAAAGGCGGCGGTTTTCATCTTACTTTTTGTACCGATGCTGGGAACAAATCTGGGAGAAAAGAAATGTATAAATAAATCATTTACTGTCTTTTAGAGCGGCGGCGCATGCTGGGCCTCATTACTGTGCATGTCACACGTGTACTTTGAGCTTGTAGATAATGCTCCTGTGGTTTATAGATGGGTAAAGATGATATAACAAAACGCCTTGATTTGGCTTCCTTTTTTACACGCGTAGGATCAGCTGCCTCACAGAGACATAATGTGGTTTTTAATAAAGAGGAACAATTATTTGGTTTTATTCAGCAAGAAAATACCGAAGCTTTCAAGTTTGCACTGATGTTCATACTGCGGTTGTTGTGGTAATAAGCCCCAAATCTGTTCAATTTCTTTGAAATTGTTTGTAAACTGAACGACAATCAGCAGGATAACCTACTGCTTTTTTTATTTTATTTAGCCCTGATATAGACATTTACTAATAAAAATAAAATAGATTAAAGCAAAAGAGTGCTAAATGATGACTTTAGGCATCAGGGTACACCAAAAAAACTTTCTTTACATGTTAAAATGATAGTTTTAAAAACGTAAAAGCTTTCTGTCCATCCTTTTCTAGGATTTAAAGACTTCTGATCGAGGCACAAGTGGAGCTGGAATGGAGGAATACGGTGCTGCCCATCCCCCACCTACTGCTACACACTAGTTATAGTCCACTAATCGTTATGGAGCTTAAATGCTTAATATACCGTGATATTAATTTTAGCTCATATCGCCCAGCTCTAGTTGGGACTTTTTTCCTCGTACATGTTCGGAAATAGTTCCAGCTGCAAAAAACGCAGTCATAGCGTGAACTAAAAGAGCAGAAAAATCACTTTTATTAAAGGCATCACTGTATTAATACACAATTTTAGTCTTTTTTTGTGTTAATACTGTTAACATTTGGTCTATTTATTCAAGGTTAGAGTATCCACAGAATCTCCTACCTAAATTTGTGAAATAAAACAAACGTGTCATTTAACAGACAATTCAATGAAAACTATTTCTTTCACCAAACTTTTTATATCTTTATTGTATTACAGTGAAATTAAGGAAAATGGCGGACAACAGTCATAACCCATCACCAGAAAGGTACAGGGTTGATAGAGTTGACTGTAGAAAATAAAATGACATGTTTGATTGTTTGTAAAGATGTTTTCAGGCACAGTTTAAAAACAGATTAGTGTAAAATTGAGCTTATTTTTTGGGGGTAAAATCTAAACCTCATTGAGATGCACTGATTGGTATTGTTTTCATGCTGATACCAATTTCCAATTCTACTTTAAAGTCTGATCTGCCGATTCTTGTTTTAACAGATTGCATTTTTTTCTTCTAAGCCTGTAAGCCATGAAAGTTAACATGTGCAGCATAGCACCTGATTGCAATAGTGGTTTTAAAGTCAACAGAAAATGATGCTACGACATTATTCTCATAGTTGCATCTACATTCTTTGGCTGATTTTTAATATCCTAAAACATATTTAAAGAACAAGCTGGTGGCTGATCTATTTGATGGCCAAACATGATGTAAGCGCTGTGTTTTGATACATTTATTGAATAAAAGGAAAAACCTGATTTTTTTCTGATCAGAGTCTCTACATCTAACCAGCTAATTTTGGCATTTGTACTTATTATGCATAGAAATCAGAACATGGTGAAAGCGTAAGCAGCAGTCATCACATTTGTTGGGTAGTTGTCTAAATGAAAAAGTTGATCTTTAATTAAACTGAACATAAAACAGCAAAAAAAGAAGTCTCATTTGAGGCTTAGATTGAATAAGTTTGTTTTTTTAAGACCTACTACCACCTGTTATCAACTGTCCTATTTATATCTTGTTTTAGGTTTGGATTACGCCAAACCGTATGCACCGATCATATATATGTATATCTATATATGATCTGTGCATCCCTTTTTGTGATCTGCAACAATTACTATATATGACAGTTTTATCTTGCAGATTTAACTGATTCTTCGCTGGCAGTCAGATTTGCTCTATTATAGCATCATTTGAAAATTCATCACCTGCTTCAAGTTTCATTCAATCCTCCCCTCCAAATACACAAAAACAGTGTTTCGGTTTACCTACAAATTACATACACAAGCATTTCCCAGCGCTGATTCAGACGAACAAATGGTCAACGGTCTCGATTTGAAAGCAATAGATCTCTTCTGCCTTACAATAGTATTTGCACAGGTCAATCAGTAAGTGACTGGAATCAGCCTATTTTTCCCCCCTTTTTGTGATCTGCAACAATTCCTATGTATTTAATGCATCAAAACTTGGAACTTTGTATATTTTCTGCCTTTAAACTCATCATATGACATCAAATTCGAGCATTTAATAAATGTGATAAAGACTTTTTGATTCACATATCTAGATCATCACTTCCTTCACTATCTGTTGAATATAAAACTTGTGTCGCCATCAATGAAGCTGCAGCACTTTCCCCCTATAATCTGTAGAATAAAGACATAGTGAACAGGTCCAAACAAAGGCAGGTTGAACCTAAAAAGAAAGGGGGAGAAAATTCCTGATTACTGCATCTCTGATGCAGAACGTTTTACACTCATTTACCTTCAACCTAATGAGATAGAGAGAAAAAAAAGGGATTTTATGGAGACTAAATGGAATAATAAAGAATTGAAACCTCGTCAGATCTGTCCGCACCTTCGGGTAGTGAGGTAGCAAAGCAAAAGCAGAGGGAAAATAAAGTCTTACATCAAAGTAAATAAATGCTTTATTGAATGATGCTTGCGTGTACACATGAAATCGGTGTTAGGCAGTGAGGAAGCGCGTGCATGTGCATGATTGCGCCCAAACACACGGCTGCTATAAAGAGGAGACATGATGCAGCATCTCCTTCTCCATCATATCTGAATGCCAGTCTGCCTGAGCCCCCCCACTGACTTTCTGTGTGTGCAGGTCGGTGACGTAGAGAGAGAGAGAGAGAGAGAGAGAGAGAGAGAGAGAGATGGATTGATAGACAAATGCAGGGAGGAGTAACTGTGTGTGTGTGTGTATGTGTGTGTGTTTTTAGCCATCTCGTGATGATGATAGTGCTGATGATGATCACGGTCGCCGGATTTGAGGTAAGCGGAGAGCTTTCTGTAACTTCCCTAACAATAACAGACACACACACGCGCACACACACACACACACACACACACACACCTAAAAAAAAAACTCACCGATTCCTGACGAGGAGCTCTGCGTCTCCGGGCGTCGGAACGGCGACGGTCCGCACGGTGACGGCCTCTCTGAAATCCTGACTGAGCTCGGTGACGACCAGCTTCTTCATGCTGCTCGGTATGGAGGAGCCTTTGAAATCCATGAAGTGCGCCGAGTAGGACGTGTCGATGATGAAGCGCCTCGGAACCGTCGGCCGAACTCCGGGAAGCGCGTCCGTGCGTGCAGCGCGACCGCAGCCGATAAGCGAACATGCGGCGGTTCTTCTTCTTCCCAGCAGCAGCAGCAGCGGCAGCGACGGTTTGGACATGGCTCCGAAATGTGGCAAAGTTCACGAAGCAAACTTGCAGTAATGAGCTCTGCTGCCGTTAGCCTGCGCTACAGGCTTCCACCCCAACACACACACACACACACACTCTTCTGCGCATTGCACGGCGCGCTGATCCGATCAGGCCGGACTTAATAAACGCGTTTCACCGAGTAAAATAGATACACCACTCCGCTTTGTAACGCAGTATCTTCTGCTAAAAGCACGCACTGAATGTGTGTGTGTGTGTTATGTGTGGTTTTTTTCTGTTTTTTTTTTCTTCGGGATAAAAACGCAGCACCGCTGCAGCAGCGCCCCTGACTTGTCGTCGGAGTCCCTCCCCTTTCCCGGACAAAACATTCACTTCCTAGTACAGGCAAAGGTGAAACAGATCAATCCGCACATCTTCCAACGTGCTCCTTCCGCAGATAACCTTCCTTCTCTGGAAAACTTCGGCGATTTATTCTAAAATCTAAAAATAGCTATAAAGAATACTGATCATTTGCCGACGCCATCCTGTTTTCCCTGCCTGTTAATCAGTCTGTGTGCGCGTGTCTGTACACGTTGTGTGTGTGTGTGTGTGCTTGTGTAGCTATAACCAGCGCTCTCTCACTGACCGTTCTTGGAATTTGAGTTTTCATTTCTCTATCATCTGTTGTCATCTGATCCTCATTTTGTCTGGGGGCGACTGGAGTTTCTTTTTCTCTCTACGGTCATGGAAGTGCGCCCCCAGAAAGTTTTATGAGGAATGGCAAAGAACAGCTTGGTGATGTGTGTGTGTAAGAAGAAGCAAAAATGGAATTGTTATCGGCTGCGTTGCTATTGCGACTATTAAAAATATACCCAATACTTTATTAATGTTCTGCATCAGGGGGTTTTGTGCATCTGCCATATGTATAATATTGATCCTAAATATAGGCTAAGCCTATCATTTAAAAGTTTACTTCAAGCTTTAAGGTGGTTCTCAGAAGGCATTATTGGTTTTGGACTCAAAACACCTTTTGAAACTCAGTGGCGGTTCTTGCAAGATTGTGGACCTGGTTAAAAGCATCAACCCCCCCATTAACCCTACACACAGCCAAACATGCTTGACAGAATCCATTATGAAAAAAACAAAGCAGATAGATAGATAGATAATTGCTTTAACTTTCACAAGGTTTTATCCAAGTCTGCCATATTATGATAAATGATTAGCTTGCAGTTGAACGGACCATACATTTTCATACATATTAACTTAGATTGGGAGAAAACAAAATTGAAACAGCTGTAACATTTATTTTTATTTATTTTTTATGCCTTTTATAACACTGTTACTGTAGAGCAGTAGTTCACAAAGTTGGGGTCTGGACCCCACTTTGGTTCATGTGTTTGTAACTCTGGGGTCATGAGTGTGCCTTCAAAAATGAACCAAAATATCAAAAAAAAGATGATGAGAAAGGATTTGCTTTGTAAAAATATTGTAAAAGATAAGAAAACAACATAAAAAATGAATAAACTTAATATTGGCCAATATATTGGCTACTAAGGCTGATCACGTTGTCACTGTAGCACTTTTTACCTGACTTTGTGAAAATATTTGCGTGTTAAACCAAAAGTCTGGTTCTTGACCCATTTAAAAAAAAAATATATATATAATTTGGGTCACAAGGTGGAAAGTTAGGGAACTACCCCTTTGCCCACTCCGTTCCACCCCATTTACATACAGTGATGTCAAGTAAAAACATGACAACACCACCCCCTGGCCAGACAGTGTTACAGTATGTCTGGTAATATGAATTTAAAAAATAACTGTGAAGGGTTTGCAATAAATATTAAGTTGTTTTTTTTTATCAGCAACCTTTGAATGGACGCTGTCTATACTTCAGCGGCATGATAATGCCCAACCCCAAACCCCACCGTCCCATTCGGGCTGCCCCCTTTTCAAATCTTTCTGCATGAGCTCCTGCTTGATTTAACTTTGGGTTCCTGAAGGGTTTCAATTTTTTGGTCACGTTTTTTTTTTTCTCTCGAAAAAGGAGGTCTAGGATTTTTAAAGCGAGAGAGAGAGAGAGAGAGAGAGAGAGAGAGAGAGAGAGAGAGAGAGAGAGAGAGAGAGAGAGAGAAAACAAGACAATTAAAAAGATTGACAGGTAGGCTCCTCTGTCAGGGGTGACGCTTGCGGAGAGGGGAGGAGTAAAAACTGTAGCAGGAAAAGCCACTCGATGCGTCTGTCTATCAGTTGAGACTGTCTGAAACAGCCTCTAGATCCGCCGCGTTTCCCCCATTTTTCCCACCTCCTCTAGTTTCGGGAGAGCGACCTCGGATCAGTCCCCTGGAGTTTCCTTCTTCTTGTGTGTGTGTGTGTTTTTTTAAACTACCCCCTTCTTCTTTCTAAAAGACGTTAACGTTTTTTTTTTTTTCCCGGCTCATCAGATCTAATCCGGGTGTTTTCTTTTATATCTTTTGGGCGAAGCTCGGATGCGCCTCTTCACCGCATGAAGCCGAGATCCTTAAAATAAAGAAAAACCACAGCGACTCTGTCCGAGATGAGGCGTTGAAATTATTCGCACCACTCTCACAACGTAAGTACCAGAGAAGGAGAGAGTGTGTACATGTCTCAGTTTATTGTTCTCGTGTTTGTTTGTTTTTCATTTTTTTTTTGGAGGGTTTGTCATTTGAGAGGGAAGGAGTGGAAGGGGAAAGTCTCCGCCGGACTGGGGAGGCTGGATCCGGGTTGAGGTGGTGTGCAGGGGACGGGGTTGACATTATAACCCATCTAAAGCCTTTCTCTCTGTCTTTTTGCTTCCTTTCTTTTAGTTATCCGGATAAAGAAAACAAGGAAACAGGAGGTGTGGAGACCGCTCAGTCACATCGGACCTTATTTGTTCGGTGAAGTCACCTTTTTTTGATATAGTTTTGGCGTGCGTAAAAGGCGCAGCAAACTATTTCCCCCCTTTCAACCAGGACTAGAGAATATTATAGTGGGATTTTTTTCTTCTTCTCAAAAAGAGGAGTGAACTGAAAACTTGCTTTTGGTGCTTTATTTATTATTATTAACGCTGTAATTGTTTGATTTTTGCCTGCCAATGAGGGAAATGAAGGAAGATGATATTTGATGGACACGGAGGTTTCGGGAGCTGGCCGAACCCTCAATTTCCCTGAAGCTGACCCCGACCATCATCACATCAAGCAAAGAAAAGCGTAACAAGAAGCCTGACGCTGTTTTTTAGGCTCACAACGGGATGATTCCTCAAATCTGATCAGACTTTGACTCTTTTAAAAAATATATATAATTTCCTGCATGAGAAGCTCCGTGGAAGGTGACGGTCACTATGCCGAGGAGAAAGCAGCAAGAGCCGCGGCGATCAGCAGGTACAGCCCGCTCCTTTCCATAAACCTTTCCTCCTTATTATCAACCGTGTCACGTTTCATTTTCATTGCCGCATTTTTAATTTTTTTCGTAAAAAAAAACAAAAAACATTTTAAATCCTTTTGTGTCTTTACCCGTGTCTTACAAACGTTTGGTTAAAGTGCCCAAAACTACACAAAAGACGCACCGATACGTCACTATTTTTTCCCCCCTATGGAAACTTCTGTTAAGAACAGTGAGATAAACTAAATGGTATGTTGTGGGGGGGGGATACAAGTGGGGGACTTTAAAGGTTTGAGAGTGAGTAATGATGAATAATTGACACAGAGAGTCAGTTTTTCCCCTCTTCCCCCCCCCCTGTTTTATTAGAGGACTGCCATCCTTGATTTGATGCGTGATTGATCGCCTGTCATGTGGCACTCTTTGATCTGTTCATCCCCGATAAACATCAATAAATCCCCTCCATGAAGGCAGCAGCATTAGCCAATCAGACACACACACACACAATCCACCCATCCTTGCTTGTTTTTAAATGATCATAATTCCCTTTTGAATGTATTTATTTTTAATCCTGATCAGAAAAGGTCAAAACAATCTTACAAACTTTGGAATTTATTTAAAAGAAAAAAAAAAAAAGTATCACTTTGTTTATTTTTGATTTGAATGCAGGGCGTCTAAAAATATGAATGGGAAAAAAATAATTATTTCCCTCGATGAAATCGTTTTGGTACAGTTGCTGTGTTTGAATGAATATTTCGTATGTGGAAAATATAATAATAAACAGAATATTAGGAGACCCTCACTTTGGAAAGAATGAGTATAAATCAGTGCGAAATGCAGTCAGATTGCAACACAATTAGGGTTATGTTGGATAAATGAATTTGAAGTTGGAATGTCGGAAGAAAAAAAAAAGCCCACATTAGTTCGAGGGTCTGTTGTGCTTATGGTGCTACACTTTGATGCCGACAGGTAGGAAAGATCTCCTGTGGCGTTCTGTTGGTGGCTCCCAGTCGAATCATTCTCTCTCTGAACGCGCTCCTGTGATTGGCCAGTATATTGAACAGTAGGGTGTATGCTGGATCAACTCAAAACAATACTCTCTTTTTTTTTTTTCTCTTTTTCCCGGCACAAATAAGAAATGTATCCTTCACCTCCTGTTAGAGTAGATCCAATGTCCAGATCTGTTTTCACGTTCTGTGACGCTTGCAAACTGCCCAGCTGATTGAACCAGTTATTGGCAGACGACTCACGAGGTTGACTTGTCTTGTAGTAGTTCGGATTTGGATCTGAGTCCTCTCCAACACAACCACCCCTTTTTTTTCAGCCTTTTAACAAATGTTAATGAGTGACAGGGGCTTTTCTACCTCTGTGCTAATGAGGCTGAGCCTTTGAAGTTAGGCATTAACAACTGCAGCGAACAAAAGACAGTTACAGAATTTTAAAGAGATTCTTTTTAAAAAAAAAAAAAATTATTTGAGGTTCAGAGCAGGTCGAACGGGAAGGCCCAGCCGCCGAGGACTTTGAACTCAGCGGGTTTTATCATTGAGGTGATGGTGAGGAGGAGGAGGAGGAGGAGGATGAGAGGGACTGTGAGATGGAGACGATTCCACCGGTGCTGACTGGTGTTTCCTTCTGCCTCTCTAACTGAACAACCTTCCTGGAATCCCCGGCCCACACCGAGAAGCAGGGATTCGGATTTCCACATCCCGGTTCGCTGTACTTTTCCATGCTTGTTTCGGGGATACATATTGCCGCCGTTGTTTTGGGGCTGAACGTCTCAGAGTGTGTGGCTCTTGTTGTGTAGACGGAGGCCTAAAAAAAAAAAACCCGACAGCACATAAAATCACGACATCAAGGTGACCCGCCCCCTTTCTCACACGCATAAACACAATTGATCCGTCCCACAATCCACTGAAGGCTGGAAAGATTGTGATGGTCAATCAGAGCTTGGCAAAACGGGATCTTTTCCATTCTCCCATGAAAGTGAGGGTCAGTCCAGATAAGGCCCTCCGCTCCAGGCTCCCACTTGTACACTACTTACACACACAAACACATAGCCTAATGCTCCACCGGGACCTGCCACTGACCTGTAGCTTCCTCCCAGTGTGCCACTTCTCCGGCCGCTATCGTTGGTAAAAATCAGATGTCACATGAATTTAAAAAAAATAAAAAAATAAAAAAAGCTACTGCAGTGATTCAGATTCCTATGAATTACTCACCCATTTGAATAATATTGTGTTGGTATGCAAACACAGAACAGGTTTCGTAGAGTTTTTCGTTGAGTAAATAACATTATTATTATAGAAAACTGATTTTTTTTTTTCCTCTAAAACTAAAAATATATTTTATGATTACATTTTTGAGAACAACAAAAAAAAATAGCATCACATTTTTTTGAGTTTGTATTTTTAGAAAACCTTTTGAAACGTTGAAATCAAACAAATAAATATCTGGCTGGAAAGCCAACTCTCAAAGTGGGAAAAAGCCAGAACTGGATTCACTCGCAGCTTTCTTAATATTTTCGGTGCTTTTGTAACCACCAGAGCCCAGAAGTTTCCACCTATTTGACAACTGCAGCCGTTCCTCTTTCGTGAACGACTTTTGTTTTTAGTGGTGATGAAGACGAGAGCGAGTTGAGGACAGAAAAAGGAGTGGCTCTGCCTTTCATCTGAGGTGGGCTCGGATCGGCTCAGAAAGGAGTGCGGATCAGATAGTCGCTCCTTCGTCTTTGAAACACGTTGGTTAATTATAAGACAGACTGTGTGTGTGTGTGTGTGTGTGTGTAGCTTGCAACGAATGGATAAGGGGTGCTTGTGGTGGCGCTGAGACGGAGGCTGGAGGTGGGTGGGTGGGGGGTGAATGGAAGGTTGCTTCCTGTTGGCTTCATTAGAGAGAGCCCTAATTATCTGCGGAGCTGATGGATTTGTGACAGGCCCTAACGATTAATGCTGACAAATTCAGTAAGGTGTCAAGTCCGCAGCTGCCTTGATGTAATCAAGTTGATATCATACAGTCCCCATAGCCCCAAGTGCAGCACCAACTCAATTTACCCCGCACAGGTGACAAATGGACTTTGCTACCTGACTAATCACGTCAGGAGACAATGCCAGTTAATGACCTCGGTGCCCCCGCCAACCCTCCTCCCTGCTCCCACCATTCTCATAAGGTCATAATGAGAGAGCTCGGACCTGCTCCGACACGTCCCGACCTTTTCCTCTTTTGTTTTCATGGCAACTCGCTTAGTTACGGTTTTAAACGGCGCGACGATTTCTCCAAAATCCACCACTTCAAAGGCGCTCTAAATCGTTAGGGTGGATAGGGTTCAGCCGTCGCCACGGATTTATGAACATTTTTGTTATTATCATTACATTATTGACACAGGTCCGGTCGTAGCCACTTGATATGTCAGCTCGCTGAAGAAACCCTAAGAGTCGTTTTTTAAGTCGTAGACGTCCTGTCGGGATGGTTTACGTTTTTTTTTTCTTCCATGTGTTGCTTGTAAATCAAAACAGTTTCCATGTACTTCAGCTGAATACACACACCCACCCACACACACACACACATACATGCACATATGCGCTCCCTCTCTCCAGCCAGCTCGCTGAAGGCCTACCGTTTATTCCGAGCCTTAGAATTGCAGTGCCCAGGGATTAATGATTTTGCATGTTCGGGGCGGATCAGATTACATAGAGACCTTTGTGCTCCCAGTCCACGATGCTGTTATGTGATAGTCCTCCTTCAAAATAATCAGCAGGTAGAGATTTATACCCACACACCCCACCGTTCCAAATTAATCCCTCTCGGTACCTGTTTTTTTTTAAATTCTAGCAAATGTGAATTAGATAGATAGATTAGATACGACTGCCTGAAACAGAATCTGGGAGATGTTGGTCTTGAGAAGCCGGTGAAACTTACGACCTCAAAGGCTTCACAGTGTCTGAGTCAACTGTTGTTGTTTGAGCTTTGCCAAATAAAAAAGGAAAAGCGTGTGCCTGCGCGTGTGAAAGAAGCAGAAACAGACGAGGCGATGTGTGTGTGTGTGTGTCTCATTGCTGACCGGTGTCGGTTTTCCTGGAATGAATAACTCAAAGGAGAGCAGCCGCGACCACGCCAACTTAGTCATCCTCTTTAGCATGGACAGCCTTCGATTCACATCAGTCCCCCCCCCACCCTCCCACCTCTTCATAGGGGCAGGGAAACGAGCTGGAACAGTCAGGGTTTTCTCTCATCTGACATACTTTTAGCCAGTTCCAATCAAAAGCCTTAAAACTGAGACCACCTATTGATCCCCCGCTGCCTGTTCAGCTGTATGTTTCCGGTGTGTTCCACGTAGCCTTTGAGTGTGCGTGTTTGACGGCCGCTCTCTCAACGAGAGCTTACGGCAGTGTAGTTAGCGGGTGGGCTTCAGCTGACCTGGTCAGTATCCACTTTTTGCACGTGCACCGGCCTCTGAAAACGATGGTTTAAATTTACATCCGCGATTCTGGAAGGTCGGAGGTCAAACATGCTCAGCTTGCTCCTTTTAGCGCCTCAAGTAACCACATGTGCCCTTACAACCCATTGACTAATATGAGATCCCGGCCGTCTGACAACCTTGAGTAAAAATATCCTAGTATTTCAGTACTGATGCAAAGATTTACAATAAAAAATGTAAACCATGATCTAATCGCTTTTTTTTTTAAACAGAAAAGCAACAATTATATTTACAGCTGCTTAAATAATGCAACAAAGTGATTACTGAAGTCAAAATAATGTTATCTACTACACTTTTTAATTGTTATATTGGGTTTATAAAGCTTATTGAGGCAAATGTAATTTTTCTATTCCTGTGCTAGCCTGCAGTCTGCTGCTTTACAGATACACTGCTTGTAGCTTGTCAGCTGCGGCTTTAAAACAGCTTTGGAAGAATAAGTGATGAACGGTGCTCCTTCAGATCCTTTTCCACAAATTATTGCATTGTAGCCTCCTTTTAACCAGCTGACCATCAGTGTGCAGCAGCAGCACACGGGACCTACTCGTAACTGTTTGCAGTTGGGTTGTAAGAATGTAAGAGCGGCATAATGGAAGATCGGAGCTAGCTTTCTAAAACGTCGGTGCTAGTTTATACTGATAACAGGCCTATGCCACTTCATTAAGCATTTTACTGAGCTTTGCTTGTTAGCAAACCACTAAATCAAGGCTGTAACATGGAGTATGATTACTGCTCAGAAAATAATTTAAGAACGTTGCCTTGTTGAATGCTGATCAGCATCAGAAGTATCTCAGAGGCTGCAGTTATAACAAATTAGGTCTTTATTGCCACAGAGATCTTCCTATTTATATCTGAAAAGAAGGCATTGTTCTTTAGTTCTACCGATCCTAATAGTTGTAGAACCCAATAAAATGTAATCTCTCTGTGAGGCAGCTGACCCTGTAGATAAAGGGAGTCAAATGATGCCGTTTTGTTTTTCATCTTCGCCCGTCCCGAGCTTCGAACCTCAGAACGCGTTTCAAATCATCATCAAAAAGATGGAGGATTGCACAAAGTTCTGTAAACCTACAAAGACATAACCGTCCGCCTAAACTGGTGGGCATGGCTTTCAGTTGGAGAGAAAACTGTGGCACTTCCTCTTCCAAAGGATTGTATGATGAGTTTTTTTGTGATTTTGAAAGCAAAACTCCATCGAACCTTTATATACATCCATTATTGGCCGCTTTAGCACTCTGACCCAAAGGTATAGTCGTTACCATGTTTTCATCGTGCACAGGGAATTTACGCCGGAAAACTAACTTGTAGTGAGAGTTCATATTGATAAATAATCATAAGCAAATCAGCTAATATAGAGTTTATAGGGTTAGTTTTTAAAATACATCTTTACACCTGATTTTGTCTTTTTCTTTTTCTGATTCTTTTCTGGTTTTTCCGACTAAAATCCTGGCAGGGGGGGGGGGCACGCTCCTGCCAGTCGTCCGCAGTCTCTGCATTTAAAACACACATACGCACCATGAACCATAAACACTGTCAGAGATTCACACACTCACAGACACACACCTATACCTAATGCTTAAGTGCAGCCAGCATGTCTCTGTGGGAGGTCATAATGGAGGTGGCTTAGTATGATGGGAAATCATATCATTAAAGCAGCCAGATGTGCTTTGTTGCCTGCCTTCCAGCACATAAAAACAGCAGCAAGTCATGGGATCTGAAAAGAAAAAAAAGAAAAGAAATCCAAGTCTGAGAAAATCAAGTCTGAAACAGATAGAAAGCAGCCCTCTGGGACTGGGCTGACAAGCAGTCTTACTGCTCACTGCCATAGAAAACAATTTCCTCCAAAATAAAGTATTTTTTCATTCCATTTTTTTAAATATTGCAGCAGAGGAAACAAACTCTTTTTTTTTTTAAATCCTCTGAAGTTTTTTCGAGAAACTCCGATAAAGAGCGAAATAGCATTGATAAATTGCTTCCTGTCACTATTATCAGCTCTCTGAAAAGTGTGCTTAATTACGATGTAATAGTGATGTTGTGCTGAGTAATTATATTTTGTTAAGGGTCCACAGCGGGGATGTAAGACTTAAGAGCTCATTAATAGAAAACTGTTGATATGTATTTTTTTTTTTTCTTCTTGCACATAGTTTGAGACATGAGGAAGATAAGAGGGGAAGTGTTCGAGAGAACTAGTCATGCAACATTTAAAGCCCAAAAAAGTGATATCTCAAATTTTCTTAAGTAGAGTATTACATTAGCTGTGGGTAAATTTGCTTTCTTGATCAGCGCGGTGCCTCCTCAAGACGCTACGGGAAAGTCTGCCAGAGCCAAATTTAACATGTTACTACTATCAATAAAAGATGAGCAATTACAGAATATTTTGTCTAATAAGTATCTGAGTTCCTCGGCGCTTGGGAAAAAAACAAAAAAAAACATGTAGCTTACCCACTCATTACATCAGTTAGAAGGGGGAGTGAGAGGCAGCCCTTTGATGCCAACAAACAAACAAGACAAACGAGATGGGCCCTCTACAGAAGAACGAAGGCCCTACCCAGGGACGCCCGAACTCCTGGGTGTACTCCTCTCTTTCCCCTGCTTCGTCTTCTCCTTTCGGATCCTACTCCCAGCTCTGACTCTCCGTCTCTCCTCCCGTTTCATAGCTTGCTCTTTCTCCTCTTTCTTTTTGCGCTTTTCCATTTCTTGAGTGCCTTTCTCTTCTCTTTTTTCTGATAGATGTTCAAAACCAAAAAGGAACTTTGCAATTTCTTAACAACTTACAAAAACAGACTTCCTGTTCTCATTTGCGCTTCATCGGACAGAAGTTAAGTCAAGTTAGAGAGGGAGTTTCCGCCGGGAGGTCTTTGAGTTTTAAGCTGCTTTCTCGCAAATGATGGATTACCTAAGCATGTTTTGGTAACACTGAACGATGAGTAGAGCTTGGGCCGTTTTCTTGGTGCTGAAGTGCTTGGTCACTGGTATTATGGTGCGTTTCTATGCCTGGGAAGGATGAGTGGTGTGGTAAAGCTTTTAGGAAGGGTATTTAAGCTGACAGATGAACGGGACGATGGACAAATTCTCCCACAACAGCTGTGACCGCCGCCATTATCCTGACAGGTGTCAATTAAGAATTACTGCCTGGATGGCCGAGTGCCCCTCCGGACTCACTCACATGCCCCCCCCCCCCCCTAGGTCCAGCTGTCGACTTGCAAGAGAAAGAGCACTCAGATCCACATTTTCCCATCTCTTGATCAATAGACTCAGGATCATGATAACGGTATTATTACTGTTTCTAGAACCTTTTTTTGCTTGGCTATTAATCAACCCAAACAGTTTTAGACGCATTCTGAGACACGTCAAGAACCAGTACCCTGTATTATACAAGCTATTTTGAGAGATTAGGCTACTTAAAAACGTCCGTTCCCATTCGGCAGGATTACCAGAGCTCATTTCATCTCTGGTTGCGTTTGTATGAGGGTTTAGGGGCATTTCGTGGACTTACCTGGAGATTTACTAATTTGTGGTTTTGTTTCTTGGTTCCCTCTCTGCTTACCATCTTTCAATTAATGAGGATGATCAGAGGTTGACGCAAAACTTTCTCACATCTTGACAATGTACTTCGGTAAACCTACCATCTGATCAACGTCTGTTGGGGTGTCAACAGCAAAGTTGGGCCAATCAAGACCTTTCTGGCCAATACCTACTTCTGCCTTGTGGTCTAAACTGTTTGGTTCAATTTTGATAATTTCTGAATGTAATGCTTAAAAGAGGGGTAAAAACACAATACCAAGTTCTTTGGTGGATGTAAATAATTTTAATCCAGTAGATGATCAAAGTACATTCCATAGTTGATCTGGCTCTACAACATGGTGAAGTCCAATATCTGGTTGATTTTGTCTCTAGTTAACAGACATATGGCTTCACTACATCAAAATGTAACTTTTTTTTGGTATTTGCTCACCTGTTTGACTCAGTTAATGAGGGTTTTTGGCATAATATTAGTATGAAGTTGAACTTTTTTTCTTTGTTTGGAAAGCGCTGATGGGAATAATTATGTCAGTGGGAAATGGATCCATGCTGGCATGAGAAATAAAGAGGGGAAAGCCTAAATTTTCTCCACACAGCATAGAATCGTGTTTGGGGATTCTATGGTGATGTGTCACAGCGTTGACTCTGTAGTTGTTGCTCAGATTCTTTAATGAATGCAGTTTTCAGTGCTGCCGCAGAGTAAACATGGGAAGGCTTCAGTCGGCTGAAGGAGGAAGCAAAAACAGCAGCGGTAAAAAGCAACACGAGCGCGAGTACGTAAAAAAAAAAAAAAGAATAGAAGAAAAAGCTCCCAGGAACACACAGATGGATTTGCATGTTCACTCGGGAGTTAGAGTTTCGGATTTTTTTTTCCTTCCTTGAAATCATTTGCCACGAAAAATAACAGGGTAAGATAAGATCACTGTTTTTAGTCCCCCCCCCCCCCCCCCTTACTCCTGCTTTATTTGCATATCACTTGTTTTAAATAAGGCAAACCCTCGGAGAGATTTTTTTTTTTGTCCTCTAGCTGCAGTCGTTTTCATCAAGACCATCCTATCATCTCTCTGCCGATTCCCACCCTCTTTCCTCGTTTTATTTCATTCCTTCCTCAGGCCTGCCTCCATTCGGTCTCACTTCAGCATTGTATGCCGCTCCGAGCGATTATCAAACCTGAGAATATTTTCCATCCCATGCAAAAAACCCCTCCGTGTTCTCTTATCTGCCCCCGCCCCGCCCCAGCCACCCCAAACCGTTTTGTGTAATCAAAGTAAACGGCAGCTAAAGTGAAAAGGGAAACGCTCTTTGTGGAGATGGATGGAGGGATTAAATATTAACCGGATGCAGCCGACTTAAGGCGAGTGTTTTACATAGCTGCTCCTGCCACGGATGCCGCACATTGACCCCCCCCCCCCCCTCACACTTGTGCGTTTAATTTTTCACCATCAACTCACCGTCCGGGGCCTGGAACACAGAAACAGAGCGAGGGGGGGCAACGATTCGTTCAGCCATCAGGGGCAGGTGAGATGGATGATAGCAATTTGAAATTTTGTTTGTGCGTGTGATCATGGAGATTGTTTTCTGTATTACCATGGTGTAACAATTCCAGTGATTAATTGAGGCGAATGCCGGATTCTGACTGGTTGAATGGGGTTGGGGTATGTGCACGGGGTGTGTGGTGGTGGCGGTGGGGAGGCTTTCAGAATGTCCACTATCCTGCAATCTTGGCTTGTGAATGTAGTGTTTATCAGCTGACCTTGCCCCCCCCCCCCCCCAAAAAAAAAATAAAAAAAATCGCCATGCACAAACAGCAGCTCACTCCCTAGATCGAGCCTCCACACACTGCCCCTTCTGTCACATCGCTTCCTTCATTTCCTCCGCCCTCCCCTGCTCCAGCTGTGATTAAAAAGAGGAAAATCAAACTCACTCAAAACATACTTTTTTGCACCCCCCAACAAAAAAAAAAGAAAAAAAAAAGTGGTGTGGATGGTGGGACTAAACAAAAACAAAATGGTCACAGTGGCTTTACTATATGTGCTAAAGGACATCAGAGGTAGGAATGCTCCTCCAGCGGCAGCGGCGCTGCGGGTTCTCTCTGTGTTCGTTGTTTACATGTGTACAGCAATATCCTGTGGGTTACAGAGGCAGCTTGTTAACAAGGGCGGGAGGGAGAAGGGTGTGTGTGTGTGTGTGTGTGTGTGGGGGGGGGTTACGACCAGTGCCGGTTAGTCCCATCCCCCTCCATCCCCTGCTCTTCTCAGGTCATGCACACACACACACTCATGCACAAAGTTGTTACACCAGCATAGTGAAGGCCCTCTGGCATTTATAAACGTGTCCACCCTGCAGCAGAGAGACCCCCACCACCAGCAGTCCCTGTCCCCTCCCTACCTCTCCTGCACGCACCCTCCAGCCAGCGCACTCATCTGACGGGGTCGTAGGCGGGTCGCGACCCCCAGGTGACCACAGTCTGGTCTATGCAGGTCGTTGTTTGCTCCCTTTTGTTGTTTCTCTTCTCTGCCTGCAGAACTCTGGTGAAATTCCAGGTCAAACACACGTGTGTTTGAAAAAATCTAAAGTCTCTGTTTCACGGCTGAGAGGTAGCGAAGGTTTCTGATGCTGCATGCTGGTGATTTACGACATGGCAGTTTTTTCCACAGTGCTTTTTACAGGAGGTACCACAGTGTGAGTCTTCCTTAAATACATTATAACAAAGGTGTAATGTAGTACTAAAACACCACAACATTTCTCTTCAAGGGAAAGTCCATCTAGTCAAGTCATTATCTCCATGTTAGTTTAAGATATTATGACACCTTTTAGGTTTTGTATTGAAAACTTTTATTTTAAACTGATAAAGGAGGTAGTTCTTAAATTTTTCTGCTCAGTTGATCATCATTATCACTGAGGAATCCTCCTCTGCTTTTAGATCAGCTCACATCGCATTTGCTGTTGAGATTCCTGTCATGCTTATATGAAGGGCTATTTTATAGTTTTAAATGAGTCTGGACTACATTCAATAATCTGTATTTTGAAATAAATCAGATTTAAACTGCAGACCAAGTGGCTGTGAGCGTTACTTTGAATAGTGAAGTACGACAAGGCTAATGTTACGGGCCCTGGATATGAAGGGGCCTTTGAAATTGGGACTCTTATTTTGAAGTAATGGGCTTTACATACTTTGGAAAAACTGACAATAAGATCTGTTTACTTGAATGGTATGTTTGCCTCCACCAGGATGTTTTATGCTTCACAACTAACTCAAGTGCAGAACTCCTGGGAAGGTTTTCCGATGGAAATGGAAGAATGAAAACATTTTCAATGTATGTGCTGACTAGAAGAAAAGAAGAAGACATTGAGTTGCCCTCTTCTGTTGCTCGTCGTAGACAGCAACACGACAGCGTAACTTCAGCTGTTCTTGAAGGACAAAGAAATGGTTGCAAATTAACAGATAAGTTACAAGTGAGGTGTAAGGACTGTTAGAATAGGCCGGCTAACTGTTAACCGCTAACAAAAGTTAGCATCTGCTTCATAGCCGCCAATCGGTGTCAAACTAAAGGCCTATTTCCCAGTTTTTAGTCAGTCTGGATCGTATTTGATCATCTTTACTTCCGTATCTGACACACTTAACTTGAACTTGTAAATTCCACAGTAATATGATTCTTTAAACACAGTTTCAAGTTCACGAAAGCTTTATTCTGCTTGGGAAAACACAAACAAACAGAGCATTTTTAAAATGCCCTTTTTTTTTTTGTTGTTACAGCATTTGTACCAGTTAAAAAATGAGATAGACTAGTAAAACTGGACCAATATTCTACTCTGATTGTAGATTCTGTAAAAGACGCGTTGTTCTCTGTATCATGTATCGCCTTGTCTCATGAGCTGGTTGCACCTCTGCAGCCCTACATTAGTAGCTACCAGTAACTCCTCCTTTGTCAGATCACAAACTTCTCCTGCCTCTCCACGCTTCCTAGTGCTCTCCTACCAGTCGATCTGAGTCTCTGTCTCTTTTGCATGCCTTCAGTAAAAGTAGCCCTGGTCCCCATAGCAACGCATGGTGAACTCTTACTTGTTACCCGGTGTATGCAAGCTGCTGAATGACATGAATCCTGCTCCTCATTGATGTAATTTTATGCCAGTGGGGCTTTCATGATTTACTTTTTCCAACATCTCTCCTTCACCCGACCACATTGGGTAAAAAAATGACAAAAATCATTTCCAAAATCTTACGCCAACCGGTGTAGTTGATACTATCTGTCATTCGGGTTGTCTTTTCTGTATTTCCTTCTTTATTTAAACTGTTAAATCTCTTGTGTGCTGATAACAGGTCAGCCGTTGAGGTCGAAGCAAGAGGGTGGGAGGAGGAGTGTGAACTAAAGGGATAGACAGAGCATAAATGATGGGAGGGGAGAAGAGGAAGAGGAAGAATCAGGATGTGATTATTGAGAGTAAGAAAGTGTGTAAGCAAGAAGTGAAAAAAAAAAAAAAAAATACGGGAAAGATTTTCTTTATGTTGGCTCACCCGTAGCGTAGGCGGTGCACGGAGTGGAAGAGGTCAATAGGATGCCGTGATAGGCTAATCTGCCAGGAAAGGGAGGGTTAGGGCAGGCCTCACGGGAGCAGCTCATTGGCTGGATTCATTTGCCCCTGTGAAATAAAATCTTACTTTGTCTTTGTGTTGCTCTCTCTCTCTCTCTCTCTCTCTCTCTCTCTCTCTCTCTCTCTCTCTTTCATCGCTCAAAGATTGATAGTGGAGGCATTTTGCTCTGAAAAGTTCCTCTCGAGTGTGTGAATATTTATCCGCTCGCGTACATATCCCCTATCTGCTCGTTTAACGGCGTGTGTGGCATACCTTTCTTAGTCCATCCCAGTTCCTGTGGGAGCGCGAGTGTGTGTATGTGGGCGTGTACGCTCAACATTTCCAGAGCTTTGCATGTGTGTGTGTGTATGCTTCCCCTACTCCAGTCAGACACATGGATGACAGATGACCCAGTGGGAGACACCAACCATCCTGCCCAACCGGAATCTCGCCACCCCCCCCCCTCCCTTTTGCCTATTAAAAAGTGTGCTCTTTGTTTACTTCCTCGGCTTTTTGCCATAAATCCTGGATCCACCTCCTATGTGGCGCTGCCCTCTTTTCCTCAGGTTATGGCTTTGAACAAGATCATAATGGCTGCGTCACGGCGACTGTGTGTGTGTGTGTGTGTGTGTGTGTGTGTGTGTGCGAGAGAACAAACCAGCCACAACCTGTCTACGCGCAAGCGATGTTTGTGTGTAGGGGGCTCAGTGGACCAGAGGAAACCTAAATCCTTATATATAAAAAGGCCGTGCACTCAGCCCGGGCCGGGGGAATGGAGGGATGGAAAGAAAGAAGGGGGACAGATTCAGAAGGAGAGAGGGAGAGGGAGAAGGGGAAAAAAGTTGATTTCCTTTTTCAGCAGAGCCATATATCACCGGGCCTCCCAGCTGCAGTGTCACAAGCTGACAGAATGACATGTGTCATTTATCAAAGGGGCCAGGCGGGGGCCTTGGGAAACGTGCACCACAAAGCCTGAGAGAGTTCATTCCAACACTCAACCCTCCCTTCCTCCCTCCCTCCCTCCCTCCCTCCCTCATCTCCACTCCTTCAGCCCGCCCCCACTGTTCACTCTCCTCCTCGTTTTCTCTCCTCTCTACAACCCGCCCCCCCCCAAAACATCACCACCCACCCACTCACTTTGCCTGGTGCTGAAGAAAAAAAAAAGAAAAAGAAAAAAGGCCCTGTAATGTTTGCTGTCTTCACAGCAGCTGTGTCTCTCTGTGTGTATGCAGGGTTACCCCCACTGAGTTCAGAGCCGGGCTGCACCTTAGAGCCAAACTCTGCTCAACTTTGAAGCAGAAAAACAGAGGATCTTGAGCCAGTTGTGAGAGCGTTCCTAAACAGCTCAACCTAATGCAGGGAAAAAATCTTTATGAAGTTGTTCAGGAAGTATTACGGTGGTTCGTAGAAACCCCTGCGCTAATGTGTGTTAGATTGCAACCACAAAAACCCGTTTAAGTGCATTTTACCTGTGTTTCATTTGACAGACCAAATCACATTAGTGCATGATTGTATGATGGAAATGTATGTATTTGTACTCAGCTGTCCTGACCCAAAGTTTTGAACAACCTCTCATTGCAATTAAATCTCTGAGATTTTTGGACTTCTGCACATCTACAGCCTGCAAGTTTTGTCCTTATCCTCAAGCTCAGTCAGAATAGTCGGCATCTTTGAAGTTTAATGTTCAAGTCTGGCAAAAGTTGTTTTTTATTTTTATTTGTACTTAGAGCTGGGTGCTGACAGGGCCACCCTAACAGCTCAGTGTGCATTGCTCTAAACCAGGGGTGCACAAACGTTTTCCCCTCAGAGGGCCAAAATAAAACCTTGCCAGACAGCTGCGAGCCAAATGTAGTTAAACTTTTTTACACAAATTATAAATAGTAATAGTTAAATAAACAGTATTTAATCTTCATTTCTGTGTAAATAACATTAAACAGGATATGACAAATTAGTCATATATGAAACCCTTTAGAACACATATCATAAACTTCAATATTTAATTGATTTACTATTGATGTCAGTGAAAAAAACATCCCTCCCAGCATTTTTTTTACTGGTCTTTGTGTTACTGATGATGGCGCTCCATGCGGATAATAGCTGCTTAAGCTAGCAGTCTGTGTGGTGATGACACACACTTTTACAGGTAGTTTGATCCAGATCAGTGCGGCAGCAAAGTCTCACGGTACATTTAATAAATTGAATAACTAATGATTATTTGTTCTTATAAAGTGTGGAAATGTGAATAGTGCAAATCTACTCTACAATGCCCCTTGTAGTGGCTTATATTTTATTTTAAACCTGATTTGGAAAATTTTTACATAGAATGTATGCGTCATGAGTGTGCACTAAATCAGCCTAATATATATATTCATTGGGCCAATTTATCAAAAGTGGAATCAGAAATGGGAGCATAATAATGATGCAAATAAAGTTAATGTGTGATCAAAGTAGCATTTTATATAAGGTCTTGGTCTGGCCTGGTGGGCCAAAGTAAATAGCTTGGGGGGCCAACTTTGGCCCACGGGCCCCACATTGGTCACCCTGCTCTAAACCATTGTATCATAGCTCTGGTTGTATCATTATGGTGTGTTCAGACCGCAAGCTTTGTCAGCGTCAAGCAACACTTATAAAGCGACTAGTTCGACGCGTATACACAGAAGTTACATTTTTAAGCTGAAGCTCGCAAAGCTCGTAGGCGGGCCTTTCTCTGGTGGATGTTTTAAACACTAGCGGATCGTGGTTGGCTAGGCAACGTCGACGTCGGGCAACGTCACTAAAGTGAGACGCTCTGATTGGTTGCCGTGCTGCTTCAAGAGCGTTCAGACCGTCAAAAGTTCGTCAAATTGAACTTCTGCGTTGCTAGCGTTAAGAGCTTGAAAAGTTGACAGAGCCAAAGCTCAAAAAGCGCCACAGAGACTGTGACGCTCCTCCAACGGCCTCAACCATAGACTTAACCTGTAATCTTGACGTTGCTGACGCCGACAAAGCCGGCGGTCTAAACGCAGCATTAGTCTTGTTGCTTTCCTCAAAGATGGACCTTCACCTCTGGCTCATGTTTTTTGTGACCCACGATTGCAGTGTTTTTAACATCACCTCTGTCCAGTCCAGCTTCCCCACAGTATGATGCTGCCACTACCATGGGCCACTGTGTAATTTGCACAGAATTTATATACTGTATAAATTTGATCTGGTCTGACTGAAACATCTTCTTCCTCTTACGTCTGAATTCCCTACCTGCCATCTTGCTATTAGTAGCATTGTCAACCGATTCACCTACATTGATCCTCTCCTTCCCAGGCCTGTCAGTTTTGGTCGATAGCCATGTCTTTGAACCTTGTTCTTATGTTTTTTTCTTCTTTTATGTACAATTTAATGTATAGATAGATTCGATTTCCTAAAAATGCACTAAAGGAAATTGGGGTTCTCAGTTGACAGGGCTGAGTACAAACACAGGTCAGTTTTTGCGTTTTTTTCTTTAAAAATAACTTTGAGGTAGGAAACCAGAAAACGTTTCCTTCCTTTTTACTCCACAAATAAGAGCAACTTTGTGTTCGTTCACATACTCAGAAATTATTGTAATGAATTGTTCTTTGAGTGGTATAATGACTTGTCACTGGGGTAGTATCTTCAAAGCTACCTTTTTGGTTCTACCCCTACAGTATGTACTTTTTATCAGCGCGACCTGAACATGCAGTCATTATTGACTTGACATGATCGACACATCACCTGACCACAATGTAGATGATAGTCGACCAGAAACAACAGCTTTTTTTTTCTTTTCTTTTTTCACAATATTAGTTCGTCTCACACTTAGAATTTTTTGAAATTTATCCAAATGTTTATGATGGCATAGCAACTTTTCTCATTTTAAAATAATTGTAAAACTCTCTTCAGCATTTGTAAAGCACATAAAGTTATTTTTTTGAAAACAAACAAAAAAAAGTTAACAAATTATGAAGTCCATTCATGTAAATCTAGCTTTGCTAAAGAATGTAATTTTTATTTAAAGAGATCACGAGAAATTGTACCTTATCCAAAAAATGGTACAAAAATGTACTTTTCGGACAGTGAAAAAGGTACAGGTACCTTGAGGTCCAGTATTTGTGCTAAGACTGTTTTATTGTCTTTTCTGTACCTTGGGCACAGTAATGTACCCCTTCCGTACCCCTATTTCTGACATTCTATTACAGGATAAAAAAAAAACAACATACAAATTTGTATTTGTAATATGACAAATAGCTTCAAAGCACTATACCCAAGTGTTGATCTTAACAGACGGCTGCAGCTTTCATGGCATGTTAGATATCGCAGCCCTGATTTAAGAGCCCATTGCATCGATGAGCAGAGGAATGCATGTTTTATACAATGTGCCACCCACAACAGTAAGCGGCATCAGTCCAGTTGTGGCATGTCTATTTACCAGGTTTTCTCTCTTTTTTTTTTTTTTTTTTCTTTTTAACCGACGTCTTACCTCAGCGCACGCACTCCAAAAACCCCAACTTCCTCTCATCCATCATCGGCTCACCTTTTATCCCGGCCTTCATCCACCCCCACAGTAAGCCTCAGCTGGGCTAGACTCCATTCGGGTCACTTCCTGAAACGATGACTTAACCTACCTGTACGCCGTTCATCACCATGAGCTCCCCTTTTTGTTTGTGCATAGGCCTCGTTGGCGTGTTTGTTTCTCTTTAAGTTTGTTTTTTGCATCATGGATAGTTACTTTTTAAATTATCCCACTAGGTTGAGGGGAATATCTTTTTTTATTTCTTTTTTAAATAATGATGAGCATTACTCAGACCAAACAGTGCTACAGTATTGCCATCTTTCTGGACAGGCTTGTGATGTTTTCTAATTTATTTTTAATCATACTCCTATGGTGTAAATACACAACTTCTCTGAAATTTCAACACATTGCAAACCTTATACATTCAATACCTGCAGGTCAGTTTAGTTAAAAATCTGTAGAGATGTGATAAGATTCCATGAAACTGTATGAAAAAGGCACCATATTTTGTGTTGAAGTAAAGACTTTCATGCAAAGCTGCTGTTAGCATTTGACTTTCACTCCTGTCACATAAGTTTAAACGACTATCATGAATAGCAGAGGTGTGTGTTTTAAGCTAGACATTCTGTATGAAGCCACTTTCGGACAGAGAAGTTCAAAGAATTGAGTTCTTAGAACCATTTTCTTCTAACTACACTTCCCAGGGGAACCTTTTAAGATTTCATTCACACAGGGACCTTGATAGAGACTGATGTGACAAAACTGCTAGCTTAAAAAAAGTTAGTTGCAACTTTACTAGTTTTTTTTTTCCCTGCAACTTTTAGTTTAAAAAAAAAATAGCAAGGCCTTAACAAGATGAAATTTAGCAAGGGGTGTAGTTTATGAGTTCACCAAAAACACATACCTCATATGAGTTCTGATGAAACCATGAAAAGACCCTGCCTCAGAGTAGGAGCTAAAATGGTTCTAGGAAATGAGGGCCAAGGTCACTAGTTCTTAGCTAGTGACCTTGGTTTGAACAAACCAAAAAATACCTGGTTCCTAAAATGGTTACAGGAACTACAAAAGGTTCCTACAGTCTGAAAGCGACGTACGTTTGAGACTCTTATTTTGAAGAAAAAAATGAAGTCATTCTGGAGTTGACAGAGTTGGGTAATGAAGATGTAGGCAGTGGATGGTACAATGTCTGTACCTCATGTTAATTGCTTATCTGGGAGCGTTTTGGAACTTATTTAAGAATAAAACTGTGGCAGTATGATATGTAAGCACTATAAAAGTACTGTGGTTAGCTAACCGGTAGCTGCTAACAATGCAAAGGTTTGAGCTTCCTGCTAAAAATTCAACTAAATGGCCATTTTTCTGCATTTAATGGGTCTATACTCAAACACTGAAAATTTTTTACCTGGTCGTCCTAAAATAATCTCTTGTAAGCATGGTTTGAGTTTTAGGAAATCTTCTTTGTGTTTGCAAAAACATAAAAAATATGAATTTTAATGGTTATTTTTGGCGTTTGGACTTACAGTTAAGATTAAGTCTAAAATCTGTCCCGTAAAAACAAGTAAAATCAGCATTGGACATTTTCTATACTGATTCAATTATTTAAAAAATTGGATTGTGATTTGTGACACAGGTACGGTTTGCTACAACATCTCTATATATAAAATCTCTGAATTAGAGCTGTTATTTAAAGCAAAACTGTTGTTACTATTGGTAACCTTGCTAAATCTTACTACTGCATTGGCAGCTAACCCTAGCTATCATACCCTTTTTCCAAATAAATCACAAGTTTATACATCTTTTGCCAATATTATTACCACTACATTGTGCAATTTCTTTCAGTGCTGAATTCAGGGACATTTCTAAAGGTAAAGAAGAATAAAAATCAATACAGAATAAACAGTTGGGGGGGCTTCAGACACAAACTGTTAAGATGCAACTCGCTGGAATTCATCTTTGTTTTTCCTTGTATGCTGTCTCGTGACGGTATTTACAAACGTTTATTCATCTCTTAACAGAAAGCATATCGCTTTGCGGTGCAGACAGTCTCGTCCTGGCAGACCAGACAGCCTCAAGAAAAAGCAGAAGAGCTCTCTGGGTGGAATTCTCCTTTTAATTATTCAAAATCTAACACGGCGCAGGATCGAGGTAGAGGAGGGGAGACGGAGAAAGTGAATGAGAGGTGGGAAAGCGGAAGATGGCGAAGGAGAAGAAGCGGCGGGGGGAGGCCTCGTTGACAATATGACGCTTCTTTGCTTTGTCTGTGGAGGTTAACAGACGTGGTCGATCATTACGGGGAATATTCAGCGGCCGTGTCACCGAGGAGTGACCGTTTGAACAGGTCATGGATAGTTCACTCTTTAAACACGTCCCCCCCCCCCCCCCCCGACACACACACATTCCTCTTCGCATGCTGTGAAAGGTGAGAGTCCAAGTTAGGGTTTTGGCTCGTACTGGGGCCAGTTTTAGGTCTCTGCTCCATAACCAGCATTCAGATGCAGGTTGTAGCTGACCGCAGAGTGAAGCCAGGTTTAGTTAATTTTGATGATCGGATGAGTAAACACCAGAAATCACCGGGATAAACGTTGATGGATTTTTTTTTTTTTTTGGACTCAACTTACTCATCCTTGCCCTTTTCTCCTTTTTGTTTTTGCAGCTTTATTTCTGTCCTTCTCTGCGCATTTTTTGTCTCAGTCCGCGTCCATATACATCAGAGAAGTGGGGAGCAAAAGGCGCAAACCGTGATGTTGTTTGTCTTCATAAACCATGTTCATGTATCCAGCTATTTGTGAGCTGACGGACATCACTCAGGCACCCAAAAGCCATCGTATCCTGATCTTTCCGTCACCGCCTTTGGGTCCTCAAATGCCCTACCCAAATCAAGAGCGCACCCGAACATCTCTCCCCACCACCGCCGCCCCTCCCCGCCATCACCTCCTTCAACCAGTTCAGCATTTTAGGAGATGGATGTTTCTTTAAAGCAGATATTGATTGTGGGTATCAAGAGTTATGGTGCCATTCATCACAGTAGATATTATTCAGATGAGCAGGAATGAGAAGGCAAGTGAGATCCTCCACTCAACGATGAGGCGGGGAGTGGGAGACGTGGAAGAGGGGGCCGATTGATTCTAGATGAGTCTACGTGGTTTTCTAGAGACGCTTCCACCATTTTTGTTCCCACTGTTGCCATTTCGCCCTTTCTAGTTTTGTCTTGTACCCGTGCATCTATTCATATTAGTGTAGAATTTTGGAGGTTGATGGATAAAAAAAAATCTTCATAAAAAAGGACAAGATCTCACGTATATTCTAATTTAAAATATTTCATGAAAGCGTCTGATTGCAATGTCTGATCTAGCTTTTTCTGGTCCTTACAGATTTCCACTTTTCCTTAAGGTCAGACCTGTCCACTCTGAATCGGTCCAGTTCTTTTTTTTCATTTTTTTTTTTCTTTTGAAAGGAGTATAGCACAAAATAGAAACAAAATGGTTTGCATGTTCTTTTATACACTAAAGACTGTTGAATCCAATTACGAAAACATATCTACACAAAATTTGGTCTAAAAAACGTCTTGCCATTGTGTAAGACAGTAAAAACCATTTCTTTTTAGAGACAATTTTATGAGGTTCCTTATATCAAACAACCAAAGCTACGAAGGTCCAAAATATTAGCACGTTTTTTTAGGTTTTGCTTACTCCAGTAATGTGTTTGCATCTTCCTGTTACTTTTCTATATTTTCATGTGTGTGTGTCTGTGTCTCTCTGCATTGATTTCTGTTGATGTGATCCTCCTTCATAGTCTGTTCTCACTGGACTCTGATTTACGGCTTCATTAGGACGCCTTGCGCTACCTCCAGTTCTTTTTGTGTTTGTGTGTGTGGGCATCCCCCTTTATCTGCTGCCGCATTTGTAGACAAAACGCACAGCCAGCCGTACGGTCAACACAACGCTCTCTCTTGAGGGAGAGCTGCGGCCAAAGTACTTTTCATTCCGCCACTTTGAATGGTTTGTTTCAGTTCTTGTTTGTCATCCTTATAAATAATCTGTCATTGTTCGTCAAGGCCTAGCACCTCATTGTGACTGGAGAGTTGAGGCGCTGCGGCGGTTCTTGGAGGTGCTTCCCTGCCCCCAGGCAGCCCCACTCGGCTGAAAGGAGCCCCGTATTGTGTGTGTCGTCTTTTATGGCGCTGCCTGAAAGGGAGGGATGCACTCCAGTCGGCATTCAAATGCACGTGGTGAAGCAGCCAGCAGAGCAGGACAAACACCACTGGTTGTAAACGCTTTGAAAAGGAGTGTCTGCATGTGAGTGTGTTAAGTGTGTGTGTGTGTGTTTGTGTCTGGGAGGGTGCAAGCTTGGAACTGAAAGGATTTCACTTACTTTACATCCACTTTTTTTTTTTTTTTTTACCTTCTTGATACAGTTTGTGTCCACCTGTCTCCTGTAATCGTCTGAAATGACTTTCTTGCAGGAGTAAGAAAAGAACTTTAAAGTTTGGGCTTTTTAAAGTCCCCCCCATCACCGACACTATTATCAGGAGTCAAGTCATGCAGAAATGTAATAAAAAAAAAGAGAAAAAGAAGGTAATCACACTTTGTGCTGGTGCTTTTGTCGTCAATCCGTGATGGAAATGGGTCTAAATATGAGATTAGAACCTGCCAGTGACTGATGCTATTAAGCAGATATGCCATAGACTTTACTATCTTCCGCGAAGGATTAACGCAAATTATACTGGGAGACGGGCTTGATTTCTCCTCTGCCTGGCTAGATGTGGGCATTTGAGGCACTCTAAGTTGACAGCGTCTGTCTCCGCTTAGTTTTCCGAGACAGGTTGTGTGACAGCTGATGCCAGCCGGGGGCTTAAAAAGTGTGTATACGTGTGGGCGTCGATTTTTTTAAAAACTTTTTTATTTTATTTTGTGTGTGTTGGATGGCGTTTGGTCGGCGAGTTTGTCTTTGCGTGTGTGCGTGAGCAGGAGAGTTATAAACTGACAGGCGAACGCGTTTGAATGTGATTGCACGTCAGTGACTTTTTCCTTCTCCTTGATGTTAGGAAACAGGTTCACTTTGAGTTGGGTGACAATTGGGAAAGGCTAAATTTAAGCTTGGTGGCGTCCTCTTTTTTTGACACTTTCTTTTCCAGTGTTTAGTGAAATAACTCAACTGTATGTAAGACTGTCCAGGTAAAGCTAGATGGGTGGTTTGAATAACTTTCATGTGATGTGTAGTGTTGTTTTTTTTTCACCTTGGGATTGTTTAAGGATGCATGGAAATGCATTCCTGTTTTAGCCTGACTGTCTCCTCTCACTGAAGTGATTTAGGAGGAGGACATGTCCGGTAATGCTGGGCAGTAAACTGGTGGAGTCGACTTATAGTCTGAAGCTCTGCTTCTCCCCTTTAGTGACTATATTTCCTTACTCCCACGATGAAAACAAAATTCCCATATTAGACTACTGCTACTTGTTGAGGTAGAATAACATTCACCTGGTATTATTCACCTTAGGTAATATGATGATTTTACAGTTACATAATAAAAAAGTAAAAAGAAATGATAAAATCTATCTGGCAACAACAACGTATGCAATATTTAAAAGAATAAAATACTCACTTAATGCACCAAACATAAGAGCTATCAAGTTAAGCAGACAAGAACACTCTTCTGTGTGGATGCTGTGAGAGAAGACTCAAAGATAACTATGTTCAATGTTGGAGAAGCGTTTGAAAACGAATTCAGAGACAGCGGAAGAAAAGAAAAATACATTTTCCAACAGTCATAACATTCTTTTTGCATTTAATTCAAGTTGCGAGTTTGGACTTTAAGGAGTGTTGGGGAATTTCCTTAATCAAAAAAATTAGAAGAGATTTCTTTAGTCTTTTGTGAATTTATTTTCACTTGTTTAAAAGGAGACCAGCACACGCACGGAGCATTTCATATCATCGGCCCCGATACATACACACTGGTATGGACTGGTCAGATACTCCAGCGCCGCTTCTTGTGGGTCAGTACGTCCTTCTTTAGTTACATTAGGAACTGACATCTCTAATCCGAACATTATCTATGTAGTCCATTGCGCCACCATCGTGGTTTTTATTTTTTTTACCTCTAACTGTTGTCATACACATGAGGCAGGCAGTACAGTCATCCTTTAAAAAATTTCTATTACTAAAGGCATCATGAAGGCTGGACAGAGTATCCCAAAGTGTTGTGTTTTAATATTTTAAATATGGATTAAGAAATGATGATAATCTTTTGGAAATCTTAGAATTTGGGAATCGGTCTACATTAATAATTCTAACCACCCTACTCGGTAGAAAAGAAGTTCGGATAAATTTACAATTTTAACTTTAAAGTAATAACAACCTGTTTTAAAGTGACTGCAGAATCTGTATCAGCAAGCTGAAGGTTTAAAATAGCTGAAGATTATAAAGTGATAGCCAAATCCTGATTGGTTCATCTGTATCATCAGTTAAGACTGTCTGCTCAGGCGAAACCAGGATTCAGGTGATTAATAGAAACGCAACCCGTAGCTTGAGAACTGTAGCACTCCTTTAGTTTCTACATAACAGGTCACAAGGTTTCAATACGACCAGAAATTCCAATTGTCTAAATTTGTCTTTCCTGTAAGTAACGAAAAGAACACTACCTTTCTTTCAGTCAGCTGGCTTTCGGTGCACAGCCACTGATGGAAGAGGCGCAGTACTACATCGTTTTCCATTTAGTAGGATGCAGTTTTGGTCACACCCGCGCCTTTTTCGACATTTCACAAAAAGTTCCTGAAACTGTGGGACAGATATGATGGAAAATATTTACTGCTTTTTTTTCCCCCCTTGATGCGTGACTTTCTAAAACCTTAGTATATGACCCATGTCTAATGAAGACCTTCAGTGAGAATTTGCCACACAGAAAGCAAACAAAGAGGAAATTTCATACAACGGAGGACAGTACTTTGGGTTAAAAACGAGCTTTAAACCCAACTAAAGCCAAAATCTGCTGTGAATTAGGTTATTCTACCCAAGAGGAAAAATGTTTCTGAATTCTGAAGTTTTAAGGTATATACTCATTTTCTTTCATACAACCTAACCACCGGTAACTGGCTCAAACAATATTAACACCTTGAAGTACCTTTCAAAGTATCCATCTATTCCGTGTCTCCTTCTCGTTCTAAAATCAGCCCCCACCCCGAGATTTCTGCCCCTTCCGCCCACTCTTTACAGTCCTCTCTGCTCTTTACCTCTCTCCTTAGTTTGTTCTGATGTACGGCGCAAAGCCATGCTTTGCTGTGTCAGCAGGACTGAGCGGGTCAAAAATACAGAGTGACTCAAATAAGGCTGCAAAAGATCTACTGTACCACATACTGTTAAGGCTATAAGTCCGACCACTTCTAACACAATGTCATTTTGAAAGCTGCTAAGTGTGCACAGTTAGGACGAGTTCCCGGAGTGTCTGAATCTGAAGATTTCATTGTTTTCCCTTTTAAGGGACTTTTGAAACTGATGAAACTGATCCTAGAACAAGAAAAGTAAATATTTCAACATCGCAGAAGTGATGTTAGTTGTCACTTAGGCACCTAAGAAGCCCATATCTGTCTTTTGTCCGCAGGATGTGCCAAATCAGTCACTTCTTGTCCTCGATGTGGTTTGACTGATCCGTTCAAGTCCCAGTTTGCTCCTGCCAACATGGGACTCGCTGTTTCTCTATTTATTTCCACGGCCGACGCGTTTTCCCCATATAAAGACAGTCTATGTCTGACCGTGTCACCGCGTGATGGATTGCATAGTCCTCTTCTCTCAGGAAGAGAAAAGGGGGGAGGGGGGGGGGGGGGGGAAGAAGGATGGAGAAAAAGAAGAAGGGAAAGACTGAGCAAGAGAGAGGGAGAGGAAGCAGAGTAGTGCAGTACAGCAGTGAAGGACATGGCAGCTTAGTGCTGGCCAAAAAGACTGTGCTGAACACCTGCTCCTGTCTCCCAACGCCCCTTCAACCTCCTCATTACCTGTCAATCTATCACAAGGCAGCCAGATCAAATGTCTGCCGCAGCCAGGACTCGCAGAGGGAGGGCGAGCAGTGGGGTGGAGGAAGGGGGAGCCTTGAAAGAAAGAAGGGAAGGACTGGGACAGATTGCATGTGTGGGAGAGCTGAAAATGAAGATGAAGTTATTAGAGCAACTGCATGTGCATATATATTAAGTTTGTTTACTGTCTTTGTGGCATGATTATTTGAAACTTCTGGAGGGAGGTTGACTTGTTGTGAGTCTGCTTGCAAAATTTGTATAAGACTGTCGTCAAACCCCCCTGGCCGAGTGGGAAACACACCTTTTTAAGCTGAAACAGAGCACGTCTTCTTACGTTCACTAATTATTCAATTCTCAGGATATAAAGTTAAACACAGAGACCTAAAACTTGTTGGATTTGTTCTTCAAGTAGTCTTCTGCTTTTATACTTTTTACATTTTCTCCCAAATTAGGCATTTCAGTGAAAAACGTAATAGTGAATTTCAAGCATTGTGAAAATACAGTGGCTAGCTGTAGCTAACTGGTAGCTGCTAACACTTCATAGTTGTTCATTGGCTCCAGGCTTAAATAGAAAACAAAAACATTTTTACTCAATATTAATGTACAGCAACATTTTAAGTTCTCTGTAGAGAAACTGAATGCTGAAAAAGTGACATATAATGACCAAAAACTGTGAGAATACATGGGCTTGCTTACTATTAGCCTTTAAGATTAGCTGAAATTCCTTTTTGCCTAATCCTATCAACTCAAAGTTTTGACGTGTGGCAGAATGAGGTGTATGGAAGCATTGTGATTAGCCTACTCAGTAAAGAATTTAAGCAATGAAACAGTGACAGATAAAATACAAATAATTATTAAAAACTGACAGAATACAGTGAGCATTCAGTTGTAAACTAATTATGATAAAATCGGAATCTGCTAGCTTCCTTCTGTTTGTAAAATGTTTTTGTAAAAGGAACATTACAGACTGTTTTTAACATTCGACAGTTAATAAATTTGATCATGAAACAATAAAAGATAAATATTGTCACCTTATTGCTTTGACATTGCCCAAATTCCCTCCAGATCATTAAGGCTTTTCATATGATTTTGTCATCAAAGAGAGTAACAAGGTTTTAGGTATAAAACTCTTAATAGCCACCTTCTCATTCAAGTACGTTCATGCATATCAGCCAAATAGGCCTACTAAACTTGTTAATGACTTTATGGTGGCTAAATCCATTGATACATTATCCTTCATAAGGGTTTATTGAAATCCAAGATGTATATGAATTCTCAAAATAGATTAGCCTTCAACACAGTGGTATAATCTCAACCCCAATAAACGTCACATTTCTATAACGGTGGGCTGTAGAGATTTATTCCACTTCCTTCACCATGCTCCTCGGTGTCCTCATTGTGGGGGATGGCAAGATAAACCTAATCTCTTATCCAGCTATGTTTATCACAGGTTCAGTTGTTTAGTTCTGTGACAATGCCTATTTTAGGTCTGTTTTTTCTTATAGCCGTCTCCTGACTTCTGAAGAACAACACATCTGACTTACTGGAACGATGTGTTCCTTTGTTTTGCCCATTTTGACATTGTAATTTGATAATTGTGTCCAACAGATTAGTGACAGATTACTAGTTTGATGATCGGCGAAATTGTCAATTACATTTATTGCGTAGGGTTTGTTGGGAGTAGACAATAATTCTTATTCCACCCCCCCCCCACTGAATAAAAGTACTGATATCAAAGGTTAGATTTTTATAATTATTTTGTGCGTGAGTTTACATTAGTCAAATAAAATATGTTCTTTTAGATGCTTTTATGCAAATTTTTCCTAGGATGCCGACACGTGGAGAGTGCTGCATGTGATTCTGCGTCGTGGTGTTAGTCTTATATTTGAATTGTTTGTGGAAAAGCACATCTGTTTCGAAGTGTGGCCTGTAGTTTCAGCGTGAAACGAATTACATATATGTAAGCATGCGGTAATATGTCCATTTGTGCAGTCAACACTTGGCATCTGTGGGCTTTAAAAGACAGCTGAAATCAGCTCATCAAAGTGTATTAGTGCAGTTTCTGTCTTTACTCAATCTCTCTCTCTCTCCCTCACTCTTACCTTTTTTTTTTAAAGCTCTCTCGGTCCCCTCTTGCCTTTAGTATGTGAGCTGTGGTGATTTACGGTAATTATCCATCGTAGGGTCATCTGTCAGGCTTGCTGTTGCTAGGAGATGGAAGCAGCTGCTGCTGGCTGTTGTCTCGTCGGGGACGGTGCATGTGTGTATTTGTACATACCTGTGTTTATGTGTCTTTCCAGGGACCTGAGCAGGGATGTGTACACGGGGTTGGTACGCCGAGTGTATTTACTGACAGCCTGTGAGTGTGTGCTTGCCTTGATGCAGGGATTTAAAAGCACAGGTGGTAGGAGCGACACAGAACTGTTAGTCGATTGTGGTAAGGATTATCAGAAGGACGTAGACTTTGGTGAGAGCGGGGTCAGAGGTTGAAAGGGGCCAGGTGGAGTCTGAGTGGATGTGGTTTTTGGGGTAGGTAAGGGGGAGGCATAAAAGGCACAGGTGTGGTGATAGACAGGAACACTGGATGAAACATTTATCCAGGCAGATGGAAGTTGGAAGAACTCAAACCTTGGTGGATTAGTTTATGTGGCAGTGAAAATTGAAAGATTTGGTTTCTCTGTGTGTGTGTGTGTAACAGCTGATCATCCACAGATGGGTGCTGGTTCAGATTCCTGCCAAGGGGTCCATTTTCTCTCCATTTTGCCATTGTAATCCGGCGTAACCCGTTGTGTTGTCGACACCGTCTCAGGTTTCGTGTTCTTACAAAAAAAACAAACATTCATAATGGTGCCACAGACATACACACACGGCACACACTGAAAGGTCGGCTGAAAACCTAAACAGTGCGCTCTCACTGGGAATCTAAGAGGAAGTTTTAAAGAAGAGCAGGAAATCGTCACATGTAACCTGGAGGAAGGTTTTCGGAGCTGAGTGAAAAGTGGGATCGTTTTTAGCTCAAATGGCAAAACAATTTTTTTTTAACTCGTATTTAGTATAACTCTAACAAGATATCACTAAATTCAAACGGCACAGTATTCCCATCAAGTTAAGTCTAGTCTGTCTGGTTACTGTCATCATCTGACATAATCTGGTGAAGGAAGTTAAAGATACAATTTTGTTGTATTTATGTTAGAGACTCTTATTTTAAGGGAAGAAAGAAAGTAGATCTTGAGTTGTTTTGACAGAGTTAGCAACTAAGGGCTGCTCGACTGGCTGGGAGAGAACAGGCATAAAAAAAATTGAAGGATCCTCCACCGTTTTTGAATTGTTTGGCATTTTGCGGTACTCAGTAGAAAAAAGAAAAAAAAAACGGAACTAGTGAGTGACTGATCTCTAAGCTAGCTAGTAACTCTAAATATGGTTTCAGCTTTGTGGCTTTCCGTCATCAGTAAACTAAAAGGATATCTCAAAGTTGTTGTTTTTTCTGCAATGCCTTTTGATCCTTTTCATTTCAGAAAATTAAATTCACAACTCAAACTTCAACTGGATCATTTTAGTCTACATATGGATTCCTTAAAACACTGCGATTTAGGAAACACTATTTTTTTATGTATTTGAAATGCTCACTTTTTGTGTTTTAACACATAAAATATAAATATTTGGACTAATGGAAGCTGTACTAGATTATTGTGTGCTGATTGAAGTTTTTTTTTTTTTTTACAGTTTGTGAAAATCTCGTTATCATGAACCTAGCAGGTCATATAGCCTAATGTATAGTTATACCTCTGGTTTCTACAACAAATACTAAAGGTTAGGGTAAGTATAGCAAACTTTATCAAATAAAATCCCAACGCTGTTGCCCTGAATTTGCATCTTGACTGTCATTAGCCCGTCAGTTTAAGGAGGTTTTATTTGCTTAACCTTTCAGCAGATCTGAGGCAGGTAACCCAACACATCCATACGAGCCCCGGCAACTGTAAATACAACCTCCACTCTCTGCTCCCCATACCTGTCTAATTAGCGGCAGTTAGCATTTGTCATCGCATTTAGGGGTGAAGATTAAGAACACCTCTCAATTAATCTGCAATCAGCCTGTTTGTTAATTAGCTAACCTGTTCTAAGTGGCCTTCGGGGCTCTTGTGTAATTAGCTAAGCTGCTGGGAAGCGGGCCCGTGTGTTGACTTTGACCTAAAACGTCCACACAAACAATCTACACACACTCACACATATATTTAAATTTAAATAAGACAATCACTTCGCAAGGCATCTGCAGTAGCGTTCAAGTGGGACAGGAGTCGATGTAAATTACATGCAAACACAAACACGGGAGAGAGAGAGAGGAAGGAAGGAAGAAAAAAGAAAAAAAGAAAAGATAAACTGTGAACACCCACACGTATTTATTAGTGGTGCACTCGGGTCCCATCCACGTAGCAATATTTTCGCATTGTCACGCCCGCATTGATAACGCTGATTATTCCTCCCTTCACTCCGAGGTAAAACTGCGTCCCTCAAAAGCATTCTTCGATAAAGCCAAATGAGGAAAAACCCTACAGTACCCCCCTCCATCCCTCCTCCTCCTTCCTCCCTCCCTTCGTGCATTTACACCCTTTTGAACATTTCATCCTTTTCAAGTGCAACAACATCCCCACCAAAAATGAACAGCTTCTCCGTTGCTGTGTCGAGGCTTTATTTATTTGATTTTTTCCCCCCCCCCCCCCCCCCCCCCCAACTCCCATCCTTGCTCACTTCAAAGCCATTTGTTTACTCTGCTGCCTCCTGACATTGTCTGTGGTAATTAAAGGAGTGCGCTGAAATTTATGGTTTAATTATACGGGCCTTGTTATGCAGAGAGGACCAGGATAAGGTGATATGCTCAATAAAAATAAATAAATTCCATACGGATTTATTGAACTTTTTTTTTTTTTTTTTGTACGTACTCCTCTTCAGGTGTGTGTTTGCATTGCGTTGTTGTGCTCATGCCCCACCCCCCCCCCTCCCTTATGTATGCAAATGCGTGTCGGCTTATTTATGTATTGCCCCTGCAGGACGTGCTGCAGCTCGCTGTGCAGCGTGTGAGAATGAAATATGAAAAAAAAAAAGAAATAAATAAAGAGAGACAGATGAATTGCAATCGATCGGCGCTGGTTCACTCTATTGATCCCCGAACATGTTAAAGCCCCGCTGTACTCCATGAAGCGCTCTCAGTCAGAAAGCCCTCCCGCCTATTAACACATGCTTATGCTGTATATAGTGCGTTTTTCTCCTGGCCGTCGTTGTGTGCGTGCGTGCGTCAGGCGCGAGGGGCTGAGGGCCGCGTACAGAGAGAGAGGGTGTGTGAGAAAGCATCAGTGTGTTTGTGTGTGGGCCGTTGTGCTTGCCTCTGTAATGGAGAGTGATCTTGGCTGTGGCCCACAAGTAGCTTCTCTGAACTGATCTTTGAGTTGGGTATAAATAGTGTTCGCTCTATAAATAAAACAGCAGCACCTTGTACACACACACACACACACATACACAGAATCTCTCTCTCTCTCTGTCGTTCTAACACACACATTAAGTCCAGGCCTTTTTTTTTATCTTCATGGATCTCTCACCTGTCCGAAAGCAATCATATAGACAAATATCTCCGTCTATACTCTGCATAGGGATAAATAATCCCTGTATCATTCTCTAAAGGTCATAAAGAAGTAAGTCTTTGGACGTATCGACATATTTACCTCGGAGCGTGACCCAGACCAGCCTTGTTCTGGATGCCTACCAGATGTCCCACACAATATTTCAAAAACTAAATGTATTCCTTCCTTCAATCATGTCACAACCCCAAATCGCAAGCGTACGTTTTTCTTTATTGAGACTTTACGTGATAGCTTGACACGAATACGAACCTGAAGGTCACTTTTTTTCTTCTCCAAATTTTGTGCAAATTCAAATCTTTGACAGTGAGGTGTGCATTTGTGTTTCGATAAACTCCTGCGTCATCAGCCGTTCGTTCCTGTCGAGCCCTGTGAGGTTTAGTAGAGAGAGCGGACAGCATCATGAAGACCGAGGGACACAGTAGTGTTGTGGGGACGTTTTAACGTCTTACGCAACGCTGTTCCAGTGTTTTCACGTTACCATGAACTCTCCATCCCCGTCATGCGACACGGTGGTGGCAGAATCATGCTGAAGGGGAAAGGGAAGGTGGTAAAAGCTGAGGTTGTGGGAAGATTTAGTAAACCCAGAACAATCCTCGAAGAACTTTTCTTTAAAAAAAAACTTCCTGCACTATTTTGTAACATTTTTACTTTTTTTATTTTATTTTTTTAAGATGTAGAAATTGGGACAGAAACTGCAATATTTGCAAAGGGGTGCTAAATACAAATACACGCCACACATTTTAGATTTAAAGGATCGTTTTCCTTCTACTTCATAGTTAGGCGCTACTTCTTGTTGGTCTATAATGTAATATAATATTTCCAGACATATATATATATATATATATATATATATATATATATATATATATATATATATACAATATTGTATAATATAAATACAGAACATATTTGTGTAAATTCTAATGTGACAAAGGTTCGAGGTATTTAAGTACTTTATACTTTAAGGCCATGTAGGTCAAAATACAATCGACATATTGAAGAAAGAAGTTTTACATTCAAACAACCTGAAACCTATCAATGACTTTGTGTGAAACCGTTGAATTTCTATGCATTGCCGCCCAGAGCTGATCCAGATATGGAGCAATGCTTCGAGAATCTGGAGGCTCGGAGGCCAGCGTCGCCGCCTCGATACCCTACCCGCTTACGAGGCAAAAACACACAGCCTGCTTGACCGAAGCATCTGTGGTATGACTTTACATAATGCCACAGGCCAAGTGTAACTCAACATGACTTGAAGCGTTTGCATAGAGCCACACAGGCAAACGACTACCAGGAAAGCCGGCGGTTAGCTCGCGGAATATCTGCCAATAAAATAGCATTTCCACACTAATCCTGTTTGCACAGCACTTATTCGCTTTCACATCACTTTTCGCGTCAGTCCGTAACAGCAGATATGTGTCTGAAGAGTAACCTGTCCCATCCGCCGCTGTCTGCCTGGCTCAGACTCGAGCCAGGGGTGTATTTGAAACGGAGGGGGGCGCAGAAGAGGAGAGGAGCGGGGAGATAAATTGGTACAGCGAGGTGGAATGCTGCAGCAGTTATTTAAGGCCCTGTAGGTGCTGCTTAGGCCATATGCTCCCATTATTCCGCATGGGAGGGGCCCACGTGGGCGTGGGAGTGAGGCTGACGAGATGGGGGGGGGTATTAGAGGGGAGTGAAAAGGAGGAAGCTAGCTGAGGAAATGATTTTAAAGAGAACCCTGCTATCAAGCGGAGGAGGCATTTTAAGGAGGGTTGCAGGAGAAGAAACTCAGATGAGATTGAGAACGGATCAGCTTGGATGGTAAACGGTCACCTTTTCCTCTCAATATCCGGCGCTCTCGCCGCTGTCTTTGCATAATTCATCTCGTCAGAAATTGAGGCAGCGCGGAGCGTAATTCGGAAACTTTAGTGTTTTCTTATCATCAATTAAACACAACGAGGTCCTGATAAAATCCTCCCACATAAACTTGGTTACTTGTTGACTTCCTAGAAACTCTTTTTTTTTCCGGTTTTGAACTGAACGGCGATTGGGACGACGGAGATGCACAGTGAACTCACGCGCTCCTTCCACCCTCGATCCTCAGACTTAGCCCTCTGCTGTAGATGGCTCAGTATTTATCCGTTCAGAAAAACAAGGCCCACACGCAGCTCATTGCATTTCGATTCATATCCCCCTCTCTCTCTTTCTCTCTCTCCCTCTCCTTCGCTCTCTTTATTTCTTCTTCCTCTTCCTGTCTGCTCTGTCTCTTGTCAGGATGAGGCCCAGGTTCCTGATCAGGGCACTGCTCTCGTGTTAGCCGCTTCACGGGAAGCACATCCCAGCATTCCCTCTGACACGCCAGCAGCAGCATTACCATAATTGGCTTTTCTACATGACGGGACAGAGGAAATAATAATGTCATTTTATTTACAGCCCTCTTGTCCCAGCCCGAGAGCTATCAGCCGCCCCTGCCCCTCACCATCCCTCGCCCCCACCGCCCCTGCTCTGCACCATGCGCTGACATACACCCCCTCCTCCTCCTCCTGCTGCCTCCGTCTCATCTCGCGCCCCTTTCCTGCGCCGGGCGTAAGCCGCGTTCTGCCACAGCGTGTAGGTCAAGCGATGGCTTTTTGATCAGCTCCTGTCCAAAGCCATCAGGGCTGAGAGGCACGTAATGGAGAGCGGGGTGACAAACAGAATCTGGGGAAGGAATAAGACTGCCAGTTTCCTATTAGGGGCCGGCCTAAACGGCCTCGGCCCTCCCCAACCCGTGCCCACCACCTAGACGTTCCACCCCCCACTATCTCCTGCCACGGACCCTCTCCTGCACCGCCTAAATCACATGAGTGAAGGGGTGCGTGATTGGACATTAGTGCCGCAAATGACTGCGGTGATTGCCCCCTCTTCCCAAACCCACATCAAATAAATAAAGAAATGTGTGTAAATAAATAGAAGGAGGGGTGTTGGAGAAGAAAATGGGGCCGGTGGTGAAAGGAAGCCGAATCGTTTCATCCCCATCTCTCTCTCTCTCTCTCTCCCTCCCTCCCTCTCTCGTCTCATCGCCTTTCTGCCTTTCTTATCTGGTTTGTTTGGCTTTGACAGCGGCCAAATGGTGAAGCTCCTCGGGCCTGACAGAGAGTTATATTGATTTAACAACCAGCAGACTCTCAGCAAAGAAAAGGGGAAAATGCAAAAAAAAGATAATAAATAAATATCCCAGAGAGGGCGAGAGGATAGCAAAGTTTTAAAAAGTAGTGATATGTTTCTTGCCTCGCTCGTTGCCAAAATGCTGAGCTGTTGGCCGGTTGTGTTTAATTTGGCAACTTTACAAGAATCAAGATGTACAAAGAGATACATTGCAAATGAGGAAGAATGTTGCAGACATGACCTGTACTGGATGGTGTTCTAGTGCGAGATTCAGTGTTGCTTTTAGGTAGGACTCAGGGCGTTCACCATTTGGAAAAAGGAGAAAAACATCATGCATACAGTAGGCCTACCTTGCACAAATATAGGACATCACTGAACTCATCCACATTTTGTCTTACAACCACAAACTTGCATGTTGATAAACTTGTCCATTATTGCCAAGTAGAAGGGAAAAGTTTAGTTTTGACCATTTTAACCAATAAAAATGCTGCGCATAAAATCTAAAAAATAAAATACTCTGAAGTTTGGAGGTTGTAAAATGACAAAATGTGAAGAAGTTTCAGGGGTTTGAATTCCTTTGAAAGGCACTGCAACTGTGTGTTCATCTGAGCACAAGGCCATGCAGCCTTCATTGCATTGTGCTATCTCAATATCTAAGTTAAAGAGTGCAGAATATTTCAACATTCAGTAGTATTCAGTATTTTTATTTCGTCCCAAGCCAGAATCAAGACCCCTTACATCATTTAAGGAGTCCTTCAGGAACACTCCCATTTACATAATAATCAGGAAGTCAGATAGGGACCAAACGCACTTGAGTTCTTTTAAAGTTCTTATCCGAGGTGATATAGCTGGCTTAGTTTGTATTATACTATGTAGCTAAAGACATAGAAACCTTTGATTAAACAATATTTAGCAGTGCTAGTCAATATTATTGTGCAATAGGGCTATTTTAAGACATCTTTTTAGCATATACGGCTTCCATTTTTTTCAAAAATCTTAAAGGATTTGATGTAGATTTTACGTGATAGACCAAAAACATTTAGAGCATAACTGTGAAGTTGAAACAAGATGGTGAATGTTTGTAATTTTTTTTTTCTTTAAATCTTAAACTCCTGCACTGGATTTGTATTCATTCCCCATGAGTTGCAAGTTCGTCAAACCACCTAAAATATCAGCTGCAGGTTTTACGGGCTCCGTCGCTACAAGCTTTGCACGTGTAGAGACTGAAATATTTACCTGTTGTTCTTCGCAAAACAACTCGGTCAGACCGGATGAAGATCGAATGTTCACTATCTGTGAAAATCAATTTCTAATTCTGTCATGGATACTCAGTTGGTTTTACATCTGGTTTTCGACATGGACACAGTAACATGTTTTGCTGTAAACCATTTCTTTGCAGTTCTTTCTGGGTGTTTAGGGTTGTTCTGCTGGAAGGAGAACCCTTCAGCACTGTCTAAGGTGTTTTACGACCTCCTATTCACGCTGTGCATTTTTCGGCCGTTGCAAAGGACTGCTTCATGTCACTGTCACTAAAAGCCGGCAGATTCCAAAGATTGCAACAGTACAATGTCATATAGACTGCCTTAGCTGCAAAGCATAACAAACAATAACGAGCTTCTTTTTTGCGCCACATGTTCTTGCGTGTAGCTTCCATTGTTACTAATGTTGTTGCTGCAAGTGTCCCCTTGTACTCCTTGGGCGTCACACCCTGGGTTTACGTTCATTGGCCAATTTCAGACTGGAATTGTAGATTTTCTGACACCGCTTGAAGACTGGCGGAGGCTGTATTTGTTTTTGGGAGTGCTCGATAAGCTGTCGGGGGGGTCCGTCACATGGGACGCTCGTGTGCGTCGTTCTTGAACACAGCTCCAATTAAAACGAAGAGCCCTAACCCTAACGAACAGCCACCACTATGTTTCACCGTAGGGTTAGTCTGTTTAGTGCAGGGGTCTCAAACTCCAATCCACCCCAGGGGGCCAGTGTCCTTCAACATTTAAATTTGTTCCCAGTCCAAAACACCTGAATAAAACTGTTTTGTTTCCTCATCTGCAGAGTTAGGTGCTGATGAACTAATTTTTTGATTTAAGTGTGTTGAAACTGAGACATTGGTTGCAAGACACCGGCCCTCGAGGATTACAGTTTGAGACCCTTGAGCCCCTAAACCAAGGGCCTCAAACTCCAGTCTAAACTTTAGGGTGACTGTGGTTTTGCTTGAAGACTTCCCGTCACGTGACAAGGGTTATAAGAATATATTGTTCCTTATTCTTTTCCTTGTTTCTTTTTTATTAATGCAGCACTACTAGGAGATCAGTGACAGAAGGGTGATAATATATACATGTATATATCAATATATCTTTTTTTTTTTCTGTGTGCGTGATGGTTCTTATATGGCTTGGCTGGTGGCGGCCTTGATCGCTGCTACTTCTGACAGCGAGTCTGCCGTCCCGTCCTGACCACGCTGCCGCCTGTCTCCTTGATGGCGTCGTGTCCCCCAAGCAAAAGTGACAGGCGCTTTGGCGCCCGTGCAGATGGCCCTGCTCACAGGCATCACCCACTCTGCAAAGCAAACCACCAGGGACGGCACGCGATCCCCTGCCCCTTCCGGAGTCCGTCCGCGTCGCTGCAGGTGGGGTAAGGGGTGGGGTGGGGGCTGCAGAGCTTAATCTGCTCGCCAGTCAGAAACACGCATCTTCGATTTGCGGTGATTGAGCTGGTGTGCAGCTTTTGATATTCCCCCTTCACCACGCCTCGCATTTCATCATCCTGTCCGAACAGATGCAGATGAAGCGATCAGACTCACGCTAACCACATTTCATCGCTAATGTTGCACGCTGACGGCGTGCAAAGCCGCCCACTTTGCTGCCTGTGATTCCTACAGATGTCGGCTCCTGCCAGTCTTTTGCCTGTGTGCTTTTGATATCTCCCCTCTTTGTTGTTTCCATGACAACATGGCAGGACAGGAATTGATTGACAGGGATCGTCAAAGGGTTCCCTGGCGACCTGCTCATCGCTGGAAGCCCCTCCCTGCTGCATTCTGTTTTTTGTCTCTCACCCTGGAATATTTCTGGTCTGCCACCCCTCAACCTGCTCTCTGAGCCTGTTTGTGTTAAACACTGCCAAATATTGGGGTGTAGCTATTTTTTTGGCCAGAGCAGACATTAGTTGCTCACGTAGGTAATTCCTCCCTCATGTTTGCACGGTGCCGCTGTGCTTGTGAAAAGTGGACAGCCGTTCTCTGGGAAGGTTTGTGTTTTTGTTTTAAATGGCTGATGCGTATTGATAGCCCCGCTTCTCTGGCAACGTGTTAGGAAGAGAAGAGGTGCTGGAACAGGAGACGCTCTGCAGATGTGATGTAGGGAGAACAGCACATAATGCTAATCTGCTGTGTTAGGGATTTTCAGGAGTTTTAGAAACTGTCTCGGTCTCAGTCTGTCAGTTGGATTGAAGCGCAGCCAGGTTCTCCTGGAGTGCTCCCATTTCACAGAAATCTTCTCAGCCATTAGGGGGAGAATGTTGCTCATTTGGGGAGGGATGTATCAGCGGGTGCCCGGCGAACTCAGACTTATAGGCAACATTATGGCTGGTGGCTGTGGGTTCGCGCTCTACAAGCGAATGCATGAGCTGTAAAAAGTGCTTGCACGGATACGCACGGGAAGGTAAGCGCGAGGACAAACTCGCACTTGCAAAGGCGCGCGCACACATGCGCATCATCATCATCATGCAGTCACAGTTGATGGTGCAGCTGCTCCCCCACCCCCTCCTCCACCCATCTCCTCTCAGGCAGCAGTAAATGGTGCCAGTGTATATATATCAGGTATTATGTCCACTTAGATTATGATGTGACAGGTTAGCGTGCCGTTTGAAGTTGACAGCACATCTGTTTCATCAGGAGAGACTGATACTGGCATCTAGGACGCACATCTCACCATGCAGGAAGGAGATAAAGGAAGAAGCTAGGGGGCTGTCTTTCCTGTCTCCCTGCTTCACTCTCTTATTCCTCTCCCTATTTTTTTGCTCCTACAGCCCTTCTCTCTACCACCACCTCCTGCTCACTTTTCCTTTCTTCCCCACATATTTGCATTCATTTATCCCTTCGTTACTCTCTCTCTCTCTGTTTCTCTGTCTCGGTAGATTACTCATCCTTGCCTTACTACCACAGGCATACACATATCTTTTCTAGGGACGAGTTTTGTGGCCAATTTCCAATTATGGTATTTAGATTTCAAACTATCTTTAGCATCTAGTTGGCCTGATTACCATTTGTAACTCTTATTCAGAGCATTGAAAGGTAAATCCTTACCTTAACTCTGACATTTGAGACACATTCGGCTTGTAGGTTGAAGGCTTAAAAGGATACGTTTACGGATGTCCCGTTTAGTTTGGTTTGTTGTTGCGTGTAAATGCCAGAAGGTGAATTTCTATGCCTGTATATCGTTTAAAGTAGGATTCAGCATATTTGTTGAAGCTTACCTACATTAGAACTGCTGATTTGTGGTAATTAAGAATCCTTGTTTGCACTGCTTTGGAAAAAATCGGCATGAGTCATCAGCTAATATAACGTGTGAAAATATCGGTCAGTTCTGATCTTGAGATCGGGACATCCTTAGGTAAAATAAAGCATTTTTGCTGTTTTACTTTTAGCCTTCCTGTTTTCTGCTGAGTGAGATGTCAGTACATCTATTACTGCTCTTTTTGTGCTTCCTCTGACTTCATTTTTAGGCTCCTCGCTCATTCTAAAAAAAAAACAATTTTTGAGCCTCTTTACCATTGTAAGAACTTCCACCCAGAGAAGGGTTGCTGCTAGCACGGCCTGTTAGAATATAAACGTTCTGCTTTTGGAGTTAGACTCCGAATCGTCTTTTTTGACCAATATTATAGGCACAAACAAGGACTTCAGTTTGTATTAACAACTCCAAACAAGTGTTAGCCCACAGATACTGATTGTAGCCAACTCTAATACCTCTATCAGGTCTATGACAGACACCTAAGAAACACATTCAAAATGTCCTCCTGCGGTAAGGGGGAATTATTTATTAATTGGGAACAGAAGCAACATAGCGGATCACAGGTGTCAGAGACATTCAAACCAGATTTTTACTTTTACTATGTTGCATAATATATTGGCGGTTAACGTGATTAATTGTGTGCCATCATGAATGTTAAACATTAGCTTAACCAGAACGCTGGCAATAATTTTGAATAAAGGACACACAGTAGTAGAAAGCTCAAAATATAGCAGTTCCACTTTGGTGTAATTCCTTTAGCCTTCCTGTTATCTGCTAATGTTTCACACCCTGTTTAAAAGCAGAATAACTAGCGAATAAGTGAACATATCTTAATAGAAAATAGTTTTCTTTCAAATTGTTTTATACACCTTAAGCTTCACCTTGCATTTCCTGTAAAAAAAAAAAAAAAAGCAAAAGAAAGAACCTCCACACCACAGCGGGGTATGTTTACTGGTCAGCAAAAAAGACTGGTCACTGGTCAACTAAAATCATTCTGGTCAAGTCAAAATTGTAATTTACGAAAACTTAAACATCTTTGAAGTACAATTGTACTTATATCACCTGCCAGTTACTGATGGAACTTTGGAGATCATGAACTTTATGGAACCTGATGAATCAGCTAAGAGAAAAAAGGAGAAAAAAAAGGGAGTTGAGCATGCAAAAATGGAGCTGGGCTAACAAGGCCAAACAGTCAGAGGATTCCTGGGGAACATGAGACACGTGTAGAAGAATAGATAACTGAGAAGGAAAAGGACAACTGTCAGAAGCTCAGCTATTTATTTTTACCCTTGGAGGCTTTTTTCATCACTGCCTCTCAGAGCCACATGTGTGTAAAATACACAAAGCTCATGCATGCATGCATAGTCACATACACACACACTATGAATAAAAGCCTGCATTTCCAATCATTGAGTATTCATTCCTTGTTATTTTGTCAGTGGTCCTGTTAGTGTGGCGTTAATTTTTTATTTCACTGCGCTGACCTCTTTTTTTCCTCTTTTTTCTGCATTCCAGCATACATGCCAGAGGATGAGCTTAAGGCAGCTACTCATGATGAGGAAGAACACCTGCAGGATGATGGCCTCTCTTTAGATGGTCAGGACACAGAGTTCCTGTGCAATGATGAAGAGGAAGATGCGGATGGAGGCCAACCACCCAGCTATAGAGACTCTCCACTCAGCAACGGTACTAACCCGGATGCTGGATATGGGTCTCCACTCAGTGACGCTAGTGACAGACTTGCAGATATCAAGAGCACCTCTTCCAGGGATGGTCAGGAGAGGGAAGGCTCTGCTCCACCCTACCGTGCCAACAACGGCCTGTCTTTCCAGGATAGCCTGGCACAGATGAAAGCCGTCTATGCAAACCTCATCTCAGATGCCTCGTGGTCTAGCATCACAATGGACATCATGAAATCTAAGCCTGCTGCAGCTGGCAGTGTTAACACTGCCCATACGACACCAGAGCCTGTCTCTTCTGTCTCTGTCTCACCAACTACAGCCACAAACAAGAATAGTGTGGTGAACATGATTAACAGTAACCACAACGGTAGAAGTTCCACCAACGCAGTCAACCATACAAGTAATGTGAGTGCCAACACCAATGGTACAACAACGAGCTCTGCAAGCAGCCACAGTGCAACCAGCAGCAGTCAAAGCAGTGCTGGTGGAGCCAGCAATGGAAGTGGCGTAGCCTATGACTGGCACCAGGCAGCGCTTGCTAAAACTCTTCAGCAGACACCATACCACCTTTTACCTGAGCCTAGCCTCTTCAGCACAGTGCAGCTCTACCGGCAGAATAACAAGCTGTATGGCTCTGTTTTTACTGGTGCAAGCAAGTTTCGCTGCAAAGACTGCAGTGCTGCCTATGACACACTGGTTGGCTTGACGGTCCACATGAATGAGACAGGCCACTATCGAGATGACAACAAGGATAAAGACGAGGACCAGGGTAAGCGTTGGTCCAAACCGCGAAAGCGTTCTTTGATGGAAATGGAAGGGAAAGAGGATGCTCAAAAAGTACTGAAGTGTATGTACTGCGGCCACTCGTTTGAGTCCTTACAAGATCTCAGCGTACATATGATCAAGACCAAGCATTACCAGAAAGTGCCTCTCAAAGAACCAGTGCCAGCCCTGGCTACTAAGCTGGTGCCAACCTCAGCTAAAAAACGTGCTATCCAAGATGTTATAGCCTCCCCATGCTCCCCAGACTCCATGCATGCTGGTAGTGGTGGTGGTGGTTCTGTGTCTCTTGGGGATATGGGCAAAGACTCAAAAGCTGCAGCTAATCCCTATGTGACGCCGAACAACCGCTATGGCTACCAAAATGGTGCCAGCTACACATGGCAGTTTGAGGCTCGTAAAGCGCAGATCCTTAAATGCATGGAGTGTGGGAGCTCGCATGACACACTACAACAGCTGACTGCCCACATGATGGTTACAGGACACTTTTTGAAGGTTACAAACTCTGCATCTAAGAAGGGCAAACAGCTGGTCTTTGATCCAGTCGTAGAAGAAAAGATTCAGTCAATTCCACTACCCCCAACCACCACCAGACTCCCTGTCCCCAGTACTGTTAAATCCCAACCAGTATCCCCTGCCCTCTCCTCTGGTTCTGAGGATAAGAGGGAAGGGTTAGAAGATGAAAAAGTTGAAGGGTGTGAGCCTTTTGAGAAAAAAATCAAGGAGGAAAAAGATGATTCAAGTGAGAAATCCGAAACTGATACTACATCTTATAAATACCTTAGAGAAGAAGACCTTGAGGAAACACCTAAAGAGGGTTTAGATATACTTAAATCTCTTGAAAACACTGTATCCAGTGCCATCAGCAAGGCCCAAACGGGCACTCCTACATGGGGTGGCTACCCCAGCATTCATGCCGCCTATCAGCTTCAAGGTGCAATGAAAAGTTCAGCTACTGTGCTTCCCCCAACCGTCCAGAGTGTTCAGATGCAGCCAATGTTTAACAGCGGGCTACGAGGTCTGGTGAGTGACTCCAACTCCGTCATCAACTCTCCTCGGAGCCCTTCCTCCCCAACTCTCCTCAGGAGCAATGTCACTGCCATGGAGGAGCTTGTTGAGAAAGTGACAGGAAAAACTGCCACTGTGAAGAAAGAAAAGGAGGAAAAGCTTATCAGCGTAGAGCGATGCAGGCCACCGTCAATAGTAAAATCACCTTCTCCTGCACTGAGAGAGCAGAGAGAGCATTTAACATCTCCGAATGACCTTTCTGTAGGTAAACCAGCCGGACTGAGAAGTATCAGTCCAGGTAGTGTAGACTCAGAGCTTATTTGTAAAAAGGAGCCCAAAGAAAGTCTATTGGATGGCCACAGTAACCCTTCAAAAAATAGCTCTGAGGCATCCCAGTCTCCAGTAACAAATGGGAACAGTCTTGGCATAATCACTGATCACTCACCTGAAAGTCCTTTCATCAACCCTCTGAGTGCACTCCAGTCAATCATGAACACGCATCTAGGAAAGGCTTCTAAACCTGTGAGTCCGGCAGCAGATCCGCTCTCTATGCTTTACAAAATCAGCAACAGCATGATGGATAAACCCTCTTTTACCCCAACTCCTCCGGGCAAGGCAACAGAGCCCGTTAACCACTTCCAGCTGTATGAAAGTAATGACCAGCCGATAGATCTGAGTAAAAATAAATCCAACACTAATAGCAGTAACAATAACAATAGTAGCAGCAGCAGCGTGTTGTTGACTAAAAATAGTGTAAATGGCAACAAACCCCTTCTTTCCCTCCCTGATTCTGTCTCCTCCCCTCTGAGAGAGAATGCTCTGATGGACATTTCAGATATGGTGAAGAACCTTACAGGAAGACTCACACCCAAATCATCAACACCCTCCTCCATCTCAGAGAAGTCTGATGCCGATGGTAGTGCATTTGAGGATACCCTTGAGGACCTCTCGCCAGTGCAGAAGAGGAAAGGGAGGCAGTCCAACTGGAACCCCCAGCATCTTCTCATCCTGCAAGCACAGTTTGCCTCCAGCCTGAGGGAGACCCCAGAGGGCCGTTACGCAATGACTGACCTGGGCCCTCAGGAGAGGGTACACATCTGTAAATTCACAGGGCTCTCAATGACCACCATATCTCATTGGCTGGCAAATGTGAAGTATCAGCTGAGACGGACTGGGGGCACCAAGTTTCTCAAGAACATGGACTCGTGCCAGCCCGTTTTCCTCTGTGGTGACTGTGCCTCTCAGTTCAGGACTCCCTCCTCCTACATCAGCCACCTGGAATCTCACCTGGGCTTTAGCCTGAAGGACCTGTCCAAACTGTCAGCGGAGCACCTACGGGAGCAGCAGGCTGCCTCAAAGGTGATCACAGACAAAATGACATTCGGCAGCCCACTGTCAGCCTTGACCACACTGGAGGACGACACGGGCTCTGTGTACCAGTGCAGACTTTGCAATCGGACGTTCGTCAGCAAGCACGCAGTCAAACTGCACCTCAGTAAGACCCATGGCAAGTCTCCAGAGGACCACCTGGTGTTTGTCACTGCTCTGGAGAAACTGGAGAAGCTCGACAAAATGGAAAAAGTTTAATCAAGCAAATCCGTGAGCTGCTGAGGGAAAAGACTGACAGCTGTGGAACTGACTAGAATTTCATTGCACTAAAATGACATTGTTCACAGTTACTGCACTGGGCCGAACTGAGCCGCCAGAAGACAAGAAAATGAAAAAAAAAAATCAGTCTTACTATTTTTAGTTGTGACGACTGCCTGACTGGACCATTTCTTTCAATGTTGTTTCTTTTGTTTTGTTTTGCCGAGCTTTTTTACACATATTTTGTAAAATATTTATATGCTATTTGTCTGACCTGTGCATGCATTTTAGTGAAACAAGGTTAAACACGAGATTTGAATCTTTTCATGGCAAAAATACAACTACTGCTTCGATGGTGAGAGTGGCGTGGGGCATAAATCGGTGGAAGTCAGGACTGAAATACTTGATATCAAGAAAAGGAAGATTAAATGTGTACACCAAAAGAACGAAAGGAGGATACCTTGATAGACTGAAGTACAGTAGCACCTTAGACAGTTGAATTTGTGAAGAGGACATGTTTTCAAATATCTTGCATTTCTTAAAATCTGATTTGGAAAGATGCAAGGATTATCATTCCCACCTTACCCAACTCCTCTCCTTGTTATTGTTTATTTTTCCCCCACTGTTTTGAAATATTGAAAAGCCTGCTCATAAATCTGTTGGTGTGTTTAAAGACAAAAGATCATTTGGAAAATTAAGATGCTGCTTCTTGGTTACAAGTCAATCGGTTAAAGTGAACGGCTATCAGTATGCAAGTTTGCTCTTAAAAAAGAAACGTTCCTTGCTGTGAAGCATCCCTCTATAGCAATTTTTCAGTTGTTACGAGTTTCTCTTTCTGAATTGTGTTGCTTTCTTCAGCTGTAAAGAAAACAGTCCGTTACATGTAAATGACCACCAGTGAAATGTCAGTGCTCCATGAGACATATCTTATACCATTTAAAAAGGCTCCACATTCTTTGTATCTTAAGGTGTGTGCATTCTCTAACTTTTATATTGTCATTTTATATATAAAAATGATTAAAAATAGCATAAAAACAGATGGTGTACATAAATATATGCTGTAGAGCTACAAAATGTCATTTTCTAAAGAAAAATACAAATTAAGCTACTTTGGCTCGGTTTACAGAAATAATTTTAATTATACTTGCATCCAATTTGATGCATGAAATGGTGTGGAAAATAAATAAGCGATGCACAATGACTATACATTTCAATGTTTTATTGACATATTGTAAAAAAAAGAAACAAAACAAACTTTTTAGCACCAGTTAGTTTGTTTCCTTTTCTTTCTCAATTGTAAAATAAACCCCAAAGCAGTTGTTAACAGTCAGATATTTGTGGTTGTGTGTTCTTTTGTCATGGTGGTGAAATAAATCCCAGCTTTATAGATATTTGCTCTCAGGCAAATTAAAGCATTCACATCCATATCAAATCCTAACCCAGTGTAAACGGATTTCTTTTCATGGTTATTTTAAACACGAGCGTTGTAGAGGTGCCATTTTAAAATGGCCCCCTGTAGCAGCACATTTGGTTTTCTGGAATAGCGCGCTTTAACTTTTGGCCAGAAATTTTGGTAGGTAGAAAAACGAAAGAAGAAAAGTTGTTAGGGTCATACTTGTAAGTGATGACTAAGCTAAATCATACCGCCAATGATTCTGATGATAAATATGACGAGGATGATAAGCCTGTAAGTGGGCCTATTGTACTCTTAAAAACCCATGCTAAGCTTGTGACTGGTTTACAGAGGGCCCTTCTGAATGAGTCAGTGTTATATTAATGAAAGCTGTGTATACTTTTGCTTTTCTTCTTAGAATAGAATCAGATGGGTGTCTACCTAAGACAGACTTGCACAAAGGATGTTATTAAAGAAAATCTTAACAGATTCGTTAGCACCCCTAGTACAGACAAAGTAAATTATTTGCTTTTTTGCTATGGCAAATCTTGTACTAAAAAATGTAGAAAAAGTCAAACTTATTCATCCACTAAATGCATTTAGTGGAAGTCGGCTGAATGAAAATGAAAATATCCCTTGTGGTACAAAAACATGTTTTTAGCTAAATCAAAAAGCATTCAATCGGAAAATGTCATCAAAATCCATCTACAGCCTTCTGAACTATGTTGCTGCCTAACAAACAAAAAGATAAACCCTGCCAAAAACATAACCTCCTTGGCGGAGGTAACAATGGTTGGTGCACTTGGTGATTATGCATAATATCACAAGGTGAAAGCATACATAAAGAGGGATCTTTGCACAATCTGTTCAGATCCTTCAGATCTCACTCCTCCTCTTGTCTCTCTAGGTCATCTCACAGATGTTCTGGAGTGAGATAGCCATAGAAGGTTGGGTTTGTGTCTAAAGAACAATTTATGTATCGATTTCCAGATGTCAAAGATCATACTCCTGTTAGAAGAATCAGGAAAAAGTGTTTTCAGTTTACTGTGTGAGCCCAGCAGTTTTTTTTCCTGGTTTATGGTGCCATGCACAAGGTTTTAAAAAAGGAAAAAGAACAGGCCCACAGCATAACAGATGCTCCACTATACTAAACAGTGGCCAGCTAAAAAAATAATAGAAAGGTGTTCTTTTCAACATGTTCAAAAAATTGTCTTATCTGAGCAAATAACATGTCTGTAAATTCACAGTAAATCTTTTTTAGGAAACTCCATATTGTTGGAAATACTTTTTTTTTCTGGAATAACTCGCACACAACCACTTAGTATACAGATAGCATCCAACAATTGCAAAAGATTTGCTGAAGATATATCTGCAATGAGGTCGGTTACCATCCTGATGAGTGCATGTGGTAGCAAGATAAACTTGAGTCCTCACCCAGTCATGTGTTAAGGAAGAAGGTCTCTGTGTTACATATTTGTACCCCAGAGAAACAGAAGATGATGGATTACTAATCACAATGCTTTAATGTAATTTGCTCGTTAAAAATGATTTTTTGAAAAGATGCTAACTAGATACCAAATGATCGAGTGATCCCAACCTGCTAATTTCCCTTTGTTTTGATCTAGCCTACGATCAGATTTTATTTTAATTCATTAAATGCGTCAAAAGATGACAAGAAATTAAGATAAATGAAGATAATCTAGTAATTCCTTCTTTTTTTGTTAGATTCAAAACTACCAACTCTATCAAGGAACTCTTTTATGTGTAATAGTGCTTTAAACAAGGAATAAAAAAATATGCAAGATTATGTAACTGTAATAAACATTTATTTTAATTCTTTGTTCACATCTTTACCTTTGGGGTATTTGATTCCATACTGGCATTATCTTTGATCTAGGACAAATATTTCACTTGTCAAAGAAGAAAATACTTAGAAAAATTCCCCAGAATTCACACATTAACATCAATCCTTTCCACCTAATTAGGGGGGGAAATATGCAAACAAAAATACATATCAGCATCCAATAATTTTTAACACCTTTTGTGACAAAAACTTCCAGATTCTAGAGTCGGATTTTGGCCAGATCCCTTTAATCTGGTTATCAGCTTTATTGTAAAATTGTATTATTGTTATTTCAAAAGCTTGAATGGATTAAATTCATATGGGGGCTTTAACATTCAGCTGATGTCTGACCCGAAAGTGACTTATTATGAACAGTGACCTCTATCTGATCCCTGTCCGGAAGGTATAGGCAGCCAGTTTTCCCTCTTCCTCAGGCGGCCCTGCAGGTGAAGCGTCCACATCAGGAATTTGATCTCTCATCTCACCCTCATGTCTCAACTTCCTGACGGAGAACTTTACAGTGCCGGGCCTTTGTACGGATGAAGCCGTGCTGCGGTGTTATGACTGCCATTCCTCGCAATCACAATATGTCTCGTGTCAGCCGAGTCAGTCACACGAGCACATGCACGTGCGCGCGCGCGCGCAGCTATACTAGCGCGAGGGTCTTTGTGCGGCTCCTAACACCTCCTCAATCTGGCTGCACGTCGCTGTGTTGATACATGGCTTCGGCGACAAAAGAAACACAAGCAGAGGGTAGATTAGCCCGACTGAAGACGCAGCCTTCTTGGAACGCAGGGGCCGCCCGATTTGGGTTCTGAAACAAACAAGGCAGATAAACGAGCGACATTTTGAGGGGGGGAGATAGTGTTCACTGAAGAGCAGAAATCAAAAAAAAAAACAACAAAAAAAACACCTTGAAGGGTTAATACCCCACAGCTAAAACCTGTAATTTTGCTGTGCCGTCAGATAGCTCCTGAGCCGATGGAGGCTCCTTTTTTCCCCTGCATTGTTAGAGATCAGCGCGCTGTTTCCTGCGCGTATTCTATGTAAATTACACGCGATAATCGCCACGCACGGCACAATGCTGGTTTCCCGTGGTGCAAGCGGAAACCGAGGGTAGATAAACGCAGGCTGGGCAGATTTGCATAGCCTTTGTGTTTTGGGCGCCGCTGAACGTGAGCCCTGAGGATTGGTAGGGATTTCCTCTAGGTTTTGTATAAGTAAATGCCTGCTTCCTCCCTGGGCTGAGACCATTATGTACAACAGACAGGGGCGGGTTTGTAGCAGAGGGCACAAAACGGAATAACAAAATCACCTGGGCTCGTGGGAGAAGTAACCTCAGCGTCTGCCGAGGTAGAACAGGGTTATGTCGGGTTTGCATGTTAATCCGTAAACTCTAATTCACTACATCACACCGAGAACAGGTGTTATCTGTTGGAGGCAGTGATGGAGAGGTGTCACCTTACAACTCGGGCTCACAGAGGAGTAAAGCTACAAAAAAAAAGGGTGTGTTTATCTTGTGAGGTTTGATTCCTTCTCTGAAGTACCCTTTTAAAGCTACAAGGTGTGGCATCGCCCTCGAAAAGGATGAGTGCTTAGGGAAAACACACCTGTGTTTTTTTTCCCTAGGTCTTTAGTTTGGGTTTGCATGATTCTGGTCGTTGTTCATGGCTTGTATGTGAGAACGGCCTGGAAATCATTGTCACCTAGAAAGACAAAAGCCCATGCTCATGTCTGTAAAGCTTGGAACTTTGCAGTACAGCTCCAACGTGCGGCTTAATACCCATTCCAGGGTACCTAAGACTAAACAAACAACGTCTGACTGAGAGTCAACAGATGAAGTGAAGAGAAATGGAGCCTTTGTTACCGATCAAACTAAAGTCGTACAAATCTGTTCCACTTCTGATAAAATGCCCCATTGTGGAGATTGCCTATCAGAAGGTACCAGCAGCCCTGTTTGGTAACGGATTCCTGTTTCAGTAGGTTTTGGAGTGAGTTTATAGCATGCATTCAATTTGCTACATAATGTACAATTCCTGCCATTTCTACTTTACATGTTCGCCACACTCCAAAAACTGCTGCTGGTTCTGCCGCTAGCACAGTTCTGAGTCAGATATGGACCAATCTAGTCCTGGTTTTATGTCTTCCAACGGGGTTGGTCTAAAAGGTTATAACTTAAACCAAAATAATGGCTGAAACGGCGAGAATATTGAGAGTCAGAGTTAGCACATTAATGCCAATTTAAGAAGCCGCAATCTGACAGAGAAACATATTTCTGTACTTGGGAGTTTCTTGTTTTAATGAAAAACTGCTACTGTATGTAATTCCTCGCTATGGCAGTTAAATACTTCCCTGTTTTTACCACAAAAATGATTTCAATTTACGAATTATCTTGATCTGAAAATAAATATAACACGTACAGTATTTCACTCAGCTTAAAACTTAAGTGTAATATATACAATAAATAGTTACATTAGCCTACTCCATTTGTGTTTATTGGCCCTGGTGTTTATTGCTTTTACTCTGGAATGGCATGCTTACATGAAGCATTTTTATTCCGATCAGGCTTTTAATCCGAATACTTGTGTCCATGTAAACGTAGCTATTGAGAGAGGTGGTTTATTCCGATAGTTGATCCAATCATGGTGCATGTAAACTCCTATTCCGAATGTAGGTCAATTCTGCGCATGTCTGTTAAGTCATACGCAGACGTCTAATACGTCGTCTTAATTAAATTTTTCTTCTTCTATGGCCGTTTCCCGTGTTTTAGATCCTTCTGCGCATGTCAAAAGGATTTATGCTGCTCAGACATGTAGCATTTGCATTTAAACGCCTTTTTTTAATCGGATAGATGTGAAATTCTAATCCAATCTATGATCGGATTAAAGATATTTTGCACATGTAGACGTAGCTAATGAGAGGAAATGAAAGGGGTTTTATGGAACTTCAAGTCCTTTCATGTTCTTAAAGTAAGTGTGTGTGTGGTTCTTTGTATATCCTCCCAGTCCTAACAGATAACGTATACTAAAATCAGTAGGATGAAGTTCTCTGTGTTCTGCTGAGACATGGCTGGGTATGTTACTTTTCCTTGATGTCACCATTTGTTAATTTTTCCTATTAAACGATCAGCTGATCATTTTTTGGGTGAAATTTTGTTATACAATAAGTGTCCTCAAGGGATCAGATAATTATTAGCCACACCAATCGGACAGAAAGTCAGTTTCACGTTCAGTTTCAAATGTCCAGCATCCCATAGAGCATAGCATATTATAATAATAATTAATGTTTTGTCAGTATTAAAGTTGTAATTTCATTGATTCTTTATCGGTGGGTATGTCTGGAGTGTATGACGGGTTAGAGCACCTGTACTCATGTGGCATCATTTTTTTAAAAGACCTATGGCAGACTGGGTTGTATGGTGACCTAGTGGTGTATGCTACAGTATCAGATGCGTAGGCTTAGCAAAGTAATATCACGTTTTCTGGTGCCGTTTTAATGAAAGGCTGATAGTGACAAATGTAGTATACGTTTTACATCAGTGATTGACAACAAGGTTAGAACATTTGTGAAATCTCTTTGATTAAAAAAAACAAAAAAAACAATCCCCTATAACAAAGAAGGTAAAAGGGAAAAAGGTAAATAGAGACGTCTTTTTTTTTTTTTTTTTTTTTTTAATTTCCTAAAATACCAAAATAAGCCCATTACAGGAACAACATTCTTCTTCAGCAAAAAATTCGCACACAAGTGTGTCTGTTGCTGTCCATCATGGGCCTTGTAGTTTTACAATAGCTTTGTAACACCAGCCAGAACTACATTACACGGATCAGATAAATGTACCTGGCTATTTCTTACTGATATTTTTCTTTTTAAATACAAGAAAGTAGAAAGTGAAGATGGATTAAAGCTAAATAGTACCCGTAGTATGGACTTTTTATAGCGCTGCAGAAACCCTATACTTAATATATGACAGAGCATAGGTTACAATACAATTAAGCCTACTGTACTCTGTTGGTGTTACTTTAGGTAGTAAGCAGCCTAATTTCTGTAGTAGTGAAGTGCTTTGAAACACTTTTATCTGGTCCTCAGGACTAGATGTGCAAGGGTATTTTACCAGAACTTTTAGCTTTTACTGAACTTGTGACCAAAACTTTGGCAAAAGTGTAAATGTTAACCGTGGATAATGTACGGTATGCTCATTTTCAGCCAGAATTTAGATATTACGACTTTTGACTCGCAAATGTAACCTGGAATGCGCCTTCAAAGTCAGACTAGCCACTCTGAATTTTTATGATTTTTTCTTTTTATTCAGCCGACTTCCATTTTGAATATAGTCACTCCTCACATCAGGAATAGCAGCTGGTGTGGAAACATGTTTATTTTACAAAACACACACGAGCTGAGTACCTCTGATATCAATATAACATGTAAAGCCTTCAACTCTAAAGTGGACAAAGTAAAGGCTAAAAGGTGTGTTTGCATATGGAAAGCAAAGCTTTGAAAAATGCTTGTAAGAGGTACTATCAACTATGACTGCCTGGGCTTCGCCATTTTGGAATCCCGACTTTTCCGACTACTAACTACTAACTGGAACGCTGTTTGGTCGGGTGTGACATCAACCCGAGCACCGAGTTCCAACTTGCAAGGTAAATGGAATCCACCAATAGATTGTTCTGACTTCTTAGGAAATAAAAGGCCTTTAGCTAACAAAATTTATCTCTAGTGTGACCAAACGTAAATAAAGTGACATTAACAGAATGATACAGCTTAATTTCCTAACCTAACCTAATCTTTTATCAGCCTTTGCTAAGCGAAATCAAATTCTTTAGTTTACAATGGCAATCTGTGAAAAATAATGACGCTCCTTTTTGGTATGTTTTCTAAAGCCGCAACACTTTGATCCCAGTTTTTGTTAAAGCTATCTTACTTTTGTCATAACAGCATAAACCCTGAATTTGGATTAAATTAATGACTCAACAGTTGACATGTAATTATGTAATTACAACGACTGGTCTTCGTTCATAGCAGTGTTCTGTTCTAGCAAGGAACTCTTACAGATTTTAGTCTATATGCTCTTTCTCCCAGCTCCACAGAACTGCCTTATATATTTCAGTCAAAATGACAACCAATAAAATGGGGCGTATACCTTTCTTTAACTCTTTAAAACACAATCAGACGGCTGACCAAAGTGTTTAACAGTCAAGGACAAAACAAAATTAAAACAATTTGAAAAAAAGTCAATTTTTTTTTTATAAGAATAGCATTTATATAAAAGAATGTTAAAAATAAAGAAAACAGAGTAAGTAAAATACTCGTGTTAGCAACAGAATTCATTATCTTTATATTGCTTATAGCACAGCATTGGTTTTACCGAGATCTATTGCTCTCAGCACTCTTTTCACTTCCACAAGGACACTTTTATTTTATTAAACATATTCCTCCCATTCATCAGAGCCATGCCACATTGTTCCAGGCAGCACACTGTGATCCTCAGACAGCAGCACCCCAGCTGGTGTCAGTCGCAGTGTATTTCGACTTTTTTCTCTCTCTCTCTCTCTCTCTTTTTGATAGACACGCAGCAGTCTTTCATCAAGGTGGGTTCATCTTGCTGTGGGACGGCTGATGTGACAGAGTTGTCTTTAGAGAAGGATGGTGTTTGACAGCGGCAGGCTAACAGATGTGGGAGATCATCTCAGTCTGCCGAGGCTTTAGTTATGATGTGGTGCTGGGTGCGATCTGCAGGTGTGTGTCGCCAGGCCCTTCATCCATCACAAGTCCGGACAAAGCATGGGGGAATGAAATGTTTCTTCCATCCTGGAGGATGAGGGATGTGGTTTTACAAAACAAGATATGATACCTATCAATTCTGTTCTTGCTCTGTCATTTTGTATTTTATTTTATTTTTCGGGGTCGGGCGGTTGGGGGTAAGAGTCTAAGGAAAGGGATTTTCGGAATCTGTTGGTTGATCCATAAATGTTTGTTTCTTAAAGGGAAATTTTAGAAAATAAATTTTTAGCTCAAATCGATGTTAAGGTAAAATTGAATATGAGAAAGTGTTAAAGTGACTAGAGTTTGGCTCTTTTCTACTAGGGTCAGTTTGGACTAGAACATGTTGAGTCAGGTTGGTACAGAACGGTCTGGTTGTGTTTCCATTACCATCTCAGGAGTGCTGCAGTTCCCTCACCTCACACCGCTCAGACATTAATCTGTTCATATCTCCAGCTTCTGAGCTGTATTCTTCGCGCCAGTAGGCTACTGATCTAACCAGCGATCTTTAAGTCTGTTGAGGCTCCAGCTCTGCAGCCTGATCCAGCCATCTCCCCCTCGCCGATCAACGCACAGATCTCCAGCTTCTCTGCTGCTTCCGGCGGCTACCAGCCTTCTTCCTCCCAGACACACCGGGCTCGCCAGGGACTTCTCCTTTCTGTCTCACGCCGACTTCGCCTGCTCTACCGCTTCCCGACCTGCATGTGGAACACGATAATAGCCCCAATCGCAGCTCCATTCCTCTCGGCACCCTGACAAAAAAATAAAATCACCCATCATTCACAGTCTTTCCGACGTTCCAGACGTCGATGCTTAAGCCGAAGTCTAGTCCACTCTCTCCTGCTGCTTGCTGGCCTTTAACCATACATGCTGTCCATTTCTGCAAAGCTATATATATATATATATATATATATATATATATATATATATATAAATATAATATATATATATATATATATACATATATATATATATATATGTACATATATATATATATATATATGTACATATATATATATACATATATATATATATATACTGTTTTGTTCCTATTTAAAGAAAATCTATTAAATCTATCTATCTATCTATCTATCTATCTATCTATCTATCTATCTTATATTTAAAGTTTTCATACCATTAGAATCTTGTTTCTTCTTGCCATAGGTGATTTTCTTTCCAGACCTTTCCTGTTCTGCAGCTAATCCATCTCTATTTGTCTGTTCACCTGGGGACATGCCTATAGCCACAATAATAATCCACACATGAAAGATTAATGATATATTTTCCTCCAAATGCTGTCTGTAGATGTATGTGTGTCTGCATGATTTAATCATTGACCTCTCAGGGATTTTTTTTTCCTTTTGTGTAAGAGAACAACTACCATGTTCCTGTCATTTCCTATTTCGAATCAAAGAGGTCAACGCAGAAAATGTCTCAAAACCAATTTGTGTTTGAAAAAGACCCTTGAGAAATAGTGGCTTGCGCTGCGTTTGATATGTACAAAGACACTTATCCCTTATCTATCTTTTCAGAGAGAAGGAGAGAAAGGGGGACAGAGATGGAGGGAGAAGTGCTCCAGGAATCAGTGCTGCCTCCGTGAGATATGATGCTGCTCGATTTTGATCATTGACATTTGCTTTTTCATGCATCCCGAAAAAAAAGAAGAAAAAAACAAGGCCTGCCTTCCATTAAGGAATTATTCAAATGACCTTCAACAGTGCATGTTTTCGTACAGTTTTGTTGTGAGAATATGAGAACACATACTGACATCTCAATTACTTATGCAAGGCTCAGAGTGGGCCCAGTGGATGCAATCACCGTGTGTGCAATCCTCAGTCACTCCAAATCACCAAAGCTCCCGGACAGACACACATAATTCAGACAAGTCAGACAGGATTTGCATACAAAGACGACCACAAAAAAGGAGGGCATAAATAAAAAATGCACTATCTTGGTTAGGGGGAGAACATGGGAAGGTGAAGAGTACCAGTAAACTCTTCAAAAGATGGTCTTGCTTATCTTGTTTTATAAATAAAACACTTTGACTAATATAAAGAAAAGTACAAAAGTATTGATATGTTTTGAATTTCATATTTTTTGCCATGTAACAAGAAAAAAAAAATCAGAATTTCAGTGTATTTCCCTTGTTTTTTTGTGACACGCAAAGACAAAGCAGAACGTAGCTGTGAAGTAGAAAAACGAAAAGGATCCATGGTTAAAAGGAAACCGTGCCATCCTCTGCAGTTTGCCACAAGTCATTTAGATGACACAGTAAACATATCAAAGATATTCGTCTGATCAGAAGACAGCTAAATTGAACTGATTGGCCTATTTACAAAAGGCATATCACCCTGAACACCCCACTGTAATGCAAGGTAGGGCCATCATCATGCTGTGGGGATTTTCTTCAGCAAAGGTACGGGACCATGATAAGGGTTAATGGGAGGATGGATGAAGCGAAATACAAGACAATCCACAAAGAAAACCTTTTAGCGTTATCTTCCAACAGGACCGCAACCATCTAGACTCTTTCTATAAAAATGCAATGGCATGGTTTAGACCAAAGAATAACTGTGCATTAGAATGGCTCAATCAATAAAGAATCTGCAGCTTTACTTGAAAACTGATCTTCACAGACATATCCATACAAATTGACTGATATTAAATACAAAAAATATATTTATATTTTCATAATAGGTTAAGGGATGTTATAGATTTTTACTAATAACAAATCAGTGAAAAACGTATTTTTCCTTTTACCTCACTGTTACCTAGAACTGTTTCCTAATCATGTTAGAGGGCACGCTGCCCTGCATGTATTCAATGTGTCCCTGCTTTAACACACCTGATTTCAACCGATGGCTTTTTTTCAGGCTTTTGCTGAAGTGCGATAATGTGAATCAGGTATATTAGACCAGGGAACCATCTAAAACATGCAGGGGAGTGTGCATTGAGGATCTTCTTCTTTATACTGGTCTAACACATACAGTACAGTCCCCAATATATCCTTTTTTTATTGCTTTTGCATGGTAAAAAGAAAAGTGTAAAACTCTCAAATGTTATATTAATATTTAGGGCAATTTGTTTGAAACAAATTTTTTGACAGTTTTTGGAAACTTTTCTTTGTGCCTCTCTATATAGCATTTGGTACGTTGTTGGGTCTGAAATGGCACACATAATAAAGCTCTACAATGGAAAGACTTATGAATATTAAATGATTGGGCGGTTTACACCGATGGCCCTATCAAGATGGGTTTGATAAACCAACAGCCACTGTTTTTCCTAAACGTGTTCATTGAACAAAGAATCAAACCCGACAACATTATTCATTGAGGCACACTGCGTATGCGTCAGCGGCAAAGTACAAAGTATGCAGGCAAACTCCAGTGATTAAATCAGCAGCAGTAATTTGGCATCAGTGAATAAAGCGCCATCTTAGTATGACCACCTAAAAGATTTATTTTTTTGGAACAGTTTAGTGATAATCCAGGTGATGAAAATCTTACATTGTCGTGTAAACTTTGCTGGCGGGTCTCAAGAAGCGACATTAGCAACATCAACAACAGCAAACTGGAAACAGCATATTGTCATAAACCATCCAGCTAGCCTTTCAAAGTATGCGCAAGTCGCCCAAAAAATAAAAGACAGTGATGACGTACCAAAACAGATCCTCTACCATACAAAACCAGATAACGGGGTACAGTAGCAGCAACTCTGTTGTCTTCTTCTCCCAGCTGCAGCTGGACAACCCGATATTACAGTATATTGTCGGAAACCTTCAGCCTTTAAGAGAAATCAAATGCCCAGCTTTCATGAACTTAGGGAAGGAATTGAAACCTTGCTTATTTATTTCCACTAATTGTTGCAATTTACAAACCAAGTTCCATAAAAAAATTTTGGGTAAACAAGTCAGAAAATACATGAACAGAAATTGAAAACTCGACGTAAGTTAATTAATGTTTAAAGGTTTTGCACTTTGAATATTACACTATGAGGTATAACCATAGTTTCCTATCCCAGTATGGTTCCCAGCTCAGATTGTTTAATAATTCTTCAAAAAATTACAATAAAAAGCTTTTTTTTCTTTTTCCCACAATATACCATATTGGGTAAAAGCTCCAGCTGGGTACAAGTTTGGACTGAAAGGGTGGCAACAATTAGAAACTGCCAGTATCCTGAGGAAACTAGGTTTGAAAAATAAAAAACAAAAAAAGAACTTTGAACTTGTTCATTTTTGAAACTGTGACCGTAGTAAAAAAAAAAGTGAATTATGAACTATGATCTGAACTAGCTCGTTTTAAAATGGGTGAACTGAACTTTTAACCAGTTCGCATAAAAAGTTAACTTTCCCAACACTGCCAACAGCTCCATACTGTCGACATCAAAGTGGGCGGGTACAAGTAAATTTGAGGGTTTGTGTCCACGGTCCATGATACGTTAGCAAAGCTTTGCCCTCACTCGCCCCTTTCTCTGCAGTAATCATAAACTTATGAATTTGCACAGGACAGCAGAGCGGAGAGAGCACAGATTTTTTGTGATGGGGTACATTTGACACTTCTCACTGTCTAAATGAAAATAACACGGTAAATATGGTTTTGAATTCTAGAAGCCCTTTGTGTGAAATAAGTAAAATAACAATGATAAGTATATAATTCTTTTTTTTCTTCTAATTTCAACAGAGTTGTTGAAAGGCCCTCAATGACCATCCAACCCAGATTCACACACAGGACCAAACGCTGTTGTCGCTCTTTACACTTTTTAAAACCTTCCCTTTTTTACTCCTTCTCCTTTTTTTTCCCCATTCAAATCTTCTGCCCTTCTTGGAGGTGACACACTGTCTTGTGGCGGATGATGGGTGCGTGTGTGTGTGGGGGGGCCTGCTGGAGGGGTTGGGGGTTGTAGGGGCATGCAAAAAGCCGGCTTGGAGGCTAACCCGGCATCCCGTCATTAGCGTTGCACGGCGGAGATGCAGGGGCACCCTGACACATGTCACGGACAGCCAGCCAAGAGCCCACGTATGAAGCTGACACGCCGCGCATAATTTATCCCGTGACACGATCTGCATGTCGAGTTGTTGATCTGCTGTGTTTGGTTTGGACATGGGCGCTCTGGCAGGGGAAGACAGAAGGGGCGGTTATTATGCAGGTGGGGTGGCTGGGAGAAGGGGGGGGGGGACGAGGGCGAAGAGGTTGTTTTTCGAGGGACAACGATGGTGGTGGTGGTGGTGCAGGTGGTGGGGGCGACACGTTTGTCATGTCCACTGAGAAGCAACATATACATAAACAAGTGCATTCAAATTCACCAACGCAGACAGCAAAGACTGTCTCTATCTCTCTATCACATAAACACACAGCCCCTCCCCGTTCACGCTGCGCCGACGTGCGCGTTGAGCCATCGCGACACGGCGCCGATAATCTCGTCCCTTAAGACATCTGCTCACGAGTGAAAAAGACTAATATTGTTGAAATGACCCGGCGCCATTCCGTGGGATGCCAGTGTTTTCCTGGCGTCAGCTGCAGCGCGTCGTTAGAGCTGCACCGCTGGCACCTCCGTCTCACCATGGCCCCGTTTCACTTTTGCCTCAGTTAATCGGCCCGGCAGTTGAACGCGTAGTGGAGTTTATGCCGTTTAGCCGTAAAAAACCCACACTACATCTAGCTGGATCAGCACGAGGTTATGTACTGTAACGGCGCTTACAAATTAGAAGATGGGCGCATTAAACTTGTGGGTAAACATCACCCTTATTGGGGAACAGTAGTGAGGTGTGTGCCTCCTGAATCTTCTCACCAACCATCAACTTCTCAACCACCACCCCCTCATCCCCATTCCAGCTCGTTTACATGAATTATGCATATGACTAGTCTGTTAGAAGGCCCCTCCCTTATCATACTCCCTAATCCCTGTTGTTGCCATAGTAACCAGATTAGACCTGACTGTGATGTACAGTACAGGCCCTCGAGGCCTTTCTTTTTCATTCTTTTTTTTTTTTTTTTTGCTGGACAAGTCGTGATTGTGGGTCAGGCAGGGAGGAGGTCCTGGGGGCCTCCTAGGTCACCTGTCCAGTTATATTAACATATTTGTGCTGGTGTCTAATAGAAAATATGAATTTCAGTCCAAAGATAGTTGGTCGCTTTAACCCCCCCCAAAGTTCATCTAATAGTTAGGATTAATACTGAAATAATGAGTGGGAAAATAATGAAATAAAAAAAAGTGAAAATGTGATTTTGGAATTACCCCATCATATACATGTGCCCCCCCCCCAAAAAAAAATAAAAAAAATAAAAAATAAAAAAAATTATTGAGGTTACTTTGACAAGCGTAAATTGAAATGTTCTGCTCACAAAAACATAAAGATTTGAATCTTTACGGGCTTTGAGGTGACAGTTTTATCTGTGTAGAAACATAATCATGGGACAGAAAACTAAAAGTCTGACTCATCATAAATTGTTTGGATCCAACAACCAATTTTTGACTTTCACACGATCAAGAAAAAATTATTGGTGACTTTAAACAATTATGTTTAATTAGGTTTAATCTGATAGATTAGACACAGAACATAGAAGACACTTTCTTCAAGGGGCCTGTTACTACACAAAGAATTCAGTTCAGTTTAGTTTATTAGTGGGTTAGAGTAATCGTAGTCGTCTTGCAAATTGAAAGCTGTTGGGTCAAATCCAGCTTCCTCCCGTCACATGACAATGTGTCCTGGGGCAAAGCATTTAACTCAGAGTTCCAAGTGAGAATAGACTGCATTATAAATAATCACTCACAAGAACAACCAAAAAACCCACCAAAAACAGTAAAATAAAATATGTTTACTATGAGTTTCCTCTTCCAGTCTCCCAACTTTACATCAAACCCCTGCATGGCTTGCAATAGGAAAAAAATACTTAAAAAGTAGGGTTATATTTCTCTTGTATTGCAAAGATTGACCTGGTTTTTCCGATACAGGTTGTCAAAGCAGCATTTAGAGCATAAGATATATAATACTACGATACTTATGTTACAACAGAATTTTGCTTCTTAAACCCCAAGACACAATATCATTCTTAATGGTGGCTTTATTCAGATAAGACAAAAACTAATTAAATGATTGAAAGTGTAATTCATATTCTTTTTACATGTGAAACATTTGCAATCCACTTTTATTTGCACCCCTAAAAAGTTTTTTTAAAAGCCATAGAATACAAACTGAAAGATTTTCTGCTTTGTTCTAGAGGGAAACCTATGGATATCTTTTTAGTACTATGGTATTACAAAGAGTTCATGATGCGTTGCACGTTCATAGGTTTCCCAATGCCTTTTAAAAAGGAATAGGCACACAGCGTCATAGATCCTCCACCATATATAGTAGAGGGTATGATGCACTTTTCAACACGTTCATCTTTTTTTTCATGGCAAACTCATCTGGAGCATTTTTTGCATAAAAAGTCGCTATTTAAACTCTATTTTTTAAATGATTTAAAATCTGAATTTACATAGGAGCAGATTTAGGTGAGTAGAAGTTTACATTTCCCTCGTGTTGTCTTCACTTATATGAACATTTTGCAAACAGACGTTTTGTATAGTATGTTTTCTCCTCTTTCTTGATTTGAAGATTGGCAAAAAGGAATGAGCCTTGGGTCCTGGTTTTAAATTCAGGAAAACAAAAATTAAAGTTGCTAATAAAAATTCCTAAATACTCTGGTCAACTTTTAGATGATAACAACTGTTAATCAAAAATTAGCTACATTTATTTTCTATAAAATGTTCAGCTTTTCTTCTCCCTGTCTAAAAAAAAGGAGATTATAAAAAGCAGAAATAAAAAAAATAAAAAATAAAAGTCAGAATGGCTTTAGGCTGTAGCAATAAATGCTTTTTTTCTACACACTTTCCAGGGGGCCTCGTTCTACAACCAAGTTCCAACATATTTGCTTTTGAGGAATTGTTCATGCTTCAAACTCTATAAAACTATGGTTACAATAATAATTAATATTAGCCTAGTAGCAGTTTGTCATTTTTGTGAGTAGGAACTGTAATAGTTTTCTCTAAAGTTAAAGAGATAGGAATGACTATTTGGCTACATGGCTAAATATAACATATATGACATAACTGCACAAAGACATTGATATCAACACACTAACTCGTATGGATCTGAACATAAACCGTCTCATGTATTCCAGGCCGTACTTTTTTCTTTCCTTTCACAACAAATAATCCAATTGTCTTTTGCTAATATCCCTTTTAGATCAGATGTGAGGCCACATAAATGATCCCCCTTTAGTGAAGGGATTTTGTTTTCTGGGGGTCCAACAAAGAAATTATTTAGTGAAGACTTTTAGTGTTCAAGTCAAGCTGCTGTTCCTGGGACTGCCATAAAACAACCGCTGCCGGAGGATTTGGAATCCAGAGGGTGCCCATTGTACATTCATCCTCTGTCGTTAATGCTCAACCATGGGTTCCGTTTTTAATGGAGGCTGTTTTCCCACACAGTCCCTTGTGATCCTTATTACCATTGTTCATTCAAGTTTTTACATGTTTTAATATTTATGTTACCTCTGTATACAGTTTTTGTGGAATTTTCATGTTGAGCTTCTCATTTGTGAATCAAATAGTCAACCACATTTTAGAGTACATTTGGTGAAAAAGAATCCCTTAATTTTCACAGATTTTGGAAAATCTGCAATGAATTAACAAAAAAGGTAAATTTTTGCTTGGAATTTTATTTTTCTGTGGTAATTTTATATTTTACATCTGTTATATTGTCTTAGTTATGTTTAGTTATTAAAGTTTGATGCCTTTAGTCTCTTCAAGAAAGGTATAGGGTGGGAGTTTTACAGTTTATTAATTCAACAATAGTGTCGAATCGTTATTGGGTATCGACAGATACACAAAATCAAGGCATCAATATTGGTATCGGGACTGAAAAAGTCAGATCGGTGCACCCCTAGTTACAACTGCAAATTTAAAATTCTACACTTTGGAATATATGAGAAAGACCAACGCAAAGTTGAAAATAATTGAGAAATGAAAGAAAAATATGTTGACATACATTTGCATTTAACCCTCTTGTCAGTCTTAAGGCTCAGTATGAACAAATGTCTGTCTAATGAGTCCAGTTGTGTGAAATTTCTAATCTAACTATAAATCCAGTTATTCTTAGAAGACTTTAGTGGTTTCTTAGAACAACGCTAGTGATCCATCAGTATAATGAAGTCTATATGTCACAGTGGATGAGTAAATGAGAAAATAACATTCTAGGATTTAAAAATCCCGCATCTTCTGAATGGCCTAGTCAAAGTCCAGATGTAAATCCAGTTGTTGATCTGTGACAAAACTTGAAAACTGATATTCAAAGACACTTTCCATCTATCTTGCAAAGATGAATGGGCACAAAAAAAAAGTTGTAGTTGCAGCAAGGTGTGGTGCTATGAAAGGATTGACTCTACACAAACTGTATCAATACTTTTAATTATCTAATGCTTTAGTTAGATGTAATTTGATGAAATGTGGATTAGTTTAAGGGGTGGGAATACTTTAGCAATGTACTGATGAAAAATAAGCAAATAAAAACGTATGCTTATTTAGACAATCCTTTTTTATTCCCTGTCTATGTAAAAAAAATATGCAAATATGCATCCACTGCTTTCTAATCTTAGAATGTAGTTTGTGGTTATGATTTACACCTAAAATTCCCCATTGTTTTTCCTGAAGAAGGGATGAGTGAAAGCTTTGGTGTGGAGTCTACAGATTGGCAGTCACCCCAGTTAATGACCACCATAGCAGTACTAAGGCTGGAAGCTGCAGTTGGGTGTTGAGTTAATGGACAGCCTGTCACTTCCTTGTCACTTCACCAAGATAATTTTACCCTTCTCATTGTTCCTATTGCATGCACTGTATGTGCAATGAATTGGACCGGTTGCAAAGTATTCTTAAGTCAATATCTCCTGGAGTTTTATTATTTCTTTCAATTTTTGTTTTGTTTCTACAGGGGTTGGTTTAGGAGAATAAATGCTGCTTTGGTTTATTTTCTCCATATGTAATGAGTGTAATAAGAAGAAAGAGCCTTTTTGACAGTGTTTCCAGAGCAGCCTGCAGAGCTTTTCTCTGACACAAAATCATGTGAAACGTTTCCTTAAAAAGCTTTGTGAAAAATGGCTTAAGGCAAGGTTTTTATAAAAGGCCTTCCCCATACCTAATTCCTGACGAGAGAAAAAAAAAATGACTGCTGCTTCATGCCACTTGTTGACAATGAGAGGTTTGAAGGGCTTCCTTTTTCTTTTTTTGCTATATTCAATATAAATGAACCACAGTAATTGAAAACCAATCAACCCTTCAGCAATATAGGTTACTATTGCTTGAATATGGCTGTTAGTTAAATTGTACATAGGTCCATGTTTTATGCTTAGATATATGTAAACACATCCAGTGCAATAGTAGCTTAAACAAACTCGTCAAAGCTTTGACTGTCATAATGTTTTTGGTTCCTTATTGATTTAAAAAAAAAAATTCTTTGTGTCTTCAAGATGTAATCATTATAAAATAGACTACTTCAAAATTGCATTTAACACTAGTTTTTTTATCCACACAGGCCTAAATATATACATACAAACTCTCTCTGCAGAGTCTATATATATATATATATATATATATATAAAACTCCTCTCTTGCCACCCGGGCAGTTTTTCCCATCCACTCCAAGCTTGGGTCCTCTACCAGAGGCATAGGAGTTTGAGGGTCCTGCGCAGTATCTTTGCTGTTCCACGTACTGCACTTTTCTGGACTGAGATGTCTGAGGTTCTTCCAGGGATCTGCTGGAGCCGTTCCTCCAGTTTGGGGGTCACTCCCCCAAGTGCTCCGATTATCACGGGTACTACTGTCACCTTCATCTTCCAAACCTTCTCTAGCTCCTCTCTGAGCCCTTGGTATTTCTCAAGTTTCTCATGTTCCTTCTTTTTGATGTTACCATCACTTGGTATTGCCACCACAACGGCTTTCCTCTGCTCTTCATCAACCACCACAATCTCCAGTTGGTTCGCCATTACAATCCTGTCTGCCTGGACCTGGAAGTCCCACAGGATCTTTGCTCGGTCATTCTCCACCACCTTTGGAGGTGCTTCCCACTTTGACCTTGGGGTTTCCAGCCCATACTCAGCACAGATGTTTCTGTATACTATGCTAGCCGCTTGGTTATGACGTTCCATGTATGTTCCCCTGCCACCTGTTATGTGCTAGATTGTCCCAGATGACTCTTTGCATAGCCTACACCTTGGGTCTTGTCTGGTGTGGTAGATCTGGGCCTCTATCGCTCTGGTTCTCAGAACATGCTCCTATGCTGCCAGGATGAGTGCTTCTGTGGTGTCCTGTAGGCAAGCCTTCTCTAGCCATTGGCAGGATTTCTTGAGATCAGCCACTTCATTTATGTTCCGATGGTACATCCCATGTACGGGCTTTTCCTCCCGTGATGGTTCTTCCTCCAGCACCTGCTCATCTTGCCATCGTCCCAGGCATTCACTGAATATATATATATATATATATATATATATATATATATATATATATATATATATATATATATATATATATATATATATACCAAATACTTTAATGTGCTGACCCATGTCCCACCACTGGCCCTGTTATCATACAAAACCCACTGTGTATATGGTTTAGTCCATGACTTGTCATGTAATGAAAATAATCTACAGTGAATCTGAATGCATGCAGCCAATTCTTGATTCGAAGAACTGTTGATATTTTGTTGTTGTTGAATGTATCCAGCCTTAAGAAAAGAGCAGTTGAAGCATCATTGAAAGCCGCAGGATTCATTTTTCACTCATGCCCATATATGTAAATGTCTTCCCCACACTGATTACCCTGGTGAGTTTTTGCCCCACCAAATCTAAATTCTGCTTCCTGTTCCCGAGTTATGGATACCATGTGGTTGCGCTGCCATCACATTTTCTCCACGGCTAGCCCCACCCACCCTCTGACAGCCAGCACCCGGAGCCCCCCCGCCACACACACACACTGTCCTCACCTTCGCCCCCCTCTTCCACCCCCACCCAGCCCTCTCCTTTGTTAAGCCAAGCTGAGAGTGCCATAGACACAGATGAAGGCGTGGAGAAAACACATGCCAAGAAGGCCCCCCTGCCACTCTCACTCTTGCACAGCGACAATGATAGGCTGTCATCACACAGCGATCAGCACTGTCACCCACAACATTGCGGTGCACAAATACACACGTGTATACAAGCGCACGCGAGCACACGGAGACGCACGGGCACGCAAGCAGCATGGCGAATGCGCACACATGCACCACGGACCCATGGCTGTGAAAATCCGCACCAGCCTCGACAACACTGACAACCAAGTCATTTCTGTCACTTCAGTTATTTTTACACTGGGGCCTGACAACACATCAGAAATCCCTCTCTCTATGGGAACAACATGAGACCACTGCATCAAGCCCATTAGACGCCACGTGTCACATCAAATATCTAATTATCTGCTATTCAATATTCCCAATTAAGTTAGAAATGTTCACTCCGCACACTCACACGATCATTTAGCGCAGTGTTGTGTATGCAAAGTAAGACGATAAGCCCGGTCTAGCTGTTAAGAGGAGAGACAGAAAGGGAAAGAGAAACAGCTGCATTGCTGTCCTGATGACAGTGAGGAGGCTGAGGTGCATCCTGGAGAGTGATCGCTTGCTGTGGTTCAATCTTGTCTCTGCAAATAAAATCTGACCGCAGACAAAGAGAAAGAGAGGCACTTATTCCTTGTTTTTGTGTCCAGACTGGCAGAGTAAGAGTTAACTTTCCTATTTTTCTTTTTTTTCTTTTTTGGCCCCGGCTCTCTGTCAGGAAGCAGAAGGCAGTTACATGATGAGTCTGATTGGCGGCCGATAGCAGCGAGATCAGTGGCAGGGCTGTGAGATGGATGCCATCTTGGCCGGCTTGTGATGTGCAGTTTGTTGCTCGGGCTTCACGAGGAAGGAAGGCCTTGAAAATACTGCTGGCTGTCACTCAGAAAGAAATGTGCTGAATTTCCGAAACGCACACACCAGTAAGCAAGAAAAAGCAGCCCTTCACTAAATACCTTTAGATTCTACCTCACAGCCACTTGGATATGAATGTTACAGTTCGAAAAATTTAAATAATAGTACAGTTTCCTGTGTATTGAAGTCAGAAGGATAGTAAATTCTTCATATAAAGAAACACATAGACAACATTTAACATTTTATCCCATAACCAGATACTTCAATGCATTCAGATTTCATATTCCCATCATAATTTTCAGGTATTTATGCACTATGAAGCTGCCACCACCATGTTTCACTGTAAAGGTGCTGTGCTCAAGATAGTGTGCAGTGCTGCATTTTCTCCAAAAATAGTTTTTCTTTTGTGTGACTTTGTTGCCTACATTTTGCTGAGGCATGCTCCAATTAGGACTAATTAGAGGACGTGTATTTCTTTCACCAGTGGTTTTGTTCTTGCCACTTGCCCATTAATGGCTGATTTGTGGAGCCTATGACTGATAGTTTTCCTGTAAAGAAATTCTCACTCCTGAGATAAGGTTGCCTGCATCTCAACCAAAGTAACCATTGGAGTATTTGCTACTTCTCATATTAAAGTTTCTTTGTCTTGGTTTGTTGGTTAAGATGGACATGTCTTGGTGTGTTTCCAGATGTACAATATTCCAGCAGCTCTCTCACTGTCCACATGCTCCAAATCCAACATGGCAGACAGGCATTAAAATGCTTTACCGCTTTCCCAATGTCAGAGACTTAGAGCTCGTCCCAAAAGACGGATAATCCAAAAAATTGTGGAGCGTTAATTTGCTTATGAGTATCTTTCCACTAATGTTGAGAAGGGTATAAATAAACTTCCACGTGGCTTTTTCCAACAAAAGGAAAGAAACAATAGTTTTTCTGTTTTTTTCTTTCAAAGTGGATACCCTTCTACCAGTTGGCATTTTCTATTAGAAATAAACTTGATTCACTGATCATTTTAAATCTTTGCAAGTCAGGTGTGGGAATATGCTTGGACTCAAATATAGAAAAATCCATTAAAATATTTTTTTTATTTTAAAAACTAAATCACGTATGTGGCCTGTGAATTCTTTAAGCTTTACAATTTTTGCTCATGTGGCAAAAACGTTGAACAGCACTGGTTTAAACCATAACGAAATCTTGGTTGGACTGATATTCATAACTAAGTTAATGAATCTTTGTTGTAATTTTATTATTTTATACAAATCTGTGGAGAATTGTAGATTTAGATAAATTGTTTCCAGTAACTAAAATAGACTAGGATCTTGCCTGGTGGCTTCTGATTTCTGACTGGTGGAGATAGGCGCTAGCCTCCCACAGCTCTACAAGGATTAAACGGGTGCAGAAAGAGAACATTTGGATTATTTTTCACTGAAGAGTAAATTATGTGCTTAATGCTTTAAACAGAAGTTGATTTTATTGTTTGGAGAAAGCAAAACAGCCATGCAAACCAGTCAACATATTCCCTACACCTCAGGGAAAACCTTCCCAGTGACCCCAACGTGTTCACCCCTTTTTTCCCATTTAGTCCCTTGTTTGCCATGACAGAGCATTATTAACCACGGTGCATAATGCTCCACTTTTGAGCTTCTCCCTTTTAAAAGTTTGTGACAAAACGGGCAAATTAAGCCCTTGCCCCTTGTAGCTTTCCGACTCCCCTTCCCCCTTCGTATCCATCCATTCCGCCAATGTATGTTTGTAGCCCGAAGCCAAGATCTGCGCCGCATCACAGACAGTCAAAAGAGGGCACCGGGGTCAGCTTTGCCCGGAGGCATGGAAGCCATCTCAGAACTGCAACCGCTTCTCATTTTGATTCACAAGCAACATGTACAACAAGTGCAGCCGTGGCTGCATTTGCTGACCAGGAAATAACACAATAACATCAGCAAACCGTGGTGAACAAACTGGGAGAGAAATGTGAAAGAGGTTACTTTACTATTACCCTAAGATTGCATGTGAATGGATATTTGTGACATTTAAAAAGATTCATATTTGGGAACATTTAAAGAAGTATGAGTTAAGGCAGCAAAAAACAGAGTAAAATCACTAGTTACTCTATAAAAACTACTTTGTTACTAACATACTAATAGTTTATGTTTGTATTATTGAGCCTTTTTCATTTTTATTCTTTGCTACGGTTGTTATAGCTATAATCTTAAATAAGTGGCACACTGTTAAGGTTTACAGTAACAAGAGAGCAGCTTTTACAAAGCTTTGTTGCAAAGTTTAACAAAATATAAATTTCACATTAGAATAATTTTTTTCTTTCCGTTGTAGACATTTCTGTTCGCCTGTTGTTTGCATAATCTGTCACGGTTAAAGCACACCTCTCCCACATTCGGTGATGGAGATACAAACCAGCCCCTCTGCAAGTAGTAAACAGGTATGGATGTTCTAACTTTGAACATAAAAAAACGCAGACACTGACCCAATTATTCTTGTGATCTACACAATAACAGTACCTTCCAAAATAATTCATACTTCTTGAACTTTTTTTTTACAAGCTCAAACTTGAGCTGTGGATCTCTTTAGCTTACTAAACTAGCTAGCTAAGTCAGAGCTACCAGGGGGCCTCCTGGATGCTTATGCTAACAGTTTCTTTGCTCAGCCTCTCAGTTATAGTTGACATACATGTCTCAAACCCGGTTCACACTATGCGTTTTTGAAAAAGTTTCATTGTGAACGGAGCCGTGACGCAAAATTGTGCATGTGACGTGAGCATAATTCACAGATCTGTGGCCTTCCAGCGTGACGTGCCCTCTGACAGCTTATTGAGCACTCTCGACGAGAAATCTAGCCTCCAACAGTCTTCGAGAGGTGTCACGAAATCTACGACTCTGGTCTGCAATCATCTATTGAATAAATGCACTACTGTGAGTTGCTGTATCTTGTAAAACGTTGATAAAAAAACACATTAAAGTTTGCTTTTGTAATGTGACCAAGAGTAAAAAAAAAGTTTTAAGCGTTTGAATCCTTTTGTTACAAGGGTTTATAAGCCCTTAGTGTTTTAGTCAGTATAATATAAAACCATCTAAACTTATACCTCTCGATAAATTTGAAAATTCTTAAATAATCCCCCTTAATAGGCAAGTGATAACTCTCTTTTTCGTTATTGTGAATTCTTTCTGTGCATTGTGAAACAAAATGAAGGGCAGATCTATAGGACACTGGTCCTTAATGAGGCCTGTTTTTGCTTTTTTTTAAATCAAGACTAGGTCTTTATCAGACGTCCTCTTCCCTGGGGATTGTCACCCTTTCCGAAACACGTTTCCACGTAAGAGATTTCCCTGACACAAAGGCATCTCTCATCTATCTGCAAAGCTTCTTGAAGTGTTTATCCACCAGAACTGACAGAGAGCTGACTTTAATTAGCACCATCTCCCTTTTCCTTTACCCCCCCCCACCGCCAATGCCGCTCTCCAGTCCTCTTCGTTAGATTGCGTAACTTCGAGCTGAGCAGTGTGTTAGGCTTTATTCACTGATGTTTTTGAAGGACCGGTTCACAGAGGGAAGGCGAGCGAGTTGGCTGCTCTCCTCGTTTATGGCATGTAATTAAAACTAAATGACAATTCCACTCTGCTATTTAATTAACCACTTTAGATAAATGCAAACACACATATACAGTCAAAGCAGAAAGGCACGTACACATCACTCATGGAAGCACGAATGAGTAATTCCACACGGATACCACCAAATCCACAAGCAGATACACACAACCCATTGCACCAAGGCAGGTCACACCCCCACAAGTCTTATTAAAACCCATAATATTTCAATCTGGGGCTTTACTGACTTTGATAATGCTTAAAAAGGAAAGCCGCCCCTCCCAAGACTTTTTTTTTTCCTTGCGGGAGTGTCAGTCAAGTTGACACCCTGTAAATACTCTTTCAAGCTCCCCGTTTCAGCTATCCCCCCTCTGTCCAATCATTTGTGAGTTTTTTTCTCAGTGTTAATGATGAAGGGTTTAATTCATCATAACAGTATTCGCACAACCTCTAATTAGCGGCAACACTCGTACAACAATGCCAGCGTTATCTCCTCATGCAAATGAGCTCTCAGTGTGTTGCGTTTGCTAATTTTATGAAACTGTAGGGCGATAACTACGCAGGCTGTGCTAATCTTCCCTGCGTTTAACCCTGGTTTTCTTTTTAATCCGCCATCCATAGCAAACACACAACAAACAACAATAATCCTGTTATCGGCTTGATGATTCTTCTTCTTCTTTTTATTCTCTAATTTAATCTCAATTATGGAGTGAAAAAACATTGATAAGCACTTTCTGTGTACATTCAGATTTTGCTGAAGATGGGCTTACTGAGTTCATCAGGAAAATTCCCATGGTAATTCACTCCAAACTGTTTTGTTTCTATTAAAATCAGAGATTAAGCACTTTTACCACTGTAGAGTTTGGAGTGGGAATGATGAAATTCAGTTAGCATTAGACTGGGATAGTGCTGCTTGAAAAGTGCCACATCTTGTCATATTACAATAAGAAGTATTTATTGTATTTTATTTGGATTTCATATAAAAGATAAAGAAAAAGTTGTGCAGAAATGATAAGTGAAAGAAAGAAGTCTTTTTTTTCCACAAAAACTAACATTTGACAAGTGTATCCTTTGCCTTGGTGTTAAGTTCCTATATTTTTATACCCTTAAATAAAATTCACTGCACACAATTCTGTTAGGAAGTCCCTTTGTTAAGAAGTAAGAATCACTTGTGTGTACTTTAATCCCAGTAAATCCTAACCTTTTTTAAAAGATCTGCTTGAAAATGACAAACCCATAATGAAATGTGTATATTTCCGTACCTTCAAGGTATGTTTGATTACTTTTAGTCAAACATTAAAAGGAAACTCTTGTGAGTTTTGCTAAGATGTGTAAATATCATTATTCGTGTCTTTGATGAAGTGTAAATTAACATTGCACATTTTAAAAACGTTGCTCTCTTTGTCAGCGTGAGAAACAGGACCATGAACACCAAGGAACAGAGAAAAAGTTGTGAACAAATTTAACTTAGGGTTAGTTCAATCCATTCATTATCAATACCCGCAGGGAAGTAAGCGCCTATCTCAAGTAATAATTGGGTGAGAAGTGAGTTACATAAAAATGTACATATTACATGCTCTAAAGCCGTTTCAGATAAACGTTCTGGAATATTCCCGGACAATTCTATCTGGTCTTGAACCGTAGTTGTCTTTTCAAATACATCACTTTTTACCAGAACATTGCCTTTCGGCTGTTTTCACACGGCAAGAAATTTATCACAATGGATTCCAGGGGCACAGATGGCATTTTAAAACTGGGGGGGGGGGGGGGGGGGGGGGGGGGGGGGGCACATGGGAAACTTGTCCTAGGTGAGGGATCAGACAAAGTGCAGCCCAAAAGACTCCTATGATGAACAACAGCGTTGGACCAAGTGTTCCCTCGCCTGGACGCGGGTCACCGGGGCCACACTCTGGAGCCAGGCCTGGAGGTGGGGCACGTTGGCGAGCGCCTGGTGGCCGAGCCTTCCCCCATGGGGCCCGGCCGGGCTTAGCCCGAAGAGGCAACATGGCTCCCCCCTCCCATGAGCTCACCACCTGTGGGAGGGGCCGTAGGGGTCGGGTGCAGTGTAAGATGGGCGGTGGCCGAAGGCGGGGACCCTGGCAGTCCGATCCTCAGCTACAGAAGCTGGCTCTTGGGACATGGAAAGTCACCTCTCGAACGGGGAAGGAGCCGGAGTTGGTGTGCGAGGTTGAGAGGTACCAACTGGACATCGTTGGCCTTGCCTCGACGCTCTGGAACCCGTCTCCTCTAGAGGGGTTGGACTCTCTTCCACTCTGGAGTTGCTCCCGGTGAGAGGCGCTGGGCTGGGGTGGGCATACTTGCTGCCCCCCATCTCGGCGCCTGTACGTTGGAGTTTACCCCGCTGAATGAGAGGGTAGCCTCCCTCCGCCTACGGGTGGGGAGACGGGTCCTGACTATTGTCTGTGCTTATGCACCAAACAGTAGCTCAGATTACCCACCCTTCTTGGGGTCCTTGGAGGGGGTACTGGAGAGTGCTCCTTCTGGGGACTCCCTCATTCTGCTGGGAGACTTCAACGCTCACGTGGGCAATGACAGTGAGACCTGGAGAGGCGGGGTTGGGCGGTATGGCCCCCCCGATTTGAACCCGAGCTTTGTTTTGTTATTGGACTGTGTTCGTCATAGATTGTCCATAATGAACACCATGTTCAAGCATAAGGGTGTTCATGTGTGCACTTGGAACCAGGACACCCTAGGCCGCAGCTCGATGATCGACTTGATGATCTGCGGCAGCATGTTTTGGACACTCTGGTGAAGAGAGGGGCGGAGCTATCCACCGACCACTACCTGGTGGTGAGTGGGCTCCGGTGGTGCGGGAAGACGCCGGACAGACCTGGCAGGCCCAAACGTGTTGTGAGTGTCTGCTGGGAACGTCTGGCAGAGTCTCCTGTCAGAAGGAGTTTCAACTCTCACCTCCGACAGAACTTCGAACACGTCCCGGTGAGGCAGGGGACATTGAGTCAGAGTGGGCCATGTTCTGTGCCTCTATTGTCGAAGTGCCTGACTGTAGTTGTGGCCGTAAGGTAGTCGGTGCCTGTCGCGGCGGCAACCCTCAAACCCGCTGGTGGACACCGGCGGTGAGGGATGCTGTCAAGCTGAAAAAGGAGTCCTATCAGGCCTTTTTGGCCTGTGGGACTCCGGAAGCAGCTGATAGGTACTGGCAGGCCAAGCGGAGTGCGGCTTGGATGGTCGCTGAGGCAAAAACTCGGGCGTGGGAGGAGTTTGGAGAGACCATGGAGAGTGACTTCCGTGTGGCTTCAAAGCGATTCTGGTTCACCATCCGGCGTCTAAGGGGGGGGAAGCGGTCTTCCACCAATACTGTTTACAGTGGGGATGGTGTGCTGCTGACCTCGACACGGGACGTTTTGGGTTGGTGGATGGAATACTTCGAAGACCTCCTCAATCCCACCGACCCCTTCCTTTTTGGAAGCAGAGTCTGGGGACTTTGGGACGGGCTCTCCAATCTCTGGTGCCGAAGTCGTCGAGGTTGTTGAAAAGCTCCTCGGTGGCAAGGCACCAGGGGTGGATGAGATTCGAACAGAGTTCCTCAAGGCTCTGGATGCTGTTGGGTTGTATCGGTTAACGCGGCTCTGCAGTATTGCGTGGACATCGGAGGCAGTTCCCTTGGATTGGCAGACTGGGGTGGTGGTCCCCCTCTTTAAAAAGGGGGACCACAGAGTGTGTCCCAACTATAGGGGGATCACACTTCTGAGCTTCCCTGGTAAGGTTAGTGGGTTCTGTAGAGGAGGGTCCGACGGATAGTCGAACCTTCGGATTCAGGAGGAACAATGCGGTTTTCATCCTGGCCGTGGAACACTGGATCAGCTTTAGACCCTCAGCAGGGTCCTGGAGGGTTCGTGGGAGTTCGCCCAACCGGTCTACATGTGCTTTGTGGACTTGGAGAAGGCGTTCGACCGTGTCCCTCGGGGAGTCCTGTGGGGTGTACTCCGGGAGTATGGGATACCAGGCCCTTTGATACGGGCTGTAAGGTCCCTGTATGACCGGTGTCAGAGTGTGGTTAGCATTGCCGGGAGTAAGTCGGACCCGTTCCCGGTGTCAGTTGGACTCCACCAAGGTTGCCCTCTGTCACCGATCCTGTTCATAACATTTATGGACAGGATTTCTAGGCGCAGCCAAGGTGTTGAGGGGATCCGTTTTGGTGACCTCAGGATCGGGTCACTGCTTTTCGCAGATGATGTGGTCTTGTTGGCTTCATCTGAACGGGCTCCCGCTGTAGCAGTTCACAGCCGAGTGTGAAGCGGCTGGGATGAGGATCAGCACCTCCAAGTCCGAGACCATGGTCTTGAGCCGGAAAAGGGTAGGGTGCCTTCTTCAGGTCGGGGATGGAGTCCTTCCTCAAGTGGGGGAGTTCATGTATCTGGGGGTCTTGTTCACGAATGAGGGAAAAATGGAGCGGGAGATCGATAGACGGATTGGTTAGGCGTCTTCAGTTATGCGGGCGCTGTACAGGTCTGTCGTGTTGAAGAGAGAGCTAGGGTCATGAACTCTGGGTAGTGACTGAAAGAACGAGATCGCGGATACAGGCGGCTGAAATTAGTTTCCTGCGTAGGGTGGCTGGGCTCTCCCTTAGAGATAGGGTGAGAAGCTCGTTCATCCGGAGGGAGCTCAGAGTAGCGCCGCTGCTCCTCCACATCGAGAGGAGCCAGTTGAGGTGGCTCGGGCATCTGGTCGGGATGCTTCCTGGACGCCTCCTTGGTGAAGTGTTCCGGGCACGTCCCACCGGGAGGAGACCCAGGGGAAGACCCAGGACTCGCTGGAGGGATTATGTCTACCAGCTGGCCTGGGAACGCCTCAGGATTCCTCCCGAGGAGCTGGCCCAAGTGGCCGGGGAGAGGGAAGTCTGGGTCTCTCTGCTTAGGCTACTGCCCCCGTGACCCGACTCCGGATAAGCGGAAGAAGATGGATGGATGGATGGATACCTTGTTTTGCAGATCAGATGGATTCTGATGAATGTCCGGGATACAACGTAACAGTGTGGTGGGGGTGCATATGTTCTTTCCCCAGACAAAGTCATTGTTGCAAAGAGGGAAACAGCAGAACTCCTCACAGTGCTCGTCTTTCATGTGCAGTTCTGCGCTCATACGCTTAAGACAAGCTGAACGGGGAAAAAAAGAAGCAAAAGGAGAGAAGAGTGAAGCAGCCTTTTATATATACGATATATATGTCATCAGTATGTACGCTCACAGCTTTCCCTGTCCCCCCAACCCCCACCCCTTTTCTGGAACTTTACCTGATATTCCGAATGCTAACACCCTACCATGACAAGTCTTGTTACTAGCACTAGAACTACCCGAGAGCAGCCATTTGGTTTTTCTACCTATAAAGCCCACAGGTAAGCCGAAAGGCTGGATGGCCCCCTGTGAACCTTCCTTTTGTTATGTAAACGGGGCAATCACTGGGACACCACAGGGGGGGGGGTATGCTGAGCCACTTCACTCAAAACACCTTGACATAAAATGGGGGAGGGGGACAATCAGGAATAAATCACTTTGACAAAGGTCATAAACCCTGGTGTTTTGTTTGTTAAAATAAAATCATTGCAATATTGCATTCATTTGCAAAATGCACATATCAGTAAAGCCATATGTCGAATTATCACACTTTTTTTTAACTGAAAACATTTTTTGACACAGCAAAATATGTAAGACAGAAAGTACTGAAACTATTTCTTTTTTTCTTTTCTTGTAAATAAATTCTAAAAAAACTCCAAACATGCCACATTTCTCACCAGATGCTTTTACATCCACTAAAAAGGGAAGCAACGTCTAAAAGATGTCATAAAATGCTTGAGATCAGCATTGTGGTGGTGACCTTGAAAGTCATATCCATACTTGTCCCATGATGTCACCATAGGCACGTGAGATAAAGAAAAAGGATTTGTGACTTTTTACACGTTGTACGTAATTATCAGGTTTCAGCTGTATGTGGGAAAAATAAAACAAAACTTGTAGTAGTCTGGCAACTTTTTATGCTCTGAATTTGGTCCCATTGCATTATTTAAGATGTTCCAAATTGCTTTCATTTTCCCTCTGTTAACTTCTAATTTTCTATCAAAGTAAACGTTTTTAGCATTTCTTAACATTTTTGTTAATTTATTTTTAATATATTTTGTATTTTATCTCACTATTGAGTTTCTGCTTCCTAATGTAATCTTTGTAATGTTTATTCTTCTTTTTACATGGCTTAGTTTCTTTTCATCAATGGCTTTTCATTTTTGGGAAATTCTTTGCATAATTTCAATGAACAGCTATTATCATAGAGAGTTGTGTAAAATGTTACACTCTAAAAAAAGAAAAATTGACTGAACTTAAAAAAGTAAGGCAACCAGCTGCAAAGCCTTTTTAAGTAAACTCAACTAATGTGTTTACATTGTGTGAACCTATAAAAAAGAGTTTAAAGCTGAATCTTAAATTTAACAAACTGAAGATAATTGGGTCTACTCATGTCTTTGAGCTGACACAACTTATCTTGTTAAGTTATCACTATTTAATCAAGTTGAGCCAACTTATTTTCACAAATTGGTTCAACTTAAATGTGTAAATAAGTAAAAAAAAATAAAAAGATTTAAGGTGACACTCTCACGTTCCCATTACCTCCCCACCCACCCTCCCATTCATAAAATAAATCAACATTAATTGTGGGTGTCATCTCCACACTCCCATAGAAATAAGATATTTATGCCCTCATTCCAGCAGCATTGCCATATAACATTTTTCCATTTATCCAGACTGGATATCAAGTTCTCAGCCTGACTTATGTCTTTAAATACATAGTCATTGTTTCCTCTGGTAAGTTTTACTGTTGCAGGGTACAAAAGAAAAGCCTGGAAGCCTTTGGTGCGTGCTTCATGTATCACCTTGTAGCAGGCTTTACAGTGTTTGGCAGTAGCCTCGCTATAATCTGCAGCAAATTTAAGTTGGATTTTAGCCACCTCTGGAGTAAAGTAGGATTAAGACATAATATCCCAAGCTTTGAACGGAATATTAATTATTGTTATTTCCTTCATGTCAAAAATGAGAATTGCACAACTGATAACCTACCAAGAGATGACCATCTATACAAACCGATTCAGCGAGGAGAGTATTTAACAGAGAAGCAGCCAAGGGGGCAGTAGGATCTCTGGAGGAGCTGCAGAGACTTACAGCTCTGGTAGAAGAACTGTCATAAGTACAACTGTTAGCAGAACAGCTCTTACAACTGGCCTTTATGTCGTGGCAAGAAGAAAGACATTGTTTAAAGACAGTTTTAGAACGGGAGAGATCAAACAGAAGAATATGCTCTAACCAGATGAACGCTCGCTTCCTCATTGAATGCATCTCACACTGCAAACCACACTGCTGCACTCAGTCTAGAAAGCAGGGACAGCATGGAGATAGACAAAGCACTATGAATCTTTACCACCATTTACAGTGGCAACACGGCTAACAGCACGAATAGTGTGTAAAACATTGTTCTCCAGGCCAGAGGCGTCCTCCTGACCCGAAACCAGGGGCAGGCTGGCCATAGGGAGGATCGGTTGAACCACCGTGTGGATCCTACTGTGTGTCTGTTTGTGTACGTGAACCATTTGATGTGGTTCTGTTCTATTACTTTTCTTATGTGTCTGGTGGGGATGTTGGAAGCCCAGTGTTGTAGGGTTCTGATAACGTCTACACCCTTCTACATATATTACATTTTGATTCAGCTCATATGTTCTGCTCAGACAGTCAGTTAGCAATCCTGCTCCTACCTGATTGTCCCCCTCCCCCATTTTATGTCAAGGTGTTTTGAGTGAAGTGGCTCTGCATATCCCCCCTCCTGTGGTGTCCCAGTGATTGCCCCGTTTACATAACAAAAGGAGGGTTCACAGGGGGCCATCCAGCCTTTCGGCTTACCTGTGGGCTTTATAGGTAGAGCAAAAAATCCTGGGTCTTCTAGTGCTAGGGCATCAGGAATAAATATAAAGCTAAAAGTTATCCAGAAAGAGTCTACATGTTTGCTGTCAGACTCAAAGGTAAAAAAAAATATGTCTAGAAAATTATTGTATTTCATGGCCTGTTTGAAAGGGGCTTAGGCATTGAATACACCTAACAGTGATGTTTTTGGACTGTAGGAGGAAGCTGGAGTACCCAGAGAGAATCCACATATGCCTTGAGATAACATGCTCTATGTAAGAAGACCCAGACAAGGATTCAAACCCAGAACGATCTTGCTGCAAGGCAGCAGTGATTTTAACTGCGCCACCATACACCGTTAGGAATAAAACAATATTCCCATCTATGAGCACCTCGTGGAACACTGTTAAAACCATTAACCCAACAGCTATACAGAGAAAAATACACTCCAAAATCTTGTCTTCATGGATGCTTGACCATAATGTCATTTTTAAAATACATTATTAAGAAGTTATGTTTTTTAGTTTGACTAAAGCCATGTAGGGAACACTGCAAACATGAAATAGAAGATGTTCTGTCTGCAGAGGAAGCTTCTCTGAAGTGATGGGAAGATCAATGGAGGTAAATACTGGACAATTTTGAAACCTGTTAGATGCTATATGTGACTAGTGATAGTGGCAGAGGATCCAGCCTTTCACTTGCAAAATCCTCCTAAAAAACACAAAGTCAAAGATTTGTTTAGATCAACATATATTGATATGTTGGGACGGCTTTTTCCTTTGTCAAGTCCAGACCTAATTTCAATAAAGAATCTATGGCAACACCTAAAAACTGCTAATCAGAAGTTCCTTTAATCCAGTCTGATTGAGCCTGACCTGTTCCAGAAGAAGAGACTGTTCAGTATTGGTGGAGACATACTCAAAGAACTTACTAATTATAAGCATGCTTTTACAATGCCAGGTATAAAGCATTCACATTGTTCCAAACTTTTCCATTTAAAAAGAAATCACATTCATTGTACTGTATATGGTTAGAAGTCTGGCGCTCGGCCGCCAGTGTGCTGTTTGTATTTGTGGGAATGCAGTGTGTATGTTGTGATGGGAGGTAGAGGTCTAGTTTGTAATGACCCTGAGTTCAGTAACCTTGTCCGTATTGACAGCTCCTGCTATTTGGGGCCATAACTGTGAGGGATCCCTGTGGTTAGATTAGTGAGAGATGAATGTTCTTTGCTTGTGTGGGAACATGAGAGGCATTCTAAGTGAATGCTTTAACTGTTGCTCATTACCCACTTTACCTGTTGTCTCTCTGTGTGTGTGTGTGTGTGTGTGGGGGGGGGGTATTTTCCCTTAAGTTCCCTCAGCGTCAAGAATAACTCATATCTATGATAGCTTTTACCCCAGTCTTGACAAGTGCATTGAGACTTATTAAGATTCGTATATAATAACTTTAGTTCATAGTTTAGTAGTTTAATAATTTCTAGTATGCATGCATGCACTGTAAAAAAATTAAGTCAAATAAAAAAACAAACTGTGAAATGTCTACGGAAAGTGATTAATAAATTGAAAGGAGTAAATGATTGTAACACATTTGTTAAATTACAGTAAATCGAAAAATTGTGACTTTTTCTTGCTTTTATGGCATATGTGTCAGAGCCTGCAAAGGTCTGCCTAATTATTTGTTCAGTGACTGCACCTGTGAGACTCACCTCAGACTCACCTGTTCTCCTTTGTTCTCCCACTATTTAAGTTCTGGCGTGCACCTTATTCCTCGCCGAATCATTGAAGTCTTTAGTTATTGTGTTGTTGTCTACCAATTAAATCATCATTATTTAATGAAATTGTTTGAATCACTCACCTTAAACGTTACATAATAATTCTATAAATTACAGTCTTTAATGTGTTTTGCATATGAATTTCCAATTTACAGCTGTATATCAATCACCCAAAATATGCCTCACTTTCAGCAGCAACAACAGGTCAAAACGTTGGTCGAATTACTGTAAAAATTAGGGTGGTCTCAAATTTCATTAAGAACCTTTAAATTTCTTAAAAATCCTAATCTACGATTAATACAATATAAAATCCTTCATAGAGTGCATTATACAGGGCAACGGATGTTCAAGATGGGTTATACGCCGTCTGATACCTGTTTACAATGTACAAGCAATCTACCAGACAATTATATTCATGCTCTTTGGTTCTGCCCACCTGTTAAGAAATATTGGTACCAGATATGTGAAGATCTATCAAAGTGTCTGAAATGTAATATCACACCTGCTCCCACAGTTTGCTTGCTGGGAAATGTAGATGAAGTTACCATGGATACAAAGTCTATGCGATTATTTTACATCGCCTTATGCATCGCTAAGAAAAATATCCTCTTGAACTAGAAAAATAAAAATACTCTGAATATTAATCAATATAGAGATCTCCTTATGGATTACATTGGTCTAGAAACGGCATCTGCCTCCACATATGATCAATCTTTCTGGTCACCCTTGATCAGTTCCATCACCTAGTGGGGTCGGGCCCTTGATTCCGTTCTGTGGGACACGGTTGCCGATGTGGAGCTTAAGGGTTGGTGGTGACTGCAGGGAGGTCCTTGGGGGTGGGTCCGCTTGCGGTTGGGGCGGTAGGTGCCGTGACTCTCGCCTGGGGTGGGACTTTGGGGGCTTTGTGTGGTGACTCCTAGTGGCTGCATGCGGCGCCTTAGAGGGGTCGTGCTGGCGGACACGGGTTACTGGCCTGGTGCTGTGCTGCTCTGGGAGGGTCTGGGCTGGGCCTGGGGCTCGGGGTTCTTGGGCGGCGTGCCCCCCGGCTGGGGCCCTGGCTGGGGCTTGGCCGGGGGGGGCGCTGCCGTCGGTGCCGGCTGGGGGGGGGGCTGTGGTCGGCCGGTGGTTGGCGGACGCTGCTGCCTTTTCCATCTCCCCGGGCTGGTTCGGTGGCCCCTTGCCGCGTCCGGGCGTCGGCGAGAGGCCGCGGCGGGTGGCCGGCGTCTCCGGGCCCGATCGGCTATATTGACACTGGACATGGTTCCTGGGTCTTGGTCTTAGCGCTCGGGGGGGGTGCTGAGGTGGGGGCCTCTGGCCAGTGTTGGTCGGCCTCCACGGTGACTGATCGGTTGGTGGGGTGTGGGCTGGTGGGTGGAGGTGCTGGGTTCTGTTGCCTCCCGGCCATCGGGCGGTAGTAGCAAGGCTGGAGGATGTCGGCCTGGGGGTTGGCCGCCTGGGACTTTGGTCTGCTCACGGCGTTGAGGGGGAGGGGGGGCTAAACTCAACCTGGGTGTCTAGTGACATGTGTTTTGTTAGCTGTGTGAATGTTGGGAAGGATGGGGGTACCCGGCAGTATTCCCATGTCCCCCCCCTCTGTTTTAACTGCACATTAGAACAACACGCAACAACACCACATTGAGCAGGGGGAGAGAGGCTGGGGGGTCTTTCCACACCCCTGTTTGTTGGACCATCAGGGGTCGGAGCCTGGATAGAACATCAGGCCGTCTGGTCGGGGTCCTGGGCTGTTGGGCTGCTCTTGCCGGTGTGGGGGCCTTGGCGGTCTGCTCGTCCCCGTCCTGGTGGGCAAAGGGGTCTGTCTCCTGGGTGCAGGGGCACGGTTCTCTACTGGGGCGTCTGTCCCTGGGCCTGGGAGTATGGAGTATAGTGTACGTATGGGGGGTATGAATGAGTGTATAGCGTCCTTTTTTCGTATGTCCTGTATTTGTAAGAATGTGTACGCATGAGAGGGAGGGTACGTATGAGTGTCTCTGTCTGTCTATGTCTACCTACGTCAGGTTGGGTGTTTGGCTGCTCTCTGGCCTGATGCATCTTCTTCCCTCCCCGTCACTCCCCGTCGGTGATGGTTGCTCCTGCCCGCTGGTTGATGATGGCTCTCGATGCCTGGGGCCGGGGGTCCCGGTTGCGGCCCGGCTCGGTCCTGGTGCATGTCGGGCGGGTCCTGGGTGGTCTGATGTGTCGGGCGGCCGCTGTTTCGTGCCAACGTCCTCCTTGGATTGACTGGGGCACCTCTTATGGGGGTGCCGGGGTTGTAGAATAGGTTGGTTCCGCCCGGTGGATCGGTGGGGACTGTGCCTGGCGCCCAGGCCTCCTGCCGGTTCCAGGACTTCTGCTGGCTGGTCTGTTCACCTGGTGGGGCTGTCCGGCATTGGCTGGGCCCCTGATCTTGGCGCCCTACGTGGGGCGGGATCTGGACCCGGGAGCTGGAAGATCTGGATGTCCAGGTGCCGGCTGGGCGCGGCCTGGGGAGGGCGTACATCCGCTGTGGCTCTTGCTGTGGCTCCCTGGCGTGTGGGTGTGTGGGGGCGGGCCGGGTTGTTGGCGATGGGTATTGGTCCAGGGTGGCGGCGGCGTGTGTTGTCCGTCGGTTGGCTGCGGGTCCCCCTTGCCTGCGGCGGCGGGGGGGGGCCCTTGTCGGCTGGTCCCTAGTTGGGGCCCCGCTGGGGGGCGGGCTGCCCCTGGTCCCCGTGGCCTCCGGATCCTGATCCGGGCCCGCCCTGGCGTAGCCGGTTTCCGGCGGAGCCCGTGGGCTCGTCACTGCGATCTCTCGGGCCCCAGCATTGCGGCTGGTGGGTGTTCCCCTGGGGCTTCCATCTGTTCCTCTCTTGGTGGGTGATCGACCCTGCGCTGATCCGCCTGTGGCCTCTGTACTCTGTGGGACCCTGGATGCATACATCTCCTGCCTCTTCCATGTCTGTGTCGATTCCTGTAGGACGGATTGACGGTTCCTTACACCAGCTATCAATCACTTGCATGGGGAAACCTTATTCCGACCTGCATGCTCGCACACACACATAGGTGTGGGGACATTGGTGTGGACGGGCATATCTTAAGCTGAGGTTATCATCATTAGTTAGTTGTTCACAGGAGCTTACCAGAAACATTTGTATTATGTTCATTAATCCATGCTTGTGTGTAGTGAATGTGTAATTCTTAGTTTATTCTACTAGATCCGAACTATTGGTTTGGTTCTGTACAGTTTGTTGTTTTTGTTTTTTATTACTGTTTCTCTGCCGTCCGGCAGAGGTGGAGGACTGGGATGTTTTCTTGTGTTCTTTGTTTGCCTCCCTGTCTTGTGTCGTCGGTTCGCGCCTCTGTTGGTCCGGTTTCTTTTCTTCACCTTCTTCCTTTCTCCCTTCTTGTCTCGGTTTAGTGTCCATGACGTCAGGAAATTGAACCCAGAGTAATCACTAATAAAGATTTTTCATACATATACATCAAGTGGCGTACTACAGCTTTCCCAAGCCAATGCTTGGGAAAGCAAAACTGTTGGGCTCGTACTGGGTACTCAGACACCAATTCTGAGTAGCATACTGCTAGACAGGACACGTAAAAAAAAAAAAAAAAAAAAATTAGGGTGAAGATTTTTTAAAATACTAACAAGCTTAGACTGTTTAATAAAACTGTGTATCTCGGTAACCAGCGGGTTACAGCCGCCCCATAGCACACACTGGAAATTATTCTACATTATCACTATATTTTCTGCCATGAAATTTTAGCAACCACAGCTACTAGTAACTTCATGTATAGTAACATTGAACTTTTTAATAGATTACCATAAAATAATTATACTGAATCAAACTGTGGAAGTCAGTAATCAATTTAACAGCATGTCTGTTGTTTTCACATTAATTACAATTAACAGTTTCACAGTATTTTATTTGATTTTGCGGCTCTACTGTAAAACAAAAATCATTCAATACATTTAATTTCTACGCCTGCATCTTAGTCAACATCTTTTGAATTCTGATGTAGTCACTGTCATTATTCCCGCCCTTTATTGATATAGAAAAGCTGTAGCAGCATTTTTGATTCAAATCTCAGATACAGTGTGGATGAGTTTTTTTCCATAAACATAGAGAAAAAAAAACATCCAGCTCACACAAGACAATATATTTTCGGGTTTGATGAGTGAAAGAAAATTCTAGCAACATTTTGGGACAAAACTAAAAAAATCACCTCCTTTTGCATAACCAAAATGTTTCACATATGTTTAAAAAAAGAAGTTGGTGTTTGAATGCCCACACATTTAATGCTCTCAAAGTTCATCCTACTAAACACCTATTAGGAAAGGGTACATTCATACAACACATTTTTTAAATGCATACAAAACCAATAATGTAATTGTGGCAAGACGCACAATGAGGGCCAAGGCAGGATTCAATTACATAACTCCCAGGTAAGAATCATGTGCATTAACTATTCAGCCAAAGGGATATCTCTGTGGCCAAGCAGCCAGAGCGCATCATCAATCGGAGCCATAGTGACAGGACCTCCACACTGTCACACAATCTAAGACAATTCTTTTCACATTGAGCTACCGACATGGCACCTTTGCACGTAATGTGGAAAACACATTGTTTCATCCTGGAAAAGCTTTGATTATCAATATTTTTTTGTCAAATGATGACAAACCGGCCGCTTGCCAGGTTGCGTTTTCCTGGCTGGGTCAGACTAGACAGCTGCAGGCTTTAGGCTGCCGGCGTCGACTGAATGACGTTAAAGAGGCAGGCGAGGGTAGGAGGGATCATCAAGCCGGACATCTAATGGGCCGGGCATGTGTTGATATGGCTTTTGACAAGATCCTCCTTCCTTTCTGAGCCCACCAGCCATTTTCCTTAAACATGTAATGACTTCTCATAATTAGCATAATGTGCCAACTTGTCTGCTGCTTTAAGCTGTCACAGGGTATTTGTCTGAGCTCAGCCAATTACAGCCACAATGAGAGGGTGGGGGTCTGCAAGTGAGGGCAAATAGAGGCTCACATGATTGGCCACATCCCAATCGCTGTTAGTCTAAATCCAAGTATAATGCATTGTTAATAACATTAAACTTGACAATGGATTGCAAATCAGCTGAAGGGGAAGCTTTATTTCTTGCACTGGCTGCGCATGTTCAATGCATTCAGAGTTTTAACTGCTGAACAGAACATAGTCACATTGAAATGCATTAAAAATATGAAGAATTTTAGTCACATGATTACCATGATAATAATATATATAATGTAAATCATCAAACATAATGATATACATACTGTATACACATAGTGTTGGTTATGATTGAAGTGACAAGTTTTTGGGATGATGTCTGCAATATTGTTTTAGGTTAGCAATGTATATAAATTCTGTGTAATGCTATTACTGTGTCTGAAAGGTTAATGCAAAAAAATCTTAGAAGAAATATCAAACATAGTTAGGGATGCCCTGAGTCTTAAAGCTCAACACTCAGGCAGGTACTTAAATGTTAGAGCTGCTGAACCAGCTGCTTAGAGGGAGATCACACAACACAAACCAGCTATCAGACGGTTTCTCTGGAAGTTTTCATTTAATCTTCCAAAAATACCAACAATTTATTTCTAAAACTCTGAAACCTTCATTTTCAGTGTCCTTCGTGAGAGAACTGCTTCATATGAGCTGATTTCTAAGCTCTAAGGTTGGTCTCCATATACTAAGACCATCCCATTGATTTCACAATGGGCAGTCCCGTCCTGGTTTAAATCTTTAGGTCTCCACATGCTTCTCTGCCAACCGCTTAAATCTCAAGGAGAAGCCCATGGCCAATATGTGACACGGTTTTTGCTACAGCTTCATAGGTGGCAATAATGCAATCTTTTATACACTGTCCACTTGGAAGACAAGACAGAGAAAAGAACGATTGGATGGACTGATTATCGATACGATGTGGAATGGACCTAAGAGTTAGTTCGTTAGAGTTTCTCAGAATCCTAACACCTCATTACTGATTTTCTGTAATCACATCAGTGGTTTATTATGGCTTACAGTATGACAGTGAGAATAATGATTTTGAAGGTTATACCCGTAGGTCAGCCATTTATTTCATATTGCGCACACATTTACACTTTTTTTATGTATTGGGAGTTGGGGGCCTGTGCCCCAGCAAAGCTCTAGGTCTAGAATTGCCCCTGTTTCTAGGTCCTGTTGCGACATTAGTCCTTTAATCTTGGAAATATCTGTCAGGTGATATAACGCTGACGCTTTTATTGCCTTTACGGGACCCTGGGGATTCAGGTCTGAGTCTGTTGCTACACCTAGATTTTGGGCATGATCATTAGTTTCTTGATGTATTAACAGAAGCTGTGTGCTGACTCTTGATCATTTTTCTTTAGGTTAAAAAATAATTACTTCAGTTTCGTCTCTGTTCAGCCGGAGAAAATTAGGGCACATCCGTCAACTGATTTACTTAATGCATTTGTTTAGGATCTGGATGGATTCAAAGTCACCTGGAGACATTGCAATGTCTCTTCCAATGAAATGTTATCTACCAAAACCAAGTCCCAATCCGCTACTTCTATAGACAATAGATAAAAAAATTATAAAGAAGAGCAAAGAAACAGACCGAGGATTTTAATTATTTAATTCATCTTATTTTAATTCAATAAAATTCGATTTGCTTTTATTTATATAGCGCCAATTCACAACAGATGTCATCTCAAGGCACTTTAGAAGAAACATTGTTTTAATACAGTTATACAAACATTCCAATCAGTTAAAAGTTTTGTATATAAAGAATCCCAGCAGATTGCATTGAGTCATCAACGGGAGGTTGTGCCCGGAACATGCAGACTTTTCAAACCACAGTAATTCCTCAGCAATCCCTCACACTGAGCAAGCATGTAGCAACAGCGGAGAGGAAAAACTCCCCTTTAACAGGAAGAATCCTCCGGCAGAACCTGGCTCAGTACAAGCGGCCGTCTGCCATGACAGTCTGGGGGTCAGAGAAAACAGAGAAGAGACAGAAAAATAACTGATGTGAGAACTTTGTATATTAAAGAATGTAAAAAGTTGACAACAGGAGATGGAGGATGTTGGGTCACTGAGAGCATCATCCAAACCAATGTTCCCCATCCAGCAGGGCGCTGTAGCTGAGCAGGATACCAGACCAGGTGGAGCTTCTTTGGAGAGAAAAACACAGAGAGAAAATAAAGGTTAAAAATCACAATAACAGCAGAAAAAATACATCTGGAGAGGAGAAGAGGAGAGTAGAAGAGTGAAGAAAAGTGGTCAGTTTGTCTTACACTAGTCTAAGCCTTTTTTAATATTTCTGATAAAAAAACGGAGCACTTTTGTTAGGTATCTTGAACAATCAAGTTAAAAATAATTTATTCATGTAGTAAATACTGTAAATAAAAAAAAAGTCTAATATAAAAAATATACAGCACCTCAACTTAAATAAACTTAATAATAGAAACGTATATCAGGGTTCACGTTAACCGAATATTTTCCGTAGTTGACTAGTTTTTTACAACGGTGAAAATCTGAAAGCTGTTGGTGATTGTTGTTTATAGATAAGCAAACAGTTTATGAGTCCTTAGACTTGTGATCAGCTTCATTGGAGAAATGTTTCCTCATTCTAAAACTTTGGCTGAAGTGGCGCTCAATTCCTGTCTCCAGTGTGGCAGCGAAGCATGGATTTAGACTCCAGAACAGCATCTAAACCCCTAAGAGAAGTCATCTGTCTGAGGCAAAAATCCAAAACCTTATTTCAATAACCTCTGCAGCAATTCCACTATTTGATTCCACACAAATGGATGTCCCATGCAGTTCCATGTGGAGCAGGACCTGCAGCAGGTGTAGGCTATTCTAACTGCAATTGTTTAATTTCACTTTTATAAGCAGTTTTCTGTTCATCTTGTTTAGATTGGATATTATTTAAAATGAATGAAAGATAAATACTACTGAATAGGTATTAATTCGTGGGATACGATACTGAGAGATACAGGCACTAGCGCCTCCCTCCGCATAGAAAAAAAATATATAGCGCGACCTCTGATACATATCCGAGTTCTGAACGGGAGATAATGCCCAATTCCGATCGAGTCTGAAACCCCAGGATTGGGCCCGAGTTACGATCATGTGATCTGGACATCCTTAATGTATACCACCCTTTTCAGTTTCATTTTACCGTCATTTTACTTTCACTATACAATTAAGCACTACTATGTCACATAAAATTGCAACAACACAGATTAAAGTTGGTTGTAACAAAGGGAAATATGGAAAAGCTCATCGGGTATAAATAATTTTGCGTATTGCTCTATTGTACAAAACAAAAAGTAAATAAGTGAATAATCCACATCAAAAATCATCAATCTTCTGCTACCAAAATTCAACAAAGCCCTCTGTCTTTATCTGTACATATGAGTGTGTTACGTAACCGATGGCCTTCTAAGGTTTATATAACTGCAGTTAAAATCAGATTAATTTGATCGCTGTGGAATGTTCCATACTGCCTTGTTTATACAGAGAGACAGCTTGTCCAAACGCAAGAATAAATTCACAACCAACTTGTCAGATGCTGAGGATGCAGCATTCATCCGACTCATTTTAATCCATCAGCATATGATTCCTGCTCACCTCGCCATACATCCAAGTCAAGTCCCGGCAGTGTTATATATAATGTATCTGAACGGAAAAGAAATGAAGGTGACAGAGTCAGTAGTTACTATGATCAAATATCATAGCTGGAGGCTAACTGGGCATCAGGGCCCACTGACAGACACAATCCACAGGGAATGAAGGAGGGGAGAGAGAGGATATCTGTAGCATAAGGTAAAGGATGGCCATGTGTCGATATAAATCACCTTTGCTGAGGCTAATCTCTCAGGGTCTCTGGCAGGATAAATACTTTGCTTATAGATTCAACACGCCTCAGTCCCCGCCACTCATTGGGCACGCTCAGTAGGCACAAGGCCTCCATGGGCACGGTGCTGCCTCTCTCCCTTAAATCATTCCTCGTTCCAATTCCCATCTTTTTTCACTCTTTCTTTTTTGACATGGTAAGGCTGAGAGGCTGGGTTGGCGACTGAAAGAGGGATGAGAGAGATCTTATTCTCGTTCCTCTTTATTTCCTCAACGTCCCCCATCGGTGAAGAAAGCAAAGCAGTCTCTGCAAGGCCTTTTAATCTCACGGCTCATCTTAAAGTCTTACTGCATTTACCGTCGAAAAAGGGGTGATCTTAATGACAAGGGTGAGTATATTCTCCATAGTGTACAAAGGACAGAGAGGACCTGATGAAACTGATACCTTATGCAGGGTTTCAAATATTCAGCTGCTCCTGTTTTCTCTCTTAAAAATGACTAATAATTGAGGTATTAAATGCTGCTAAAACATATCCGCCATTCTTGATTTAGAACAAATCCATATTAATAGTTCCTAAAAGATTAAGATAGCTGCTAGGTTTTGAGAAGGTTTGCTACAAAAACTATTAACGTATCCCCCCCCCCCATAAAATTCTTAGTGTAAAGATTCCTTCAAATGCAATTCCAGAGACAGTCTCAGAGAAGGCAAAGTGCTCTGCCCCTTCCCAACATGTTGCTTCTTACTACCTGTGAGCTGGGTAAGAGCTTGATTAATGAAGGCTACCAGACTTTTCCCCATTACTCACAAGAATAATGAGTCTATTTGGAAATATTTTCTGTGAGAATACACTGTGATGACAGCTTAGAAATGTTGTCACCACATTTAGCGAGTATTCAGCTCTCTTGACATTATGTTTTTTGTTTTTAGGTCAAAAGCAGCACTTGTAGAGTTTTTTTCTGATATTTTTGAGACTTTTGCAGGTTGAGGTGAAAGTAGTTGTTTTTATTCTGATCGATGACGAGTTGGTTCTTTTATGGGCTGCTTCCTCATATCGAAATACTCAAAGGCAACCTCATCTTCTTGGAGCATTTATTCCTAGCTGTAGTCCAGGTGGTACAGATTGACAATGGACAATGAATCTACAAAGCACAAAAAGCAACAAATAATTGTTCATTAAAGAACAAAAAAGTCTGGAGTGTCTCTTTTGGTTCACTTTTTCTCAACCAACCAAATACTAAAATGTGTAGGAATTGTTATTAGTACTACTATGTTTGGGGTATTTCTATAACCCCAACAATATCCATGAAGAGCCAAGACCAAATTCTACCTTTACTGTCCTAATATGACACCATTCTCAGAAACTTCTTAGGAGCTCATGCAGTTTGTGCTATTTAATGAACCTTTTAACAACTGTAATGCGTTTATTTACACAGAAGCACGAAACATTGATGTAGGCGATGAAGGGTAAAACATTTAGGCAAAGGATTTGCTTGACAGAAAAGTAAGGCGGCATAAAAATATATAGAATAGCATTCACTTAAAAATTATATTTCAGACCTCTACATATTCTTATCTTTGTATCAGACCTGACATCCCTTACATGTTTCTTTCTCACTAAGTGTTTCACACAGGAAGATCACTGATGGTGCACCATCTCCTACCTTTTTTTACTGTATAAATACTCTTCGACTGTCGTAGAAATACCTACCCAATTTAAATGTGACAACAATTCAAGGGACTATTAAATAGTGACTAGTAATAGAGAAATTGAGTTTTTTTTAATTATATAACAGCGGACTTTGCTTTTTTCTTGCCCTTCACACAGTTACAGTTAGCTTCTACTTCTGGAACCAATTAATCTGTGGTTATGGTAAAAGAAGACACCAAGAGAGTTATCCACCGCTGGTAGGTTATTTCTTGTCAATAACATTTTATTAGAAGCTTACTTCGAAAAACACTTCACGGCTCCTTTAACTTTTCCTGGTCACAAGTGGCCCAGCTGAAATTTAAAGTAGCCTCGCCTCCTCGTGTCTGCAGTGACAGGGAGCATTTTCTCATATCCACCACAGTTTACTCCATTGTTCCAAACCCTTCCATTTTCACCCGCCTTGCACTCTATTTTGTATCTGCATGTCCCCTGCTTCACCCCTCTCATCACAGTCATTGGTGAGAGGTAAAGACGTCCTCCCCCACAGCCTGCCTACCCCTTCCTGCACGTGCCCCTGCCTCTCCACCCCTCTTCATCCCTCCCTTGTCTCCCCCCCCCCCCTCTCTCTCTGTGTAATCTGGTCCTGTCTGTAACAGTGGAGTCGCTGCCTGATTGAAACAAACGGCCCCTGATTGCTGATCAGCCAGCTGTAAAGCCTGGCAAGGATATGAGCTAATGAAAAAAATGGAGCTGATTTAAGAGGCACCGAGCGTCGCTCACCCTGCTAGCCCCTCCTGTCCCCTGCTGTTACCCTCTATCCCACCATTCCTCCCTCGTCTTCCACCCATCACCTCCTCCACCTCACCCTGTCTGCCCATCATTGTCAGCTGTCCTTATTGGGGGGACACACACACAGGAAAATGTGCAAGATGGGCTGGGACTGGTTTTTTAATAGAGGTTAAAAAGTAGAATTAGCAGTCGAGGAAAGGTCTGCCGCTTTTAAGTACTCGGCCTGCATTTATGTCAATGTGTGTCTTTTAGGTCTTGTTTTACAAAATATCATATCGAAGAAATTAAATGTGAAAAATTCAGATGGTACGTGAATTCATTTCAGTTACATTAAAACATCTGGTGCAAAAAAAGACCTTTTTTTTTCTCTTTTCAAATTTCTTATGCTTTCGATTTTTTTTGTTTCGATAGTTTACATAATCTAATCCATCACATCCTAATCTGAAGAAATACATTTTTTTAGGCCTTATTGGGGCAAGTAGAGATTGTGCTTTGGCAGTTTGGCAACTCTGCTAACTTGCTTTTGTGATTAAAATGAAAAAGAAATCTAAAAACACTGCTAGAAGACATTTAACAGTGGGGAAATGGTGCAAAGCATGAGTGGCAAGGGTATCCTCTAACTCAATCTAAGAAATACTAATTTGTCTCAGCTCTATCTAAACATTCCTTAATAAAGGAAACATTTAAACAAAAACAGCAGTGAGGCTCAGACATGCAGTTTAAAATGGACAGATCAGGACCAAACACAGACCCTTGAGGTACGCCATAGTAAATAAGAGCTTAAGAAGAATAGCATTACCTAAACAAACTGATTTAAACAGGGACAGTACTACTAAGTGAGGTGAAGATGTATCTTTGCATTTACAGATTCTGTTTTTGCTTTTTTTCCCTCTTAAATGTTTCAAGTTAAAAAAAAATATTATTACAATAATTTCCATATCAGCCAAAAATAATATGAGTAAACAGAAAAGAACAGTTTTAACTGATGATTAATTAATTAAGGGGGGGGGGGGTCCTAAACCACCTTAACCCCAGAGTTAAACTTGAAATTCCAACCATTGTAAGTCAGTACGGTGATTAAACATCTTCCAAGGACTGGCTGTCCTAGCAAAATTACTTTTTTATGTTTTAACGACTCATCCAGGAGTAAATAAAGTAATTGAGAAAAACCTCGAAAGCATAGCACACCTCAAGAGATTTAGTTAACAGAAAACATAAAAAAAATTAAAATAAATATCATGACGATCTGCAAAACCTTTAGAGAAAATATTCTGTGAACTGAAAAGATCTTCTGGAAACGAAGATAGTTGTGATATGCCAGCTTCACTTCTTTAGGACCTGGACTATTGGCATAATTTATTAAAACATGAATTCGGCTTCTCCTCTCTTATTCTATGCAGAAGAACAATTATCCAAGGCTCACCAACATGTCAAATCTCTGAATAGTTAAGAAACAAAGCAGGATGCAGAGTCTGAACTTAAATTAAATTTAAATACAATGTCATGACTATAAACAGGTTACTCAAAACAAATATGTGCCTTAATTCAATGGTTCTAATATAAAAGATTATTTGCTATTATCAATATCTAACAAGTTATTTAGTTTAGAAGCTAGTTACTTGTAAACATAGGTATAGGTTAGTTAGGTTAGCTCTTTTCTCTTGATAAATTCAAACAATTTAAAACTACAATATATATTTTACTCTGAGTATCTTTTTCTAACATAAGAGTTTTGATAATTTGAAACATTGAAATGTGACTAAACAAACAAATAAAAAACCTATCCCCAAAAAGAAGAAATCTATAAAAAGGAAATACTTCTATACAGGACTGTGTAATTTGCTTATTCAAAATAAAGATATAAAAGACAATTGAATAATAACTAGTAAATTAACCAAAATTTAGGCTGGCTTTCATGCTACTGTGCCCTCCACATTATTAGAATAAAAGTTAAACTCGAAAAATGTGAATATTGCTCAACAATTCTTTTATTTGAGAAATTAAACTTAAAAGGTAAAACTTTTTTTTCCCGTGGCAAATGCTGGGAATGGCGGTTGGAGAAAATGTTCACATGCAGCATGCTTATGTATTCAAAGTGACCGACTGTATTTAACAAAGAACCAGTTTTTCACAATTTTCATAGAAGGAGGCCTTTACTGAAGCACAGTGGAACAAAAGTATAAGATGACATGGCTCCCCAAATCACAGACTGTGGAAAGCTCACACTGGACTCCAAGCACCTTGGACTGTGTACCCCTCCATTCTTCCTCTAGACCCTGGGACCTTGATTTCCAAACGAGACGCAACATTTGCTCTCATCAGAAAAGAGGACTTTGGACTAGTGAGCAAGAGAACAGTTCTTTGTTTTTTTTGTTTTTGCGCAGGTAATACACTTCCGACGTTGTTTTTTTTCTTCAAGTGCAGCTTGACAAGAATAATACAACATCTGAAGCTCCATGTACAAAATCCGCCTGTGTGTGGCGGCTCTTGATGCATTAACTCCAGCCATTTCACAAGGTTACAAAGACAGGGATCTTTGAGCACTCCTAGCACAATCTCTCTAGTTCCTCCAGAGGCCTTTGCCCCCTGTACTCTACAGGTTTTTTTAATAGGTTTTAGGACTTTTGACAGAGATGACAGTGAATAAAGGTGCAATTTATCTGTAGTTTCTATTTTAATTTGGTTTTGTTTGGTTTGGATTATTATTGTGATGACTGACTTGGAACTAAAAAGTAAATATGGTTCATCATTGTGTCAAACATTTTAACTTCATGCAGTCATGAAAAGGTTTTGCAGAGATCGCATCAGCATCACAGGCCCTCCACCGTACTTCACCATAGCCATGAGTTAATTTTTTTTTATATCACTTCATACCCACCTGTTGCCAGGAGTTCAGAGGACACAGTTCCAATTAAATCCAAGGTAGCATTTACGAAACTCTACATTTATGATGGTCAGACAGTGATTGTTTTCTAATGAAAAGGTTTACAAGTTGTAGATGGTTGTTATGGAGATTAGTTGATCTGGACATGACACTTTTTTTTGCTGCATTTCTCCAACAGTGAGCTTTGCAGGTTTGTTTTACTCCCCTTGGCATCCTACTGAAATTGAATCGTCATTCAGTGTACAGGCTAAAATAAAAGGGCCTTTGTGTGATTCCATATTTATTCCCAGGAAGTCATGAATAACTAATTACAGTGTTCTAGGCATGACTAAAAAATAGTAAAAGAAAAACCATAAAAACACTTTAAAATGATTTTAGAGGGATTGTCAATATCCCATAAGTGTTGTACGATATATTGTTTTTTCAGCCATAATTTTTTAAATCATATTTATTTATTTATTTATTTATATTTACACAATTGAATTCAACATTTTTGGTGAGAGATGATGTGGCTGCAATAAACAATTAATTAATTTTAAGGTTACCTAACATTGTCTAACAGTGCTGCCAAAATGTTGAGGTGCCAGATATTCTCCACGATCTAATGTGGGGTGCTGTTATAGCACACACAAGAGTAGATTTGTGCACCTAATGGCTCACCAAGTCCACAATGAACGTCTTGTGTTTGCCTTTTCCACATTTTGATGATCTCCCCTTCCAGTTTTTTTGACGCACACAAAGACACAATGTTGCACACTCTGACCCTCCCATCTCGTAGGGTCAGCTGCAAAGTGGGCAATAATTGCCAGTGGCAACTCATTAGAATTGGTAATTTGGTGAAAGTTAAGTTGGAAAAATAGAAAACACAGCAATGTAAGCGCACACACACAAAAACATAGCAAGACACGTCAGCAAGCACAAAACACACACACGCTCACCCACACACACACACACACGCATAGCTCCACAACTAGAAGACGATAAATTAAAAATCTTCATGACCCTGTGTACACAAAATTAGCCACAGGGTCTACAGACCTGCATTAGAACAGTGCACAGTAACATAGAGGAACTTTAATTGGGGGTCATTATTTAAGCTGAGAGATGGAAAAAGGCTGAAGACTCTCATTTTCACTCCTCTTTCTCCTTCTTTTTATTTGACAGGCGCAGTAAATTAAGAAAGTGGTGATATTTAATACCTTTTAACCTCCCCGAGACAGTTTTCTGATCAATTACTAGAGCAGGCTGTAATTGTTAGCCTGGATAATGATTCCACATGTGAGAGAGCGGCGTTAAGATGAAGCCCTGAGTGCAATTACCTTAAACCCTTCAAGTGTACTGGTGTCTAGAGAGGACATTATGGAAGGAGCGAGCTGGTAAGACAGGCAGGGGGAACCTACAGAGAGGCTGCTGTGAAGAAGAGCTATAAACCCTGCTCATAAACCTGAAACATCCCGACTTATCACATCAACTAACATGTTAAGATTCGGCTTAGCTTTGTTACATTGAGTATTAGCATTACCCTAACATTAGCTGTTGTTAAAAAGATATATAGACGATTTTAGGAAAGAATATCTCTGTTTAAAACAGACAACTGGATACAATCAATGGTCTGAGTGGAACAGCAGATTGTAGTGGCATCTACAGATGTTCCCCAGAAACCCTACACCCTGGTAGGATATGTTTCATAATAATGTTCGGAGGAAATGGATTGACTGGATTATGTAAGTGGGTGAGGAATATAGGTGGTTTGTAATAAAGACCAAGTGCACATCTAGAACCTAAGCTGCTTGTACGGAAATTCGGATGATGTTCAGCGATACAGGCAAGGCAAGGCAAGTTTTCAGGCTGGATTTAAACATTGTTAGAGTTGAGGCTTGTCTCACATCCTCATTAAGACTGTTCCATATTTTTAGCTGCCTGAAACTGAAATGCAGCCTCACCCTGTTTATTGTTGACTCTGGGAACCACCAGGAGACCCCTTTCCTGAAGGTCTCAGGGCCCGAGATGGTTCATATGTCTCTAACATGTCAGAGATGTACTTTGGAGCCAAACCATGAAAAGACTTGGGCTGTTTTAAATTCTGTTGTCTGAGCCAGTGCAGGATTCAGGGCAAATTGTAAATACAAACCGTTGTTGGTACAAGCGCCCTTAGGTTTATAATGCTGTCATTTTGGAATCTCTAAAAATATTTAGGTGGACTTTTAGCAATTGTCAATGCAAAAATGTACGTGCTAATCTGCTTGTTTTTCTTATTCGGATGGGCTTTCAAGTTTCCGTGGTCCGCAGTTGAGCAGCACGCCTAACACTCATTTCTTTTTCATAGGATCATAAACAGAATAAATATTCATTAACTGTTTTTCTTATATAATCTCTAGTCAGTGTAAAAAAAAAAAGGTTTCAACATTTAGTTATTTAACTAGAGATGATCAATTGAATTCCAGGTTCTTTAAAAGTATGAAGTAGCCATTCATTAAAGCACCACAAAGGGAATCAAATCTCAATTTAAGGGTCATTAGCCCCATTTATTATAGGGCAATATTCTTATTGTTTTTTTCGTGCATACTAGCACGGAAAATCATGCCTTGTTGTCTGGACTTGCAGTGAGTTAATTCAAGTTGCAGCCAACAGGTATCTTCTTTACTTAAATCACATGAGCCATCCCAAATTTATGCCAACCTGGGCGGTGAGCCATAGTGCTCGAATCTACAACTGCAGGTGCACTGCAAGATCTTTACTCACAGACGGTGCAGTTGTTAGGCAGACATCTAGACTTTGACAGCGAAGAAATTAAGAGAACAAAAATGTTTAACACGAAACGATTTTGTAGAAGATGAAAGATCACGGTGCAGTATTTGCCACGTGGTGCACTTCTAACAATGTTCAAGCTTCCGTACTGTCTTGGACAAAACTGTGTGCTTATTTTGAACTGCCAACTCTATTATGGATGCTTCTTTCTCAGCCAAGCCATTCAAATCACACTGAGGCAAACATTTCGCTTTGCCTGACGGTCCTCCAGAACTTTCATTGTAGACTCTCACTTTGTGGCGCACATAAGAAAACATTTTTGAACAACACACCACAGATACATGTTTTGTTTTCCCACCAGTGGTCACTTTCGCTTACTCTAACCAACAGCAAACAAAGTATTTATTATACAACTATGCTCTTCATCAGACTCAGTATTGTATGTTATCCCTTCACCAGTTCTGTGGTGCACAATCAGTTTTAGAGAACAATGCTGAAAATTCACGATGAGGAACAAGGAGGCACCTAAATGTCCCACCCGAGTGAAAGCATGTTTGGGAAGCTGTGTTGTCTGAAAAGAAAAGGTGCCATTAGGTGTCTTTTGAAAAAAAAAAAAAAAACTTGCAGGAAATACATTTTCTATGTTAATGAGATCAAAAAGGTCAACAAGGTTTAGGAATAACGTATACATTTTTTGCCACCCTGTTGTATGTCTTTCTCTTACAAAGCAATATAGCATGTATATTCTTTAACGAAAAGCTCCTAAACTGCATGAGTTCATGAGCTACTGTATATCATACAAAAGACCTATTGCTCAACATACTTCAAAGCCCTGATTTGTGACTTTCCAACCTTGAACTACTCCACTGTTTAACATAAAGTGTTAGTTTTACCAGGGGAGGTGGAGCGAACGCAGACAAATGGTAAAAATTTTCAAACAAACAAAATGCTTGATTTCTTCAAATATTGAACAGTTGGTGGTGTTATCTGGCTCGGTGACCCGGCGCTCACAGCAGGCAGAGCGGAGTGGCATGGCCTGACCTCCTGTCTGTGGAGAGGCTGGCTGGAGGCTGAGGAGAGTCGAGAAGGAGAGGGGAGGGAGAGCGAGAGAAGAGACAGGCAGAAAAGGACGAGGGCAAACAGAATACCGTACAAGAAACACACAACATGTTGAACCCACAGCCGCCCTCCCCAATGCGAAATATGCTGAGGCCATCTGGGTTTTCTTTTTCCCCAACAAGTAAACAACAATACACTGTCAATACCAACGGACCTGGGTGAGTGCACTTGTTTAAAGCTGAATGGATATAAATTACAGTACTGTTAGAAGCTAAAGGTCCTGAGCTATTACTGTATGACATGAACAGTATAGCCTCTTTCTAGTGCCAGCTGCAGTGCTGATACCAGAGTTATTTTAACAATAACACTTTTGCCTCTCTCTAATGCAATGTATGACAAATATATTGCATATTATCCGCTCATACCATGTAACTTTTAGCCTTGTTATTTGGGAAAGTGGTGAAAGCCGCCAAAAAGTGCTCTAAAGTACCATCTGTTTTTGCTAAAAGGTTACTTGGCAATTATTTCACACACAGTCCGATTCTGTAGCAAAAAGAGTGTTATTTCAGTGGGCTCTGTCCTCAGTGGTTTAGATAAGTTCAGATATTTTATTCACTCAAAATGCAATGCTCTCCACAATTACTGGCATGTCAAATAAGTAGTAGGATGTGTACAAAGTCTTAAACTAGTTACATTTTTGAAAAGTCTACCACAGTACATGTATTAAAGATATAAAATAATTCAAATAAAACAGTGAGATAACAGATTTTTAGTAAAGATTATAGCACCCCATATGATACATAAGAAATAAAAGAAAACTGAGCCATTTGCCAAGTTGATCAGCTTTTTAGAGTACTTTTACGTTTTACTTTAATCCAAGGCATCTCATATGATCAGGGTATAAGTATTTGGTGTCAAAAAGTCAATTTCAGTCAACCTCTATTAGAGTCTTGCCGTGTAAGTAAGGTTTTCATCTGCAGAGTGAAAATTAAACAAAAATCAGAACAAAAAGACTTCCTCATTATGACACAACCGTGGAGCTCAAAGTTTAGTATGCGAGGTAAAAAAATCTTCAACTTTTACTGTTAGACAAGTAAAGTAAGTCAAAGTGGCCACAAACTCTCAACAGTATTTTAAGGTGCACTCCACAAAGATTGGGGAGGGAACTTTAGCTACCTTCATTAACCAGAGGTGTTCCCCAGGGAGCCCTTTTCCGGTCTTAATCTATGTACCAACTAGTTAGACCATCAGACTTTAAATGGTATCTACACCTACACCTTGCAATTACAATTTTTTACCAAAGTAAACAGATTTCTCTAAGAAGAAAAAAAAATCTCCCACATTCTCCAATTCAAAAACTGAATAAAAATAGAACGCATGAAATCAAGAGAAACTCCAGTGTTAGACAGACTAGCACTGCACTGTAATCTCTCCCACCTCACATGTAAATCTCATGTAACATTCTGTCAGCTGGCACAGGTAACAGTTTAGCCCTCTTCTTATTGTTACCACCGTTAACAAAGACAGTAGACCAGTTATAACAGTCCTTTCATATCACAGATAGTCTTTTCTTTGGCAAAAAGCCAAAATATCGATGTTGCAATTTACTAAAAAGAAAATATTGAACTTAATTTTTAATTATATACATTTTTTTGTTTTTTGAGAACTACCTACTGCAAGTGGAGTTTGATTTTAAATGCTATTACATCTGTTTTGAGGTAGATCCTCTTTTAAATGAACCCTTTCTCCGTTTTAAGGCACCTTCAAATCTGCCTTGCATCTTTGGAAGATGGTTATGTTATTGATATGGATGCCTGTTCACAATTCATACATGTCCTTGATACGGTCTGCTATGGAGACTTGAGATTCATTTCATACATTAACAGTCTGACTCATCTTTGCATCCTCATGTTGAATGGCCTGTTTCACCTTGCAGAGCTAAAAAGCAGCTATTCTTTGATTTAAAAAGGTTTTCCCCACCTTCTTTTCTTGTGTGAGATCATTAAAATATTAAAGCCCAAATATCAGGTCGAGAATTAGGACACATTTTGAATAACTTAGTTCACACTATTGTACAATATTTTGATTCTGGGAATTAAAGGGAGATTACAAGTATTGAACATTTTCTTCAGAATGCCACAAAAGGGAGTAAAACTGGTCAAAGAAGTTGGGAGACTACAACCTGATCCTGAAATACTTTTCTGTTTGTTTAAAAAATTTGTTTTCACAAATTAATTTTATATAGCTGTTGACATGTAAATAGCTTCACATGTATAACACAGCTATTAAGCTTGATTAAAACACTGTTTTGTATAAAAGAGTAATTAGAATTTGGCATCATAACTAACAAAGAGGGGGAAAAAAACTGTTACCTCAAACTTCATTGACGTGGGAATTTTATATTATCATGTACTCTAAAATGTGGGCCCATCTTTTATCTAATCAGCTTTTCTTAAAATGGTCAGAAGCACCAGCAACAGATAGTTTGTGGTTTTGCAACCCAAAAAGCTAAGTGACGTGGTGGAACAAGTCAGTGAAGTGATGCTTCACATTCAGTGGAGATGAAATCCCTCGGCTTCTCCTGCCTTCATAATGGAAACAGACGAGGATGATTTACCTTTGCAGCCACTGAGATGATCCATGCAGCAGATGTTTTACACTTTCTGACCATTTATTTGTGGAGTGGTAAAGTGTGTGTGTGTGTGTGTGTGTGTGTGTGGGGGGGGGCATAATTAGGATTTATGGACTGAATCTGCAGAGTTGCAAAGGCGACTGATGATCCCTTCTGCGAGAAGTGTCTTTGTGTGCTAGGTGAGGGATAACGGACGGCGCCATGCTGACAAGGGCAAGGACGAGAAGTTAGATGTTTTAGTGTTGCTCAGTGGGCCCCTCATCCGCTTAGTGCTGGAGCAAAGGCAATGCATGTCTGTGCAAACACACTTCTCTCTTTAACACACACTGACACAGACAGAGAGAAAAAAAACATGTCCATTTATTTAAGACAAGAATGAACTGGCGTTTTGGGGGATGCTAAATCGAAACACTAGCATGCACACTGACAATAAAAAAGGCCCATTCCTGACATTATTAAATACACACAGAGGTCGCTGATGTACAGTATGTTGCACATGAAAAGATGACTAAATGCAATCATCTAAATGTAAACATTTACAATGTGGCTTTGATTTCAACTTCTTATTATATGGTAGTTTGTCCCTGGGCAAGCTAACTAAAGCCTAGTTTATACCTCTATTTCGAAAGAGACAGAATGACGAAGCGCCATTATCTGTTGACGCAAGGGCTCTCCGTCACCTACGCAAGGACAGACGGAGTAGAGCCCAATTTTCTAACTATCCGTCAACGGAGAGCGTATGCCTGTGATTGGTCAGTTCAGCAACAGCCAGAGATCATTTCACCAGAATGAGGCTCTAAACTCGCTGTAATCAGCAGTTAATTCAGAGTTTGGGTACTACATGCTTTATATTGAAAGGACAGTAGAGGTGGAGCTGAACCTGGTGTTTGGAAAGGATCAAATAATGCTTTTTCTGCAAATATTTTTTTTCCTAATAAATATATAATGAATAATTTGAATTAGAGAGCAGAAAATATGTCTAGTGTGATGCTACCCAGAAAATGAGACACCAGTGTGGTAAAATGACATGCACTTCTCACAGTTTGGCAAAGAAATATCTACCGTGGACAGCCGTCTCTATGATGGTGCATCGATGATAAACGGCAAACACTGAATGAAAAATATCTGACAGGATATGTAAGGAGCATGGCTACATTTGGAACACAAACTATAACATACGGAGAACTACAATTAACACAAACACATTACCCATAAGTCAATGCGGCCTACAACCATCCCCCACTAGTTTTTCTTCTTTTTTTTTTATTTTGTGGCCACAGTGGCCTTGATTTTGGCCTCTTTTCAATGACATTCCAGTTACATGTTCATTGCCGGATTTATGGAAAAGATCAACCAGTATTGCATATCCATAATTATTAAAACTGATAGTAACGTATATTAGAAGTGTAACAAGAAAAATAATTATTTCCATGCCAATTTTGAATTTTACTCGAATACGAATACAAATGCTTTTTCCCCCTAAAAAAAAAATCTAAATACAGATACAACTGCCCCCTACTTTGTACACCGCTAAAGGACAGTTTATCTAATATGGTGTTTTGGCGATTTTGAGCACAAGGAGGTGTAGATAACAACAAAACAGGCCGCTGTGTTTGTTTACATGCATTTTTAGAGTATTCTATGAGGTGCAGTTCTAGTAAAAAGCTTTACAGCTTAAAAAAAAAAAAACGTACTTTCTTTCATCCATTGCTCCTTATTTTATTTATTCATTTGATTTTTATTTATTAAGAACATGTTAAAAAGAGTAAAAAATGCAATTCATTATATACAATATAACAGTGAATAGCGAGAGATATTCCCATAATTAATAAATTAAAGAGCAAGAAGTGGTAATAGCCAAAAAGGCTTTTGAGAGACATCCCTTAGAAAATAATAATGACAATCCATGTTAATCCTATATATTACAAGTGAGCTCGAGTTATCTAAAAGGTTTAAATGAAAGTTCCATGACTTTGGTCCATGATATCAGACGAGGACTGGGTGTCAGGAGATGAGGGGCATTTCAGGGTGGCCTGGCCTACTCCGTGATTACACCTTTTTTCAGCAGTTTAATCTGATAATATTGTGTAAATTAATATTTCCTACCCGTCTTTAAACACATTTTAAGCCTACATAAGCCAGCGGGAAGCAGTTAATCAAAGACAGGTGCTGCCTATCAGCAGAGGAGACCAGCATGTTTAACAACCGACCCAGAGCGAGCAAAAGGCAAAAACTTTTCACATTTTTTTTTATTTTTTTTTACACAAACAAGTTGTAAGTCGAGTTATTTTTTTAAAATGCAGATAATGTAGCTAAAAAATGATTTGTTATACATGTCAAAATATCACGTTAAGATGGTTAACGATGCTAATGTTGGCTGTTTTACATCCCTTACTAGTCCGTTCATGCTGGGAATAATCCCAACAGTCTTTCATTAATTTGCAGAACCTGTGCTCACTATAACTGTCCACATATTTGAAAGGAACATTTATAAAAAAATAAATAAAAATAATGAAGAGACAGCATTAGGCAGGGTGAGCAGGTGTCTGCATAGGCGAAAAGAGAACATAAGTGGCTGAGAGAAAATATATTTTTGGCACAAAAGGGATTTTGAAGCTAATTCTTATAGTATTTTCATTGGTATTCATCTTAATTCTATTGTCAAATTTAGCTTTCCACATCTTTGTCACAACAGAAAAATCTGTGCAAGGTAGGAGATTTGGGACTGAAGGCCAGCAGGGAAGATGATCCAGGTATAGAGAGATTAGAACTTTCTGACAGAAGATTCATTGGTGGGAGAAACCAGGCAGGAATCTGGACAGGGTTTTAACTGATACTTCAGAATTACTCACATTCCCACTCCAAAAATACTTTTTGTCTTTATTTTAATAGATAATCCAGGATTAATGTCCATCAGTTTGTTATAGGTGCTAGTTTTACATTTACCAGTGCAAGTGTAGATGAACTAGAAAAAAGCAAGTTGAGTACAGGTTATTTTAGAAGGAAAGACATGAACTTTGTACTGGAAAGAAACAAAAACCAACTGTATGTGGGTACATGGGCAGCCTTTTTTGTAATTTTTTTTTTTAATCAATCTTACTTACTCTAGGTGTTTTGTGTTAATTGGGTGGTGGCCTGGGATGGTATGAAATTCCCGGCCTGAATTATTGTCCCTTTTCTTGAAATTAATAGGTTTGTATCATCAGCAGAAAGTAATGGAACAGTAGCATCAGATAGAGAAGCAACCTCCTTTATATAAATGATGAATGATAGCGGGCCCAATATTGATCCTTGGGGAACACCATATTTTATGAAATTAACTTTTGTCTTAATGCTGTTTCATAGAAACATGTTTTCTGTTGGTTAAATAGTTAGATAAGCAATTATAAACATCATTTCTGAATCCATATTTCTGTAATTTTGAAAGCAAAAGTATATGATTGACCAAATGAAATGCTTTAGAAAGGTCTATAAAACACACTTATGTGACATTTGGTTACAGGACTCAGTGACAGCATGACCACAGACAGTTTAAGAGTTTTAGTAAAATGTTAATTTTAAAAACAGGTTTAAAGGTCGTCTTGGGAGAACCAGGAAAAAAGCTCCTCGGGACTGAGGAGAGGTAAGTCAATGGTTAGTTTTAGTTTAGGAGTGGATGAGATGATAATACTGAACTTACAGTTGATGGGTCGATCACGGAGCTTGGAGGAGAGGAAAGTAAGGAATCTGAGGGACGAGAGTCTCTGTGAGTGAATACTGACCGTTGTCAGGGTTGATTACAGGTGCTAGAGCTGATGGTGGACCGGGTGAGAATCTGGGAGGAGGTGAGGATGATGAGTTGCAGAACCAGAATGTTATTGTGAAAGACTGTGTCTTACTTGAAGCGGTTGACGGATTGGCAGATGGGCGCGCAGGCGAGCAACAGACACCCAGGAAGGATGGAGAGATTACCAGAGGAGAGCGTTGCAGAGGCTGACCAGTAGTGATGTTACGACGAGGGTTTGGGCAACCCTAATAAGGTAAGCCCGATCAAACATTATGTCAGACAAGTTAAATTTGCTTAACAAGAACGGTATATGTTATTTTTTACTCTATTCTCTATTTTAATTAAAGGTGAAGTTTTTGTTTTGCTCCAATGAGTTGGGGTTCAATAACACCTCATCAATGCTTAGGCATTACCGTGCGTTCCATGAAAATAAGGAGGCAACTGGAGCTTCAACCGGCCATGGTAAGTCATTACAATATTAAGAATGGATTATCACAATGTGTTCATGTTGACTTTATGTTATTCTTTATTTTATTGTGTAAATAAAGACAGGCACCAAACACTATTTATTCTGTTTTAAGATGCCACCAGAAACCTAGAGCTGGATGAGGCCCTGGTGTCCATGATTGTGAAGGATACACAGCCCTTCTCCATTGTGGATGATGTTGGATTCCGGACATTTGTGTCCAAACTAGATCCTGATTATATTCTTCCCACAAGGCAGGTATGTATGGTTGCATGCATGTTATAAATTATTCCTTTATTGTATGTTGCACTATTTAGCTGTAGGAGGACAGATATAATTCGGCAAAGGAGAAGGCTAAGGCTCAAGTAGAAAAGGTGGCAGCTGTAAGCCTTACTTCTGACATGTGGACCTCTATCAACATGGATGCCTACATTGCTGTAACCTGCCATTTTATAGCTGATAAAACCAAGCTAGCTTCAGAGCTGTTGAGTGTTCAGGCATTCCCCCAATCCCACACTGCTGAAAATATAGCTTGTGTGAAAGCTTCCCTGATGGAGGAATGGGGAATCACCAGTAAGGTGACATGCATGCATGGAACATTTACAGAGAGAATATATCTTAAAAAAAATCATTCTCATTTGTAATAGTTTGTGCATAAAGTAGAAACCTTTGTTATTTTTTATCTTTTGTACTCATTCATTCCAAAGTGCTGTAACAAATTTAATGCATCACACATTATGATGCTTAAATCTACAGCTGCCTGTGATAATAAACCTGGCCAGCAGGGGGGTTTGCGTGCACATGAAGCATCACGAGCAGAACCCTTTTTTGACCCAATGGGCCAAATGTGTCATGATGCCCCATGGGGCTTCAATTTAACGTCACTACTGACCAGGAAGAATACTGGACCAGTGAGGATCCAGCTCTTAGGAATCCAGGAGTCTTGTGAACGAAGGTAAGTGAATCTGCAAGGAGACAGTTCTACTAAAAATCCAAACGACACAAAGGTATTAATCTTACTTGGACATCACTAGGGCGTTGGCCTAGTACCACGCTAGTTACGAGAACCATCTGGCTCAGCTTGCCGCAGCCGCGCCGCTTATGAAGCTGGCAGTTAATGAGCTGGAACTAGCTGCACCTGTTGAGAGCTGCCTGCCACGCCCCTGTGGAGAAGGTGAGAGAAACCCAGAATCCTAACAACTTATCGCAAACTCTTGATCATCTAAAGCTGAATGAATTCTATCCACAAGTTCTATTAGAGCCATGTATGAAAAATAATTTTTGCTAAATCCATATTGATAATTTTTTTATAAATATTTGTGATCAACTGCTCATTAAGTCGTTTATATACAATTTTTAAAAATATTTTGTAAAATAAACCCATTGCAAAACTGATGTAGGGCGATAATCAGAAAATAAAGTTTGGTCACCATTTGCGTATAAAGGTATACATTTAGCAAACTACAAATCAGATGGTACAATACATGTTTTTAATGACAATGGGTGGACAATTACAAGTGGTTCAGTGATTATTGGTTTAACATATTTGACAATATCAGAACTTATTCGATCATATCCAGGAGCACACTTTTTTTAAAGCTGCTACCATATCTTTCGCTTCATTAGAATTAGGTGGTTCAAAATTACTGAGAGTTGGAAATTAACCTTTAATATAATCTAATGGATTAACATTTGTTGATTAATTTTTTTCAGCAAAAGATGTACCAACACAAAAACTAAACCTACATGATATATGATAAAGGTCACAAAAGAAATGTGCTCCATCTGAAAAGGTTGAAAAGTATTTTAATGGACCTTTTTTTGATTGAAGGAGTTGATTTATTGTTTCCATGTACCCTTTATATCAGTGACTGATTTATTAAATTGATAATAATTTTTTTGCCAGTCTGGGAAGATGAGTGTATTTATTTTATATGATTTGTATATTGCAAAATTTAAAGGAGAAGGTGAGCCTAAATACTTCCTGTATAATTGATTTTTCACCAATGAGGCTTTTTTTCAGACCCACTTTGAGAAGTTTTACCATGTCCTTCAAAGTCAGAAGATCCTTGTGCCTCAGAGACTTCACAACTATTGGTCTAGGTTTTCATCCATGTCCAGGTGGCTTTCCAGAATCACAAAACTGTTCCAATCCAATGTGCTTTGTATCCAGTTTAAGCTTTTCTGAGATGATCTTCCTGATCTTGTCCTTAGATTCAGACAACTTTTCATTGTCAGTCTCTGGAACACCATCAAAGAGTAGATTATTTTTTTATTTCGTGTTTGGTTATCAATGTAGTCAACTTGTTCAGCCATGTTCTTAATTGAGGAGACAAGATCCTTGATGACTTTATTCATTTATTTACACTTGAGAGATGAATTATCGGATTGTGATCTTAATTTATCAATATCTTTCTGTGAATAGTGAAGGGTTGCCCTATGGTCACAAACATCTTACATTAGGCCATCCAACCTTTTATTAAAATAGCTCATGATGAGTTGGACAAAGCCTTTATAGGTAGCCTACTTTCCTGATTTTCCTTGAATAAGGACATTTATTGGTCCTCAAGATCTCTTACTTGTGAGGAGGTAAGAAGATCCTCTTCCATTTTTGAGCTCTTTGGTGGCATTTTTTGAGGGGGGAATCTGTTCACAAGCTGAAAAAAAAACTCTGGTTAAACAGATATGACACTGATAGGGTAGGTAGACTCGCCATGAGAAGTTGGCACCACCGCTGTCCTGGTCAGGAATTGCTTTGCAACACACAAAAATCAGCAGTAGGCTCTAAATGAAAAACGTCTCCGTCAATATGTCTCCAGGGGTGCAAAGTTGCTCTCGGAGAGGTATAAACTAAGCTTGACCCTAAACTGCCTGGAGATCTGCTTAATGATGTGTGAATGCATGCATGTTTGTGAGTGTGATTGGATGATTGGGGCTCTACTGTGAAGCACTTTGAGTGGCCAGTATCACAAGAAATAACACAATATAAATGTATCTTCTAAAGCTTTTTCTTACTGGTGTTTTCAACTATTTTCATAAGCCCCGGATATGAAGGTAACTTTTATCACTCTGTATTGATGTCTGAGTGTCTCATTTTAAAGTAAGAAAGAAGGGAGTTCCTGAGGTGTTGTCCAGTTGTATGACGAAGTCCACTGTGATCCCAATCACTTTGATTTGATTTGCCATTGTATGTTGGATACCCAGCAGGAAAAATTAGCAGTTAGAGACAGGAAGATAAGATCCAAACTTCTTGTAAACGGTGTAAGGATACTACCACTCGCAAAATGTCATCTGGTTACAGTCCTGAAGTTAAGGTTTGCTCTCATTCACATTTTTTTCAGGAAATCTGGGGGTTTTTAAGCACCTGTGTTTCAAAACCTAAAAGACTTAGACTGCACAACACTAAAACTGGACGACTCTCCACTGAGATTGTGTTGAGAAAATATGTGTTACATGGGAAAAGAAAAATGTGTGATTCTACTTTGGCATCAGCATCGTATAGTTCAAGACAAGCATAAAAGATACCTCATATGGATTGGGCAAAAAAAAAAAGATAACCGAGAAGTTTTGGTTTCAAAAGGTGAACATTTTCCATCATACTGCACTAGGATTCTTTTTACAGAATTTTGGGGCAGGTAAATACCTTATTACAGGCAGCAAACTCCTGCCCCCATTTACTCCCATTATATGGATATACGCTGATCATGACTGGATAAAAACCTGTGCCGAATGACCCAAAGTAGCTTCATCTTGTCTGGGTGTATAAATGAATGTAATATTTGCTGAAAAAATAAGGTCTAGGTTTAAAAAAAACAAAAAAAAAAACTTTCCCTTTATGTCTGCTTGCCGAAATTAAAATAACAAGAAGAAAAGTTTTTCTTTACTGACATATTGGTTATTTCACTCAAGGTTAGCTTACCATGAGTGTATCATACTGGTGGTAGTCAAAGTGGTCAAACAGAGTCAGATTTTTTTTCTTTCTACACTGAATATAGATTCATTAAAACCAAAATATGATCTGTAAAATTTGTTTTGAAAACCAACAAAGAAATACGGAATTCCTATTCTTTACATTCTTGTTAAAATCTCATTTGCATGAGCCCAGTAACATCTCGTCTTCTGTACGGTTACACCTCTAAAGTCTATCCAACATCTTCCCCTGGACGGAGCAAATATTCACACACACAGTGGCTAGTAGCCTACGATCCACATTGTCCTCAAGCCTAGCTTGGCTCACTTGAGGTTATGGAAGCAACGTATTTCCCTCAGTCCAGCTCAGACACTCAGCATATGTCCAAACAGAAACTTCTTCAAATGTAAATGATTACATTTTATAGGGGCATTTTATTTCCTTGCTACATCTCACAGCCACAAATGAGCGTAGCTCGGAAGTACCTTGGCTATGCGGGTCCAATAGGGAGTCAACCAGATGACTCCCACTTTTATCTGTTTCTTTTTCTGAGCCTGTGGCCTGAAGCTTGCCAGTGGCCATTTAACTGGTTATTTACAGTAAACATCACTATATCCATGAAAGGCCTTGCCAGCGTTTGGTGGCAAGAGCAAAGAGTGTTAAATTCGTATTGCAATGTCGACGTCTGGATTTCCGTCTCTCTCTTTTTTTTTTTTCTCCTGCAATCGATTTGGAGCAGGGTTTGTTTGTCTAAATGTTAGCACTTTGGAAGAGCTCCACAGCTGTGGGCGCCTAGATCACATTGGAGGTTTAACTGGATACACACGCTCACACACTGATACACACACACACACACTGCTCACTCAAACTCTGACAGGCAGCCATGTTGGGCTGGCAGCTGAACAACACAAAGCTTTTATCTGTCAGTGGTCAAGCCTGACTGAACCCCCGCTACATTATAGGCACTCAAACAGACACATATACACACACACACACACCCACACCCTCGCCCCCCCCAACACACACACACACATACATGCGCTTTGAAAAAGTGCCATTTCTATTTTTTTTTCTCTTTAAAACCTGGCTCAAATCTGCTCTTTTCCGGAAATTAGCCATCTGTGCTGCCTGTGAGTGACAGAATGTTCATATCAATCCTTCCAGGAGATGATGAGCACCCCGTCTGCACAGACAACACCCACGCACTCACACACACACAAACACACACACACACACGCCACCTTTCCAGGAGCAAGTCATTCGTGAATTTGTTTTCACCATGGATAGTGGCACAAAGTGAACCCTCCATTTGAAACAGATGATTTTTGTACTCATTCTGTTGGTTCTCTTGCACAAATGCAGTACTTTTCATCCGCAAACACAAAAAATCTGACATCATGCCACACATGACAGAATGCTAGTGGAAGGGAAACAGAGAGCAGACAAACACACAAACAGACTTCCAAGTTTCCTGCAGGACAAAGATGGCTGGTGGTTAATGAATCTTAGTTAACACCATTAGACTGAAAGATGGGAGCTGTCCGAAACCTCCTTCCTGTGTGTGTGTTTTTTTCTTTCTTTTCCTCCTGTCTCTCTGTCTTCTTCCTCCCTGCCTCTATATTTTACGCTTGAATTTCGACGAATGGCTTTCATCAGCAAAGCTCATCTCATTAGCAGCGATGATGCACCGTATGTTGATCATCATCATCTGTGAGTGGACTGATGAGCGATGAATGTCAGCCGTAATGGAGGCAATGGCGACGCGTCCCGTAAACCCGCCGCGACACGCACCCGCGCTAATTACTCCGCGTAGCGCCGTTACCGGCAGCAAAATGACTGCAGCGGCCCCAGTAGGAGCAGAAGTGGAAATGACAATCATAATGAACCATATCAGGTGCATCAGTTCACTAAATGCAAGCTGTGTCTCATATGGTTAAAAAAAAAAAAAGAATAAAAAATTATCCAGGCCTCTACGTCTGGGGACAAATTTGCGAAACTGATGACTGATGGATACGACTAATCTGGTGGAAAAGGCTTTAGAATAAACAGATCTATTATCATTAAACAGACCTGATCTGCCTTAAAGGAATCCTACTATCTCAAAATGTTTAAGGATCTTTGCAGTATAATTGGTAGCTTAAATATAAGCCGCTTCTTATTTATGATTGTTGACATTTTAAAGGCATATATACACCTTTCTAAACCAAAGTTTTACCATGTTAGAGGTTGCAGGGAGTAAATTTAACATATGGTCCAAAGACTATGCCATAGATTTTGCATTCATGTAGCAATGCAGCTCAAATAATACATTACTAGTTTAGTTCTTTAATTCTATTGTTATGAACATTATTAAACCAATTCACTTCACGACTAACGTTTATAGGCATTTTACAAAACCAAAAAAAATCTAATTAATTCAAAAATTATATACTCAATTCAATCCAAAAGTTTAGAGTCTAAATCTCTGATTCCTATATTTATCTAAAATACCTTCAAAAGGAGCCAGGAGCCGTGAGTGTATATAAAATGAACTTCTACTTTCATCCATAACGCAAGGAGTGGTCGGATTGATGTTACAGAGACCCACTGAGGAATACAATTCACACATTACATTTTCAAACAGATGAATGGCTTTCTAATCCTCCCACACATTCTTTTGGTTCTTCCGTGGGCATTTAGGTTTTATGAGCCCAATCTCCTTCTAATCCAGGGAGCACATCCTCACCAAAGCACCCCAGAAACCACTCCAGTCTTCACAGATCAATAACGTTCTGCATACAATACTCGTTCAAAGTACAAACACAAAATAAATCATAAAATGCAATACATGTATTTACAATTCTTCTTTCAATAGTCAAATTTAGAGTAATCCCGACTAGGAGGAAGGGGACTGGAGCAATTCGCTAATTAGATAGAGCATCCTGAAACATCAGTGTAAAAGGTAAACCATGGGAGCCACTGGGTGAAATACCTCTAATCATAACACCAAATTGGCGCAAAAGTGTCTTAAACTCAACAAAGTCAATGTTTATGATGACCATCAACAACCCCTGATATCAGTCCTAAAGAAAAGTTGTGGGCAAGGCCGCCTCCAGACCGGACTCAGTTGCAGTGGTTATATCAGGAGGAATGGGCTCAAATTCCAACAAACTACTGCGAGAAGCTTGTGAATCAATACCTTATAATTTGACTGAGTTATACATTTATTTTAAGTCTTTTTGGAGCATCTTTTGCCAATTAATCTGGCAAAAAAATAAAAAAAGCAACAGTGAATGTAATTGCCTAGAGTGAGGACTTAAGAAGTTTAAAATGCCCAGACACACTGGTGAGTAATCACATAGAGAGGGTTCATGATTTCACCATTAAATACATAAATATGTTTTAATCATCTTAATTTCCATAACATGAAATGGTTGGGGAAAAAACCCATAAAACAACTCAGCATCAACTTTGATTATCTGTTAAAAATAATAAACCTACAGAGGAAGCACACAGTGAAAATTTACTACGCAGACTACACCGCACACCAACTCTTGTGCAACACAGGTGTTTCCCTTCAGAGGTGACAGAAGGAATGCCAAGGTAGCACTATATTTTTTTTCCTTTGACTGAAGGCGTTATTTTGTGATATCACACCTCATGCTAACTTGCAAATTATTAAGAGCCAGGGTAACAATAGCAGATGACTCTTTTGTCCTCTCACCACTTGGGTTTCAGCTGCTGATGCTGTGATTCTCCTTAAAAAACAACAACAATTTGGCTACAACACAAATGACACAAAGAGAGAAAACACCGTCTGTAAAACACCCTCGGGGCTCCAGTCTCGACACCAGTGGTCAGTCTGGAAGCTGTGGGAGGTTTTTGGCCAGGATACCTGTTATTTTTCAGCTTCTTTTTTTGTCTTTTTACTTTTAGTTAAATTATTAACAGTGTAAAGGCACTTTCTTTTGACTGATATTTTCAATAATTATTATTTTTGATTAAATGGACAACATAAACTTCTTATTTTATTGGTTTGGAAACATTTTTTGGGGTGTCAGAATCTTTGTGCGAAGAAAATGAACTCAAATACTGTTATAGCTCTCTTCAGTCTGCCAAACATCCCCCCCCCCAAAAAAAAAGTCAGCTGGCCTCTCTCTGGTTGTTTTGTCTAATCCAAAGTCTCCAACTTGTATGGGAGACTGCGTTGAAAAGAAAAAAAGGCATAAGCATGCACCTCCGCTCCAGTTTGGAGAGATTTATGAGTGGACCAAACCAAAGAGTCTACGAGTGTGTACAGAGGCAGAGTTTGTGGAGGGAGAGATTTACGATCCCCTGTTTGGGTCATAATTCAAAGTTCATGCTCACATATATCACATTTTGAATCACATAGATTATGAGAGGGAGCAGATTTATCATACACAAAGGTAGCACATGTACAAGCTCCAAAAAAGGCAGAGAAAAGCAAAAAAACAAAACAACAGACGCTCCCAAACTCACACACCAGATGCTTGTTTCATTCTAAGGTAACATGATCCCATACAAAAAGTTAGCCCTGTAATTTACTGACCGAAAATGTTCCAAGTGATTACTTTTAAATATGATCTGCTGTTACTATTCGTCTTTTCTTACATCAAAGCAAAAGTCGATATTATATATACATATCTCAGCAAATATTTCCTTTCGGATCGTAGCAGCGTGATACTTTCTTATCGAGTATTAAAAATGGCTTGATACTGACGTCACATTCAGTGCAGGAGAGCCTCTTTTACAAGTATATCTTGATGTAAACTTTACTTTTCTATTTCCAATGATTTACTGTTTGGAGTGCGTTAAATATTTCATGTGCCACTGAGGCCACTCTGCTGAAGCCCATTCTGCTCTCAGCACACAAGCCCATCTATTTCTGCTCCTGTTTGTTAAATATTAACCACACATTCCCACTGTCTCATCCTCTGTGTATAGGTGTAAGTGTGTTTATATTTGGGAGACAGAGAAGCTGCGCATGAAACCTCTCTATTTGTGTGTGTTTGTGTGTGTGTGTGTGTGTGCATTTATCAAATGTTTCATGGGTGTTGGTTTTAGCTTAAACAGTGACCTGCTTGGTGTCACAACAACAACAATGACAATAATAATAATAAAAATAATAATAATAATAATAATTATTATAACTATCTAGATTCCTGTAGTATCTCTCTTTCTTTCTCTCTCTCTCTCTCTCTCTCTCTCTCTCTCTCTCTCTCTCTCTCTTTATATATTTATATATATATATAAAACAAATGCATAGTCATATTGCTATGTGGGACACTGATTAGGGTTTTAGCAATATTTTAAAACTAAACCATTATTGCACAAGAAAATAAAAGCTTCTTATTATAGCAATGAGGGCAGATAATGGAGCTACCATATTTGTAACTGTATCAACTCAAATTGAACTTTATTTAAAAACCGCTTTTCATACGAGAAATGCATCTCAAAGTGCTTTACAGATTAAAATGACCCCACATAAACCACAATCCCATCCCTCCCCTGCAGGTTCACAAGTATGATCCCAGTAAACCCCACTCCCAACCCAACCCTCACGCAAACACACAGCTAAAAGTAATCGTAAAAGGACATTGGGCCCAGTACAGATTGGTCAGGGTAAAGAAATGCCATCAAAGGAGCATTCTGCATCAGCCGATCAACAGCAGCAGCAAAGACACTGACCAAGGGCGCCCAGCGGAGGGGAAGGCTGGTAGCCCCACCTCCACTGAAGCACTACCTAGAGAGCACCCACCAGCCGCAATCGATCACAGCTCCCAATGCCAAGGGCTCCCACAGAGGAAACACAAGACGGAAGATTAAAATAAGAAGTAAAAATATAAAAATAACCGGTGGATAAATATGATAAGATTAACTAGCAAAATACTGATAATATGCTGATAAAATATAAGCAAGTAAAATATGCAAAGCAATTTAAACAAGACTATAATAAATAATATTCAGTTAAAAGTAAGGCTAAAAAGGTGAGTCTCGAGCCTGCTCTTAAAAACAGGAATGTTTTCTGCAGCCCTGAGGACCACCGGCAGTCTGTTCCAGAGGTGAGGGCCATAATAATGGAAGGACGCCTCATTATGAGTGTGTGTCCTGACTTTAGGGATGACAAGGAGGTGGCTGCCAGAGGATCGCAGAGACCTTGAGGGTTCATATGGTAAATGCTATTTAGAAAGATAAGAAGGCCCAAGACTATTAAGACATTTCATTACTATAAAAAGAACCTTAAAATCGACAGGGAGCCAAGACCGGTGTAATGTGCTCCCGCCTCCTGGTCTCAGTCAGGACATGTGCTGCTGAAGCCGCAGAACTGAGATATTCTTTTTGGGAAGACCAGAAAGCAGGACATTACAGTAATCATTTGTAGTGGTGATAAAAGCATGCATCAGTGTCTCCATATGGGCCTGAGAGAGAAGGGGGCGGACCCTGGCAATGTTCCTTAGGAGGAAAAAACCAAAACTATTTAGTAATGTTTTTAATGTTTTTAGAGTGTCTCTACGAGCATGCTCTAAAAAATAGATTTTTATTTATCTCAGAGTTTCCATAAGGCTGATAATATTTGCAAATTTAGCTTGTTCTTTAACAGAGGTTGAAATTCTTGCTCTTTCTCACTCTCTTGCAGCTCCAATAAACCATCAGAGACAGACTTGCCAAGAGCAGCCATCTTCTCTGACTCGTTGCTTCAAATGAATATCCATAAAAAAAGGGATAAACTGAAAAATGGCAAATGACACCTTTGTTACATGTATCACTATCAATGTTATCCTAACCATTTTTCCCTTTTTCTTTAGCTGCTTTAGTTGTGTTTGTTTATGTTTCTTCCTTCCTGAAAAGAAGCTGATCTTCACAACAAGAAATTTGTTTAAATTTCCTCCTTTAAGAATGGATGCTTTTCTTTTTGATAAACCGTTTCCTCTCACCTCCTCACAGGTTTGAGTACATACTTGTGCTGGTATAAAACCTTAATACAGTGTGGATGTATGCCTGTTTTTTTGTACCTGTGGTATATTAGGGATCAATTTGTGGTTTACTCCGGTTCTTGCTTGTTGATTGGAGGTGTGGAATCCAATCCCTTGAGTTAGAATTTTTTATACATTAGAGGTCATATTTTAGGGTCTTTTATCAAGGATTTTAACTTGTTAGCCCATCATAATTTCTGACTTCATACAAAGTTTTAGTCTCTTTAAGTCTGATAAGACGAAGCCTCTTACAAATTTGTTGCTTTATTTAGCAACTTGTCCTACCAATCTATATAATTTATTTCAAAAAAAGGAACTAACAATTAATCTGGCAACTTTCTTCTGCTGTAATTAGAGAAAAACTTGAAAGACTTTGTCCAACTTACTCCTCTCAATGAGCCCCCCGCCTTTTGAAAGGGCCCAATACAGCAGTCCGTCCCAAACTAGTCCAAACGCGTGATGGTTAGATTATTAATCTTTTTTTTTTCATCAATCACAAAAATGCAGTGAACGAACAAAAAAAATAAAATCTAAACCTAATCAATATTTGGTCATAAAAAGCGGCTGGTAGGTTATTCCAAACATCTTGGAAAACCAACCCCAGATATTCTGTGGATGTAGACTTCCTAACATCCTTCTGTCTCTTCATGTAATCCCAGACACACTAAATGATATTTAGATCAGGGCTCTGTGGGGGTCACTCCATCACTTTCAGGACTTCTTGTTGTTCTTTACGCTGAGGATAGTTCTTGGTGACTTTGGCTGTATATTTGGGGTTGTTCTGTCGCGGAATAAATTTGCAGCCAATCATACACCTTCCCTTATGCTATTGCATGATGGACAAGTAGTTGTGATGCTCAGCACTGAGAACAAAAGTCATGTGGACCAAATATCCAACTCCATTTGCAGAAATGCAGGCCTTTTAGATAGAAATGTCCTGTTTTCTCTGGTTGTAGAGCACACTGTTATATAGATCTGCCCTCCTGGCACTCCCTAAAATGTGTTTGAGCTCTCCTGGTGTTTCAGGTAAACTTGGTTGTTTAGTAATATTCCCTGTCATGCAACACAGACAGTAATGGTGTGGAAAATATCATACGTCTCATTTAACATTGAAAAAAAAGCAAAGAAGTTAAGCAGGTCTGTTATGCCAAACATACACTACAATAAAACAAAAACAAACAAAAAAAAACCTTCCAGGCCTTGAACATGTCACACCATGCGAGCTTAAAATTGTTGTGACTTGCAACGATGAATGACTAAAGATGCCAGACTGTGTGACATGTTGTTGCAGCAGTATCACGAAGGTGAGGTCAGACAGAGATATCAAGCTTCCAGTGGTAGATGTGCATATGATTATTATTGGACTACTTGAAACTCTTCATGGATCGTCTTTTGATCATAAGAGAACTAGACTGGCAGTCTGTTTTTGTCACACTTAAAAACCACAGCACACAGATTTAAGCCCAAATCAGAGACGTCCTTACAATTTCTTTTGCAACAGAAGTTGTCTCAGATAGCGGATGATGCAAAGTTTGAACCTGGCTTTAAGCAGTCAGCTGTAGGCTTCAACCAATCATAAGTTCTGATTAATTAATAGCCAATTAGAACTTTTTATGGTCTCATTGTCACTTTCTGTATAGAGCAGGGCAGCCAAAAGGTATAAAATTCTCCACAGTAGGAACTTTTCAACTTTTTCCTATATTTATTCAATTTAATATTTTTTTTAACCTGATTACAACTGTGATAATCAATATGTTGTAACATTTTTGCAGCATCTTATTTTTGGTACCATCAAAGTGTTTGGCTTCTTTTTTTTTAATCACTCCATGATCATTTCCTACTAACCCATACCCTGGGTACGAGTGTTTTTTTTGTATTATGGGCAGTTTCAAATGCAACAATTAGGAGCGAACGTGAACAAAGAAAAAAGGGTTCTGCTCAGAATTGCTATGAGTAGTTCTGAGAGGAGAAAATAACAGGATCAACTTTTTGTTTGAATTATGATGGCTTCTTTATACTCTTGAATAACATTTTCAGCATAGGATAGATAATATGAATTTTAAAGGCGCATTCCCAATTCTTTCGCCTTAAAAGGCTTGATGGAATACCGGAAGTTGTCTTACTTTTTCTGTCTTGCGTAACTCAAGCAAAAATGCCATCCTTTCTGTAAAAATGCATTCACAGAAACAAAAAGGTGTTGCTGTTTTTCTGACTCAGGTAGAAGAACACAGTGAGAATCCCCTGTGCAGCTGATGCAATGTTACTTTTTGTGCAAACCCCTCTCGCCAGCCTGCGCCAGACAATTAACGAGAGTGTTTTGTTTTCTGGAGGCTCGGTTCTCGTGAAAGTCAGCGTGATGAAGCTCTTGTTTTTTATCTTGACCTTGTAGGAGCCTCCATCACCCTTCCAAATTAATATTCAAAAGCCCTTAATTAAAAACCCGCCACCCCATCCTTCTCCGGAGCAGGATAAACAAATCTGGGGCTGTGTTTGTTCCCTTCTGGCCCATCCTATACTCTGTTTTAATGATTTCACTTCAACCTCAGAAAGGGGGGAAAAATGCAATGTGGCACAATGCAGCAGAATGTGACATAAAAAGATGAAGACAAGACATAGCTGCGGGTGAGTGAGGAGAGAATGGGAGGTAGCAAGAGTGGGGGTTGGCGGGTTGGTGTACAGCATCTCAGAGTTGTAGTTAATTACAAAAAGCATTAATGTTTTATTAACCGCTTTATCAGTAATTAATCACGGGTCTTTGATGTAAAGTTCAGCTTACAAAAGCACAAGAAGAAAAAAAAAATCTCTTGTCCGTATTAGCCCATTAAGCTGGCTGGTACGGACCAGTCTCGCTAACTGCAGAGTGCAGGACAGCCTCCGCAGGCATTAAAGCATTTGTTTTGACAGCGCTGTTTGTTTTCTACTCCCAGAAGCCATTGCAGTGCACCTCGAACTCCCACTAGTCTCTCACCAAAAGAGCCAGTTTGCATTTCAAATATGATGGAGCAATTGCATATTATACACAAAAATTCTACCTTTCCCACCTAATGCTTGCATGCATTTCTTTGCTTTGTGTTTTACTTGACTTGACGACAAAATTAGATCCCCCCCCCCCAACCTAAATATAATAGTAAACTCTGTTTTGCCTCCTTTTCTACGCTCTATCATATTTGTATCTAAAGAATATCATTGTACAATATATATCTGGAGCTTATCATAGCTGTGTAACATGACAAGTTATTTTGCAGTAAAACATATTTCCAAAGTAGCAGCTTAGAAGGTTCTAGAACACGTTTGAATCCGTCTTTCAAGTAAATAAAGGTATTATACACAGTAAAAATGTAACTTTATGGATATGTGTATCATAAACACGAACATTAGTGGACTTGGTATGACATAATTTTGTTTGCTCAACATTGAAGCTAAAAAAACTTTCTTTACTCACTTATTTCAAAATCGCATTCTCAAATTCCCACATTCTTTTCCCGCATTTGTCTGATTTCATCCCATTTCTTTATATGTTTTACCTTCAGAGAACTGGCTCTTGATTTCAAGACTAACCTCTTTTTAGCATCTATGCAAGCTTGTAATTCCTTACACAGCTGAACCGAGAGCTGTGTGTGCATCCTTAACACTAAGACCCTTATCAACTTTCATGGTTTTGGTGTGATCTAAGGGCATTGCTGTAGAGATTGAGGGTGTCTGGTTTTAAAGGAGCTCAGGGTCTCATCTTTTCTTTTATTAAATTATATGGTTCGATTTGCATCACCAGACCCTGACCTTCCGTGCACTTTAGACTCAACAGATTGGTTGAATTAGCTTCTGTAAGTCTGAGGCTCTGGTTCCCAACCTGAAAAAAGTCAAAGTGTTCCCCTCCACCCCTGGTGGTGGACTGGAGAAGTCAGTCTGTGCCTCGTGTGGAGTAGTTTGGTATCCTGGTATACCGGTCTTATTATGACTGATGGTGGGTTTGACCAGGAGATTGTCTTACTGGTCTGTTGTATTGAGAAATAGAGCCAAATATAAAAATGAGACTTTCATGCTGGTCTGTTTACATTCTCACCCATGGATGGAGACCAAAATAATGAGATACAAGAGTCAAGCGACTGAAAAAAACTCCCCTAGTAGGGATACTGGACTCACTCTTAGTTAGATCAGTTAAACCTGAACCTGAAACCTGCTTTCAGCTGAAGGCTGATTAACAGGCTTTTGCTAAATTGGAATCATCTGAATCAGGTGTGTTAACACAGGGAAACAACAAAAGATGCAGGAATTTGGGTCTTGAGGACCAGGTTTCCTGGGTTTAAAACTACGTGCTTTTAGTTTTTCAGAGTTTTTGCACCAGTTTGAGATTGCATGAATCTGTGACTGAATACAATCAATTGCAACCTGCAGGGAATGAAACAACATAGACAAATCATTCAAAGTAGTTCTGGAAGCAGTCATAATGAAATAATTGTAATAATAATAATAATAATAATAGTCAAATCAGACTTGAATAATATTCTTCCTCCCTTTCATTCCAAGTAAGCTATTTCTGATCATCAATCATCAATAATTATGTCAAGGACTTCAGCTTAATGCAGAGTTTAGGAACGATAGATAGTTAGATTAAAAGGGGTCACAACTATTCACTGGTAAAGTATTTAAATAATAGATTCTTTTATTTCAGAAGCATAAACTCACCAATGTGAATTTGCCTCAGTTTGCTGACAACACATTTTACTTAATTTTTTTTCTACCTAACCGTCCTGCTCACTGCATGTGGTAAAAAAAATAATCTTTAGTTCTTTACCAGTGTTCTTACTCATAGTTTCACAAGCTTTTAAATCATTGTTTGACCATTGATATTTCGGTTACATTCATGAAGATCAGTAAACATATTCTTTTCTTAAATGGCATATTTTCTTGTCTTTCATATTTTGACAAGATGGTAGGAAAATTAGGAACAGACAGTCATGCAACACTAACTAAAGATTTTCCTGATTACATTCTTCATCCGAATTCATCCGAAAATGTACCATAGTTAAATGTGTTAGAAAGTGTCGGAGGAACCAATAAATTCTTCACTTATGAATTTGTAAAAAGAAACAGAAAATAACGATAAGATTGATTCCCCATTTATATTACAGATGGGATTTTTCCAGATTTTGAATGTGAAATGATCCTGCTGCAGTAAATGTCTACTTTTTAAGGCTGTTCATAAATGTGTACCATGGATGCCAATAAATGTGCTGTATCAGCTGTAGTCAGGATTTAATAACTTCAGTGTGGCCTAAGCATGCTTAAGGAACTGAAGAACTGACAAAAAAAAACGTGTTTTTCCATAGCTTGAAGTAAACAAAGGCAGTTAAAACAGCAGGACAGAAACCTTGCTGCCAGCTAGCTATTGGCGCACACCGTCACTCTCATATAACTTGCTCAACACTATTTAGTCCATTTGTGTAAAATACACAAGCAAACATAATATTAGGTAGATTCCAGGTATGGTGTAGGTGGCATGCTGGGACTTCAGTGCTTGTCTTTTTTCAATTTATCAATGAGGACAGATGTGTAAACAAACTCCTCGCTAAAATAGTTGTGGAGAAACATATCTACTGTTTGTTTATTTAATCTATAATATAATATCCCAACAAAATATAAAAAGTTTGTGTGATATGCATATCATATGCATAAAGCAGATCTCTTTTCCAAGACAAGTAGTTCCCAAATATATTTTAATCGGGCACCAGTTTTAAGGGAAACAGATATAAATGCAGCTGCTAATTTACATTTTTTTATTTGCACAAAGAATCATGAAATCAAGAAATCATGTTGCTTTCCCTCCACTTTACTGTTATCCACTACTTTTGTGTTGTCCTATTGCACGAAATCCCGCTGCAATACATTGACATCGGAGGTTTCAACAACACAAAAGGGGGAAAAAAAAGGGGAAAAAAAGAACGATATAAACACAAGCGACCAGCCACTGTCTCTTTTCACCTATAACCCCATGCCTCTCTGCCTCTCAGGGGGCCGTCTGGGGTGAACCAGGGGTCAGGGGGTGAAAGAGAGGCCAGCTGGACTATGAGAGGGTGATGATGAGGTCAGTAGACCCCAGAAACTCTGCTGTCTATTTGTGTCCCTGCGTGGTGTGTTTGTGTGTTACTGTGTGTGTCCGAGTGGGGGAAGCACAGGGGTGCCGGAGTGTTATCCGGGGTGAGAGTCAGGTCAGGTTGCCTATGTACACTGAGGCTGGGGTCTGCTGCATGGGTCACCCAGTGGTCACTGTGGAGCTTCTTCCTTTTTCTGGTACCTTCCTGTGCTAATTACTACCCTTTTGTGCACGCTCGCGCGCTCAAACAAACATCCACGGTTAGCAGCAGTGGGATTGGCACCCAGATTGTTAGAAGAAAGTGAACTAAATGCTCCTCTCTTGTCTCCCACCTCCACCCCATCCGTAGCTCTACCCAACCTGAAAACACAAAGCATAAACATACATGACTTTCCCCCCCCTCCTAACACACCCCAATCCGAGCACATTCCCTTCTCTGCAAAAGTACAACAAGACACTAGAGGCCATATTACCATTGTTGATGCTTTTGTTGTTATTGTTTTTGCCTGCCTTGATTAAATTAGGAAATCCTTTAAGTCGGCAGAAAAGAGGGGAGCGTTGTTTTATTATTAAAGAGGAAAGAGACACCCCGGCAAATGTTGCACCGGTTAATGAGAAGTACAGCAGAGTGCTTCAGGACTTGAAGATTTCAATAACATGGCACAGCAGAACCAAACCCCCCACCCCCACCCCCCTTCCACCCCTCTTTCGGGAGGATAATGCAGCCCCCTCGCCCCCAACTCCCCGTCTAGTTGCTCTTTCCTTGTTTTCCTCCTCGGCAGAGGAGGCTGTAGGTGCTGTCTCAGAGACATATGTAGCTTTTTGGGTTTTGCTGTTGCCTCTAACCCCCCCAACCCCTTTTATTTTTACCCCTTCCCGTTTTCTGCACGTGCAATTCGCCTGTTTTTCTTTTCATTTCGCCTTGATGTTGTCGTCGCATTAGAAGAGGTGGACAAATTCTGTTGGTTATTACAGGAAGGCAATCTGTAGTGGAGTAAATAAAGTTTAAAAAAAATAATCTCAGTGCAAACCGAGGAATGTAACCATCAGGAATAAAACAATAAGGAATGTAACTTCCACAAGTAAATTCTTCTTTAGAGTATTGGTTGGTCTCAACCAAAACTCTAGTTGGGATTCTTTTCTTTTTCTTTGTTTTTTTTTTTGTGAAGAACTCCAAAATGCAACAGTACAAACTGAAAACTGGGACTCATTAATCTGTTATCATTAAATATCCTTTGGAGAAAACTGGCAAAAAAAGTGCAAAATTTTTCATTTCAGTATACATTTCGTCTCATATACTAATTTTAAACATAGAGAGTGATGATTTTGTTTTCCACAAAGGCACTTTTACTACTATCGGGGACATCAAAGGGAAGCAAATCCAAAAAGTACCCTTCATCAAATTCCCTAAACTTTAACATCTAATACAGTATTAGTTCAGCTGATGGAATCAAGGAAAGAATGAAAATCTTTGTATGCTGACCGATTTACCTCTTCTTCCGAGTCCATCCGCTGCCCTTTCAACATCTACTATTAGCCGACAAGAACAAGATTTCTGTTTCAGCAGCAGTTGCTAAACGACAGCTTGTAACACCGCCAAGAAGGAATCCAAACAGAAATGCCAGTTCCAGAAGAATGAGAATCTCGTCTTTTATTTTCTTTATTTCTGTCACACAGATTGTCGCGTAGGTGGATGCCACTGGCAGGGCAAGGTCACAGTCGGCGTGCGGATTTAGCGGGCGCCCGCGGATTTTTGCGAATGTGTCTTAACTTCTGTTGTCTAGAGTGGGAAGCAGGCGTGTTTCATTGTGCATGAATTTGCCAGAGTGTGAGCGGCTGCATCTGTTGTTTGGAGGGTCGTGTCAGATTGTGGCTTAATCAGACATACTGCAACTGCACGGCCTCCTACACGAATGCTGTTTTCCCATAAAACCGACACTGTGTGTGAAAAACGCACTGCATTATGTTTACGTACACATGCTCATAGTCTTTGACCAGGCAAAGCAATAAACAGACAGCAGTCCTTAAAACCTGCTCTTGATCGCCTAATGTGTCTAATCTCCGGAATGCAGTAAAGGAAACAAAAAATATATCATTATCTGTCTGTCATAGGTGGTACTACCTTTGTTTGTAGTACCTTTAATATTACATATATTCAGTTATTTTTCCAATTCAGTTTTTTTTTATAGTGCCGATTCCCAACGGATGTCAGCTAAAGACACTTTAAAAGAAAGGTCACTTCAATACAATCATCCAAACATTTAAATCAGTTTAAAAGTTTTCTATGTATATCTTACTCAATGTTAAAAAGCTCAAATCAAAGTTTTATCACTTCAGAAAAATGCTGCTTTACTGATATTAATTCTAGTAGTGTATGATACATTCACAGGGCTTACTGATAGTGGTTGCAAAATTCAATTGCTCCAGAAATCGTGGCTTGGCTTTTTGAGAGAAAGGTGCTGGAACAATCTGTGAAACATAGTTTTGTTGCTTTTGGGACTCCATAGCTAGAGACGCATTAGTGTGGCCATGATGGCATCCAAAAGAACCAACTAAGATCCCATAACAGATCAGAACTGGGTTTGTCGTTGCACTGGGAAGCACAAAAAACAAGCCATCAGAGACTGTATGTTGCTTTGGACAAAGTAACTGAGGAAACCTTGAGTCCTACTTTTTGACAACATGCCACCTACCAATGCATCGTTGTAGATCATATGGAACCATTCATGGGAAGGTATTTGCTCTGCTGTATTGGTTTAAGATTTAGGATCATTCAGCGGCCTGTAAATGAGCAAGATCTAAGTCCTGTCCATTATCGTTCGGACAAGCCGAACAAACAAGTCTAATCAGTGCAGGCCCCAATTTTCAACTTGTTTCAACTGATTTCTTACAAATATCTTGGTACCAGATGGAACAGCATATTTTCAGGGTTCAATTGGATTCATTGGAGTCACTCATTGCATCAGCAAGTCAGGTCTATTTTGCAAGCAAAAGTCAGATCAACACACTCTCAGGTATTCAAAGCATAGTGATAGTATGCCAGATCTGTGTATACAGGACATATTTACTACCACATGGAATTCTCTTTCTCTCTCGCTCTCTCTCTCTCTGGGTCCTGCCGACCCGCCTTCTCTTTCTCTCTCTCTCTCTGGGTCCTGCCGACCCGCCTTCTCTTTCTCTCTCTCTCTCTGGGTCCTGCCGACCCGCCTTCTCTTTCTCTCTCTCTCTCTCTCTCTTGGTCCTGCCGACCCGACTTCTCTTTCTCTCTCTCTCTCTCTCTCTCTCTCTCTCTCTCTCTCTCTCTCTCTCTGGGTCCTGCCGACCCGCCTTCTCTCTCTCTCTCTCTCTCTCTCTTTCTCTCTCTCTCTCTCTGGGTCCTGCCGACCCGCCCCTCTCAACCCCTCCCCCTATCTTTTGCAGCATCCACCATTCGCAGCATCCCTGTTCCGCACTCTCGTTCACTCCTGTACCACCCTTCTAACATCTCTCTCTAGGTCCCGTCTGTGGGGGTTCTGAACAGGCTCGGACAGACTATTTTCCTGAAGACTGCGCCCCCATACTGAGTCTACCTCCAGGTCTCCGACAATATCTCTCCCCAGACCTTTTGATCATTCATGCTTTCAATAAACCGTTAAAATTCAGAATCTGTAGCATTGTTCTTGCTTGTGAAAAGTTAATTCCATCCGTAGCGTGGTCCTAGTTAGTAAATTGACCGCTTGGCAGCACACAGACTATTCCATTGAACAGTCATCCCTAGATGGTCTGGACGTCATCAAGTAAAGAAAAACATTTAATAAGACAATGCCGTCATGGCAGGAGTACCTTACGGTGGTGACAAAACCAGATGTTTCTCTGAATGTCCTTAATTTCAAAAAAATAAAAAATAAAAAAGGAACGCCATGTAAAACAATTTTAGATGCAATGTACTCTTATTTGAAACCATTAATCTTAGCATAACAAAGACTTGATGATTAAGTATACATATTGCTAATTCTTTAAGACTGGAAATTGGCAGAGAACAGGTTTTCTTCACAAAACATGTACTTTCTTAAAACATGTTTTGTATAATCTATCAAATGAAAAAGCTACCTTTTAGTTAGGCTTTAAAAATCAAGCAGCTAAACTAATATTAGAAAGGTAGTAAAGAAAAAACAAACACGAAATTAAGAGCAATATAGCTTTGCATCTTCTTATCATCATATAATGAGTTTCATTTAAAAACAAGTAGGGAATCTAAGTCATTCGGAGTTCCAAACGTCACTACAAGGAATGATGAAAATAGAAAAAGATGACGAAAGCAGCTAAGAAGTAAATACTACAGAGGCTAAAAATATCCCTTTTACTTTTTCTTCTTAGCTCAGTCCACAACAAGGTTATCGTTGAGATACAGTGCCAAAGGTCAGACAGGACTCCTCTCTGTGAACCCCAACCCTGTCGTGACCCCAGGACAATAAGATTCATCAGGTTGATTTTCCTGCTGAGTTCATGTAGGTCATCTGCTCTTCAAAGGCGCGCTGAGCTCCCAGTAGCCAGAGTACACACTCAGGTCATTGTTCCTGAACGAGCCGCCAAGCATCAGGCTGCGTAAGAATACATATTGCATAGAAAATAATCACATCCATATAGACAGTGACACGGATATTCAGTGGTTCCCTGGGGTTTTAGGTTGACAAATCTGCAGAGGCCACCCATTGACCTTTTGGCCGTACCGAGCCTTATGGGTAATGATGATACTGATGACTTGACAACCATCTTACCCAGTGGCCATCTGGTGCCGCTGACATGGTGGCTGATTGAGAAGGACTGGCAGGGAATTGATTTTTTTTTCTGACCATGATCCCACCCCTTTACTCAGACTCAGGATCTCTGAGCAACATGAACTCTGACCTCAGCTAGTTGAACTAGAGGTCACTGTCAATGCCGTATTCACCATCTTCATCACTTTCTAACAAAATATTATGTTATAGAAAATGTTATAAGCAAACCACTACAGTTAACGTGGCTCGTGTTGAAAATCCGTCTTTCTGTATCAGTCATATGTCAGGTTTTGCTTGGTTCAGGTTTATTTACTTAAACTCAAATGTATTGCTATTACTGTATTTTATTGGGATCCCATGCATTAGCCCAACACAAAGTAGGCCTGCTGCTTAATTTGCCCCAAGTCTTCCGCTACATCAAACAGCTTTTCTTCCATGATTTTCTTGTAAAAAATAATCAGTCAGTTCTTTTTTTGTTCTTGTTGGGTTTTTTTTTCTGCTTTCCCACTCATCTGTAAAGTCAAGGAACAAATGGTTGTTCTGTCTAAAGATTTCCCCACCAGAGCTGTGGATCACTGCTGCTCCTCCAGAGTCCACACAGGTTGGTTTTATGGTTAATGCTCTCCTTGCTTATCCTTTCCTTTAACTGTAGGTGAATATCCATGTCTTGCTAGGTTTGAAGCGGTGCCATTCTTTTTCCAATTCTTTTAAGGTTGGATTGAGGGGGCCTGACTACCATTGCAAGGCACTTTAAGAAGAGATTAGTCTCACTCAGTCTGTAGTTGCACAGTGATTCACCCAGTGGTGATTTCATCTTTAGTAAACTCTATTATGTAAGTAACATAGCACTGATCTTCTACTGATGGCACATGTTGAGTTGTGGAGGGGCAAAGCAGGTTGTAACCATTGCTAGCTCTTTTGCAACATCCACCCCCTTCTCCCCCAAGTGTTGCGACACCTCTAAAATCCCGAACCGTCCACACCCCTTAAACAGACACCTACACATACCACCGCAGCGGTATAGTGATCCCTATAATCCGACAGGCTCCGGGAGTGACTGATAGCTATTGTTGCATTGGCAAGCTTTTGTCATCTGACAAAGAGATGTGGCTTTGGCCCTCATCCTTCGGCATCATCCTCTTCCTCAGCCTCTCTCTCTCACGGGGATATGCAGGGGCCCTCAGCACTCCGATCATGATGAATGATGGAGTCTCAAGGATTGGCAAGAAGGAATGGGGGAGGGGGTCGACGATGCCTGTAAAGACTATCTCCATCCCAGGAAACTCATAAAAAAGCTTAATGGCATAAAACTATTCAACCCAGTTCGTTCAATATCAAAATCAAACAAACAAACTTGATTAAAACATTGAATAAGATATTGACATTATGGCACAGACGTTAACCAGTTACTGACATGCATTCAGTGCTCAGACAATTTTATTTTAGCACATTTTGCTTGTTTATTATCATAATAATGAAGTCACAGTGTTTGTGTCATCAGGAGAAATCTAGCATTTTGGCCTGGTTCCATTGGTAATGTATGCAAGAGTTGCTTTTTTTCCCCCCTCACATCTCTGCCAGGGAGAAGCTACTAAACAAAATGGCTTCTAATTGAGCAAACTAGACACAATAAAACACAGCTACCTGACTGGAGATATATGAGAGTCAGTGAACATTTTGTGGATTTCTTAAATGTAGCTTTGAAATATGCTCCTTAATATGTTGCTGTGATCACTAAACCACTGCATATGATTAAAAAGGGGCTTTGTTTTTCTTTTCTTTTCTTTCGTGACAGCAAGGATTTCAATGTAATGAGTGGGAGTGACAGAGCACTACTGACAAGCTTAAAGCACTATAAATGTTGGGACAATACGAACTGGCAGACTGAATGCTTGTGATTTCGCTCTTTTGAAAGGAAAAGACACATTTCTTTTCGCTATCCTCCCTTTCTTTATTCTTTTTTTCACTCCTGTTTTTTTGTACTCGTGCCATTTGTCTCAATGGCCCCTCAGTGCACCGTGGGGAATAGCAGCAGCACTTGCGCCATGTGTGAGACAAAGAGAAAGGTCTGTTTCAACACCATCAATCCCGCAATCCCACACAGTGACGAGCGAGAGATAGTCACCATCTGTGGACGTGTTTCTCATCACTTTGCCTAAAAGTAAAACTGTACCAAGCAAAAGTTAAAGTGTGAACGCCTCAGTGTGGCGTTTTGTCTAGGTGTTTTGGAGATACCTCCCACTAGATTCTGCCTTGCCTTTATTTTTAAATAGCACGGCATTTTCAGCGCACGTCCACACGCGACTTGGTGTTAAGTCTTTTTGCATGTTAAAAACAGTTTTTTTTTTTGTCTCTCTGCACATCCGTGTCACTTTACCTCTGCTGTGGCTGCCTGTTTTTCCCTCTTTTCCTTCATTCCCTGTCCCTGGCTGCAGCACAGCAGCCATTAGCTTTACAAATCCAGCCTTTGATCTCTGATTTGGGCGGTTGCCTGGGAGAGGAGGGGCACTCTGGATGTGTGTGTGTGTGTGTGTGTGTGTGTGTGTGTGTGTGTGCCTGCGTGAGTGCATCGAGCTGTCTATGTAGGCCATTTGAGGGCTAGCTGGCACTGCAGAGGAGGAGGGTTCATGACCGGTCCACTTCTGCCGAGGTATTACAGAGGGAGTCGATTTCCAGGGAAGAGGCCATGATGATAATGCCTGTTCATTTGCATTTGTACTGAGCGAATAAGCAGCCTAATGGTTTAAATATAACTCACTCTTGGCTCACTCCTAAAACTGGTTCTATTGCTCAGACCACAGTTTGTTCAACATCCCACCACGCAAGATACTTTCCCCTCACTTACCTTACCCTTCACAGCCCCTTGTTCAGTCTCTTATCGCCTCATCTGCGAGAGAACATCTTCGTTCCACAACGATGTACCCAGGCACTACATTACTGAGTTGAAATCACCTCGTAGGTTTTTGATAATAGTAAAGGAATTTAAATCTGTCATAGACAGCTGTTATTAAGCCTGCCAAATGTTTCTGTTAAGGATCATTGCCATGTCCTTTGAATATTGACATAGGTGTTATTAGTTTGTTCTCAATGTGTTGTCTCAGGTGTTTCAAATGTGCAAATTCACTCTGATATTGATAAATGCATTATTATGAGTGGCATCTAGTAAAACATTCCTGTTTTACCAGTTTTAGGTTAGTTTAACAACAATCTGTATCAACATTTTAATGCTTTAAAAATGGCAAATCACATCAACAATAGACAGCTCACTTGTTTTTCTTCTATAATTTGAATTAGTGTTAAATGTTTCAGAAGCATTCTATCTTAAACTTTGTTGGAGATTATGACTTGAGTTTCAGACTCGAGTTGTATTTAAGTAAATGTTAAATTGACTGAATTTGTATAGTGGACCCCAGGTATTTGAGGGGTATTAGGGATCATAGCTGTCCATATACAGTGGGAAAAAAAAGTATTTAGTCAGCCACCGATTGTGCAAGTTCTCCCACTTAAAATAATGATAGAGGTCAGTAATTTTCAACATAGGTACACTTCAACTGTGAGAGACAGAATGTGAAAAAAAAATCCAGGAATTCACATTGTAGGATTTTTAAAGAATTTTTTTGTAAATTATGGTAGAAAATAAGTATTTGGTCAATAACAAAAATTCAACTCAATACTTTGTAATATAACCTTTGTTGGCAATAACAGAGGTCAAACGATTACTATAGGTCTTTACCGGGTTTGCACACACAGTAGCTGGTATTTTGGCCCATTCCTCCATGCAGATCTTCTCGAGAGCAGTGATGTTTTGGGGCGGTCGCCGAGCAACACGGACTTTCAACTCCCTCCACAGATTTTCTGTGGGGTTGAGGTCTGGAGACTGGCTAGGCCACTCCAGGACTTTCAAATGCTTCTTACGGAGCCACTCCTTCGTTGCCCACGCGGTGTGTTTTAGATCATTGTCATGTTGGAAGACCCAGCCACGTTTCATCTTCAAAGCTCTCACGGATGGAAGGAGGTTTTGGCTCAAAATCTCATGATACATGGCCCCATTCATCTTTTCCCTTATACAGATCAGTCGTCCTGTCCCCTTTGCAGGAAACAGCCCCAAAGCATGATGTTTCCACCCCCATGCTTCACAGTAGGTATGGTGTTCTTGTGATGCAACTCAGTATTCTTCTTCCTCCAAACACGACGAGTTGAGTTTATACCAAAAAATTCTACTTTGGTTTCATCTGACCACATGACATGCTCCCAATCCTCTGCTGTATCATCCATGTGCTCTCTGGCAAACTTCAGACGGGCCTGGACATGCACCGGCTTAAGCAGGGGGACACGTCTGGCACTGCAGGATTTGATTCCCTGTCGTTGTAGTGTGTTACTGATGGTAACCTTTGTTACTTTGGTCCCAGCTCTCTGCAGGTCATTCACCAGGTCCCCCCGTGTGGTTCTGGGATTTTTACTCACCGTTCTCATGGTCATTTTGACCCCACGGGATGAGATCTTGCGTGGAGCCCCAGATCGAGGGAGATTATCAGTGGTCTTGTATGTCTTCCATTTTCTGATAATTGCTCCCAAAGTTGATTTTTTCACACCAAGCTGCTTGCCTATTGTAGATTCACCCTTCCCAGTCAGGTGCAGGTCTACAATTCTTTTCCTGGTGTCCTTCGAAAGCTCTTTGGTCTTGGCCATGGTGGAGTTTGGAGTCTGACTGTTTGAGGCTGTGGACAGGTGTCTTTTATACAGATAACGAGTTCAAACAGGTGCCATTAATACAGGTAACGATTGGAGGACAGAAGATCTTCTTAAAGAAGAAGTTACAGGTCTGTGAGAGCCAGAGATCTTCCTTGTTTGAAGTGACCAAATACTTTCCCACCATAATTTACAAATAAATAATTTGAATTCAATGTGAATTCCTGGATTTTTTTTTTCGAATTCTGTCTCTCACAGTTGAAGTGTAGCTATGATTAAAATTTTCTGACCTCTATCATTATTTTAAGTGGGAGAACTTGCACAATCGGTGGCTGACTAAATACTTTTTTGCCCCATTGTAATAGTTAAAATCCACATATATAGGTATATGTGGATTTCAACAGACCTGTAGACGACTTGCAGAATCTTGCTGCAAACCTTGAGGGACCTACAGTCTGCTCTGTCCCTTCTTGTAAACGGCTTTACTGTTCAGTCTCCAGTCCAGTCTGTTGTCCAGGTGAACTCTGAGGTAATTCTCAACCACATAATCTGAAATCTTATTACATCCTAAGCATTTTGTAACATTGACAATTACCTTCAAGTGGAAAGAGAGAGTGTATTGGGTGCTGCAGCCCTCTGCCTGTTTATGTAATGTGACCTGCTCCATGTTCACATCGAAAGTGAGTTGTAAAGATTGCTTGTCTGAAGAATGGGAACCAGTATACACCCAAGCCTTATATGTTTTGTACACCACTACTTGTGTTTTCAAAGGTTGAGGCAGGACAGGTGATATTTAGGTCACATTTTGAAACGAAAACAAACAGTGAAATGGGCCTTAGGAAGTAACCACACCTAATGGCCTTTAAGCTCTCTATCACCATTCAGCCTGTAATGTGTTGTGTTTGAAGGACTCATCTGAGTGGTACTTCAAGATCCTGATAAACACATTTAAATGGACATTCAGATTTGTTAAAGTTATATCATGTAAGATGAGAATATCCAGCTGCCAGTAGGGGCACTAGAGGTCACGTTCTTCATTCTTAAAGACTGGTATCTGCATCCAACCAATAAGAGATCCGAAATATCATTAGATTTCTGTTTAACGTTAATGACTATCAGCAGCCTGCAGTTTGGAATAGCTGCACCTGTCCTCTCCATGCTCTCCTCTCTCTCCTCTCATACATCCATCTGTTCATCATCCTGGCCTTTTCTTCTCCTGTTTTCTGCTTCTCCTCAGAAGTAATGAATGGCTTCCCACACTGTAGCGAAATCACCTGTTTCTGCTTCATCCTTCCTCCACTGCATTAAGTGGGGATTTATGGAGGCGGCTTCCCATTGAACAAAACCATTTGTCTTCCAGTTTGGTTTAACAGCACTCTTTATTCCCTGCAGATTTAAGGATAGCAGGCTAGAGGTAGGTTGGTGGGGAGGGGCAGTGCCATTAAGGCCTAGGCCCTCCCAATTTCCCTCACATTTACGTGGCAAAGGCAAACAGCCCTGAGCAGTCTGCTCCTAAGGAGACCTCTGTGAATAGATAGATGCCTGATGGATCAACTGTGGTGCAAACAGATGCAAGAACACCATCCCATTTCAACCTGTTCAGCATTGGAGTTTAAAAGGGACTTGGAAGTTATTGGTTAAAAATATTAATACCTTCCAACCACAGCTACACTAGGAACAAAAAGAGGCCCTGGCATTTTTAATAATGGCGGCCCATCATAATCTTTTGCAAAATATCCAGAGCACATGGCATACAAGAGAAAATATGTGTGTTGTATTGTTATAAAAGTCTTTTTTATTTTATTTGGAGAACTGGAATAATAGCCTCAGTTCCACAATTTCCATCTTGAAGTGAGAATGGATCTCAAAGAAACACTGCTAAAGACATCTTTTCAATGTTTTATTAAATATTCTGTTTATAAACATACACAATTATGCCTTTAGTATGAGCATATAAGCATGTAAAATCGTGAGCTGTAAAAGTGCCATTGAGGCAGAGAGAAATCTGAGTTGAGGTTAGCTATACTAGATCAATTTGATAAAAATATTATTATTATATACATCCCAAAAATATTAGCATGATTTTATATATTGTATTCAGTTTAGATGTAATAGTGTGACATGTGAATGGAAAGGAGTTGACATTATGAGGTCAAAGCTACATGTGCTTCAACTACATGTACACTTTATAAGCAGACAAACAACTCCACTGTGTGGACAGATGTGAAGCCTAAAGGTGAAGTGCTACAGCGTCTTCAATACGTTTTCACAAAAAAAAATGAACCATCTAAAAATAAAATGTAAAAATGTTATTCTGACAAGGTCACATAATGTTTTAAAGTTTTTCAACTAAAATAATATTACATATGGCAAGTTATATAGATTGTCTAATTATCCTGTTAGTTTTGCGTGATTGAGTGATAGTGAAGGTTGGGTGATATTTTCCTCCTTTCTTCAGTAATTTATTGACCATCTCTAAACCACACTGCTCAGCATTTAACACACAGAGCTGATCCAGCCTCTATGTCGATATCAGAACTTGATCAAATGTAAAAAAACGGGATGAATGTCAAATTTACATCCTGAAACTGCTTTGAAGAAAAGAAATCAAAAGTCACGACTTGCACTCATTTTTAAAATATTTTTATTGATCAAAGGCTGTTTGTAGTTAACTGTAGACAGCTGATAATTTGAAACTTTAAATCTGAACCATATCCAAATAAATACTAGTTTTGTTTCGTTATCTGCCAGCTCTCCGCGTCAGAGTGTGACTGAGAGAGCAGCAGGGGGAAGCTGTTGCGCTACAGTCCAGGAGGGGCGGGGATGATGAGAGTTGAAATATTTCATTGGATTAGCCCAATTTCCTCTGAGAAAAAAGCCAATGAGCTACTGCGGTAAAAATAATTTATATTATAGATCTGTTAAAATTAGAACACCCAGGGACCAGCCCAAAATGTGAATTCGCCAAAAGGGCATTGCCCCAGTACGCCAGATGGCCTGTCCAAGCCCTGCTAACTTGTTAAACATATTAACTCATTACAAACATAAACGTCACTATATTCTTAATGTATCTTTATTTGATCATCAACACCAAATAGTGAATCATTGTGATGGGGAAACCGAAATGTGTAGTGCCCACATGATTGGCCCATGTGTTTGGCTACACAGAATTTTTTTTTTTTTGCCCATTCTACTTTGTGTCCTGGTTTAAGCTCAGTCAGAACAGACTGAAATGCGAAATGTTTAATGTTATTCTGCATATTCTCAACTCTAAGTAAGTAATTTTCACAGTGGTGGCTGGTGGAATTTTCTCCAGGTGGGGCTATGATGATGGCTAGATATTAGGGTTGTCAAACGATAATTTTTTTTTACCTAAGGGATAGCTGTGAATTAATCCCAACTTATTAAAATTCCTAAAAATGACTAAAAACCAAACATTTTTAGAGTAAAGGGACAAATCCAATTGCCAATGCTGTTTTTTATAGAGATCAGTAGAATTTCGTTTTTAACTCCACAATCATATTCACACATTGACTACATACATTTATACATTGACATATTGATCTTTTAACCAGTTGCTAAGGCAAACTAACTGGCTAAAATTTTCTGTGTGTAAAGATGAATGTTTCTTAATCATACTGTATTGGAAAACCCTAAGCGTCTTCTTAATAGGACTATCCTACAACAACAATCATTTTCAGTCAGAGGCTTCAACAGTTTTGCTGCTTCACAGACTGCTACTGTCAAGGAGGAAACACTGAGATGTCTATATAAGTACTTGTTCAGACTGGGATCACTTTGTTCATACTGGGAGAACCACTTAAAGAGCTCCACTTAAAGCCAATCAGAGTATGAGAAGATGTGGTGGAGAAAAAGCTGTTATATTTATTCTGCTCTTTATTATTTCCACACAGCTGCTGATACACGGTTGGGTGATATAAATGTGAGGAAGGAGATGATTTGATGATGATGATGTGTGATCTCATATGAAAAATAAGAACAAATGAAAGGTAAAGCACAAATAACCAAAATATATGAATAAACTTAAAATTTGGATATCAGCAGCTGTCTTAAGTATCAAATAAATCAAAAGTAATATATATTTATTAATAACATTTATTTACCGTTTTCCAAAATGTAAACACTCAGCAGACAAACTATCCAAGTCATCAATCTAAACAATAGGAATATTTGCTCTTATTGTGAAGTAGCGGCGTCTGCACTACAGCTATTTCCGCTAATCAGTTAGCACTAATTTAAGTCCGAAAACATCACTTTAACTGAATAATGCGCATTTTTAACGCAGCAATACCTTCGTTCGTCTCCAACTCCCGCGGTCTGACCTGTTTATCAGCTGCGCTGTATGACAGACGTCCGTGACGTTGTTTGATTTCAGCCCCACAGCTGGAGTGGGACGATAGGTAAGCTCCGCCCCCTCAGGGCGCACCTCTCCTGCGCCCCAAGGCATCCTATCTTTTGTATTGAAGAGGAGCTACTGCGCATCTTCATACAACTTATAACAAGAGTCTATGGGGAGCCTAAGTCATGCCCTTCTACTTCCGGTCCATGGGTCCCCAAATGCCAAAAAAAATTACGTAGAGTCAATGGAGCGATTAAAGTTATTTTTTGATCCAGTTTGAAATGCGCCGTGGATCGAACATATGTTGTCCGTGAATTTTAAAAACAAATTTTGATGCAGAGAAACGCTGATTTTCGACTGGAGGTAAAACTTACTTTGGGTTTTGTTTAAAAACGCTAAGCAGACTACAACTACAGAAGAAGAAGGAGAGTGATGGCCGTAGACTCCACAACGAAGAAGTAGTATTAAACACGGAGAAAACCTCTATAAATTTGACCATGTGGAAAGTAGCAGCTATGTCGGGGGTAAAGCAGTCAATGGAGAGCCAGCATGAAGCTCTAGGTGAGTGTTTTACGTGCTATAGCTAGTGCTAACTCCCGTTAGCAAGATTACGTCATATATGCGACTTCTGATTTCTGATTTGTAGGCATTTCAAATGGGAATTTTTAAAATCAAATAAATCCCAAATCACTAAACAAACACAGCCGAAACATGCATCGTTAGTTATCATTTAAATCGAAGTACAACATATGTATGATTCAGAACGTAAGACAAAGCGGACCAGAAATTACCTTCATCGCTCCATTGACTTCCATTCATTATTTTTTCGGTTTGGGGACCTATGGGCCGACCGGAAGGGGAGGAGACTTAGGCTTCATTCCAAAGTCGGGGTGGGACAGCTCTGAATGATCGGTCTCTTCAAGTTTTAAAGCAAGTAAGTGGAACCATCAGTAGGTTCTGCCCAGACTATCTCAAGCTTCGAATTGGGCCATAAGGTTTTAAAAGATTGCCAATTTGGGAGCGAGCTTGATCCCAGAGGGCCCAAAAAATTAGAGCCAAGATTTTATATTAGACACAAAATTCTATAGGGAGCCAGTAAAGGGATTTTAACACATAATATATGATATGGGCTTTTTGTTTGAGCTGGTCAACAGTCTTGCGGCTACGTTTTGTGCTGTCTGGCGTCGAGCCAGTTTTCTTTATTTGAGACACATAAACAGACTGTTACAGTAGTCCAGGCATGAAGATACAAATCCTTGAATAATCATTTCGAGCTCTTCTGTGGACATCATGGACCTGAGCTTGGCAATGTTACACAACTGAAAAAAAGTAGTTTCTTACCAGCTGTCTGCAGCGTTCCTTCAGGGACATGGACTCATCGAAGAACACCTCTAAGTTCCTCAGCTTCGTTGTAGCAGAGAGAATCAGGTCCTCCCAGGTACTGTTTGATGGTGGGTGTTAAAACTGTCAGAGACCTTGATAAGCTGCATTTATTTCTGGAGAATCTGAAACAAATATGCTTTGATTTAAGCTACTCTGGTACTTTTTGGTGCAAAACCCCTACAGTATATCACAGTATTTAGCTGTGTAACACTGTTACATTATTAAGGAAATTTTGCAGGTAATTAGATGTGCTGGATTTTTACAAATTCTAGCCAAGTAAATAGTTTGAGTACAAAAACAGGGTAATTAAAAAATAAAATAAAAACTTCTCCTTTCACTTCACAATTATGCACAACTTCGAGTTGGTTTATCACAAAAAAAAAAAAACTCCACTGACTTTTGATAACCAAGCACAAAACTGGTATGAACACTTTGCCAAGGCACTTCATTGAAATATCCGCACAACATACAAATGAAATAAGGGACAGGTCCAGATGTAAAGGTTGAATGTATCAACATGCAACAAAGATATTTGTTTCTGATAATCTATTATTCAACCCTTTATAGGAATTAAAGCGACCTGCTGGAGACTCCGTGATATTATAGTAAATGAAACCGTGGTGTTTTGTAATTATTTGGTGGCAGGGTATCTGGTTGACTCTTTTAAATGCCAGCGACTGTGTCATATAGCTGTATTAGCGTCTCATTACTTTGGAGATAGGGAGAAGATTCCTTAATGCTTCTTGACAGGCCATGATGTAATTACACAGTGTTTGTTGCAAGCCTACATGATAATTTGTGTTTCCAAAGGGATCTGCCATGCGCCCAGGACGCCGGGTACATAAATGATTCAACCCCTCATAAATGTCCTGATTGAAAGCAAGCTGTCGCCCGGACCCAACTCAAGCATCTCGTCATCACTGGTACCTTGTGGCCTTAAAAGATACACAGCAAAAACAAGAAACAAACTGCATCACAGCGCCTGGCACCGTGAGGCAGAATTATGCATGAAGCTGTAAGAAAAGCTTACCTTTCACTTTTACTCTCTAACTGCATGCACCTACAGAGGGTGATCGAGACAGAGGGAGCATGATGCAGAGGAGAGGGAGAGTTTAGTGTGTTTGTGAGGTTGCACGGCGGATCCCCAGAGGCTGCAATTGTTGTTGAATTTACCCATTCCCACCCTCTGAGCTCGACCTAACAAGGCTGCGCTACATCTGCATGGGGGCTGTAGAGTTTATGTACACGGCGGAGGCTGTTTGACAACGGCGTGTGAGTAAGTTTGGGGGCGTTGATTTTTCTTGTCTTTTCTTTTTTTGTTGTTGTTGTTGTTGTTTTGGACTATCTTTTTTGAAATCTGTACGGTGGGCAGGCGATATTAAAGGCAGAGCGAGGTGTTCCTGCATAGCCGCCGGGCCTGCTGCACTGCTCCAGCGTTCAGACTGTGACCCCAGCCTTCGGATGTGTATGTGTGTTTCATTCTCTTTGTACACACTCCGAAAGATGTTTTTGCTCTCCTCCACTTTTCTCCTCTCTTTTCCTCCTCCCTCCCTCCTCCTTGTAATTCTTACAGAACAGAGCCTCGGATACTAAATATCGCCCCTGGTTTATTTGGCTTGTCTCTGGCTCTCTTTTTGTCTCGTTTTCTTACCATATATATCTCCTGATTTTATTTCTCTCATCTCTTTTTTTTTCTCTTGTATTTTTCTTTTGCAAGTCCTCTCACTTTTGCGATCAATATGATTTTTTTTTTCTTTCTTGAAGATTCCTGAGCCGATGTGAGAAGCGCTGGGGGATTTTTTGAACTTAAAATGCTAAACATGTTAAACAGCAAAGATGTTTTTGAACATTGGGAATCATCAGAGGGATGTTAAATGTCTGAATTTGTTTTTTGCTGGCCTCCAGCTGCTTACTTACTGTACATGCATCAGATGTTATAGCTTTTTAAAAGCTCTCTTTGATCTTGCTGTAGTGTTTTATAGAATATTTCTACGTTGTGCGTTTAAATCCATCACTAAATCAGGGATCTAGCAGCTGTAGTTAGAAAAATGAACGTGTGATATGCATATTTTCCTGTTTAGAAATTTACTTTGAAATCAGCTTGAAAGGAACGCAGAACCACTTCACACTTGATAGTAGATTTTTCCTAGATTTCTGCAGAGACTTAGTTACTTTTGGAAATTAAAAGTTCAGCATATGAAAAGATCCCAACCGCTGTCCGTGGTTGGTCTTCATAGAACAGAGTTTATATAATTATGATCTGAGGGAGTTTGACAGGGCCTCAGATTGAACATGCTACCATGAGACCATGTAGTGTATTACAAAAAATCCACATCCCTTGAAGTCATTTTGGTCAAGTAGCAAACACAAACTTCAGTGTCTTTTATTTAAAATGTAGATGTTGTATCAAAAAACAACAAAGTACATAATTTGGAACAAGAAGTATAAATTATTTTAGAAAAAAATATTAAAAGTTCAATATGATTGTGGCAGTCTAAAACCACCTTCACTGAAGGTCTTTATGGGTATGTCCCTATAAACTTTCCATAGCTAGAGATTGCAATTCAAGCTAATTGTTCTTCACAACAACTCTCAAGATTAGTCCGACCGTCTCAAGAGTAAACCACCAAAGTCATGCTGTAGAAGCTCAGCTAGATTTAGTGTAGCTCCAGCTTGGACAACTCTTAACACATAAATATGCCTCAATGTAAAGCATTTAATTTGAGCTTTGGCGGTACGGTTTGTTCCTTTGTAAGCCTCTATCCCCTTCTAAAGTCTTTTGCAACCTCTAACAGGTTTTGTTCTATTTTTGCCGAGTGTTTAGTTCCATCCTTATGTCCAAAAGCTTAATTAGTGACTCTTTCTATAGAATCCATATTTTTTGGAATGCATTATTATTAGTTTTCCAGTCAACAGATTTTCCTCCTTGAGCACCGCAGCTCCTCCAGAGTTTCTATGGGCCTCTTGGCTGCTTTTCTCAATATTGCTTTCATTGTACTCTCTCAGCCAAGGTTGCCAAACTGCTATAATGCATTGTGTCTTTTTTTTCTTTCTATTTACAAAACAGTAATTTTTAAAATGTTCAAGACTTGTAATGTTGTTTTATTCTGCTTGAAATCCCTCCACAACATTATCTCTACCCTGTCTGCTGTTCCTTGGTCTTCAGTATGTAATTTGTACAGTTATATTGTTTTCTAACAATCGTGGAAGACCTGCACAAAACAGCTAAATTTGTACAAATAACCCATTTGCTAACTAGATGAGTTCTGAAGGCATCTGTCTACTGGAGTTTTTTTTTAGGAATATCGGAGTAAAGATAAACTAAATACAAATGCAGACCACAATTATTTTTGAAAAAGACCATGTTTCCTTTTCCTTTAACCTCACAATTATGTCCTATATTGTGTTTTTATGTCACCAAAATTCTAGCAAAATTCATTAGTCCTTTTTGGGTGCAATGTAATCTGTATCTCAGATTTCATTTGCTGTTTCTCCATTAGTAGACCGTATAGAAGATGTCTCTGTGACGTAACAGAACTAAAGCAAACTGGACGGTTTCCACCATCACCATCTTGGCTGCATCACAAATCTTGCCACATCCGAAAAAACGCAAGAATGGGCAAAATGTTGGAACTTAGAGGTGGGGGACAAAAAAAAAAAAAAAAAAGAGGTGGGGGACAGATAATTGATGCTCTGAGCCAAAGTAGCTATGAGCTAACTAAGCTAACCTGGAGCTAGCCCATAACCAACCAAAGCTAACGGAGGTTAGTAGGCACTGAACAGTGGTTTAGCGACTCTGCTACCCCTCTGCCTTCTAGTCTAGAAGGCAGAGGGGTCTAGAAGTTCTAGAGCAAAAAAAAAAGCACGAAGACTTGTTGGTCCACAACTTTCACAAAAACGATGTGTAGAGCACAAATTTCTTGGAGGATTGATTTGTTAGTGCAATCAACCACAGTAAGCCATCCATGTCTTAATCATGTCCCAATAAGCATGATTAAAATCCAAACACAAATAAATATTGCGAGCGCAACTGATAGTCAAGTTTAGAGAAACAAAATAGCCTTGATGTTAAGTGGCTGCCAATATTTTTTTTCCTAGCGCAAGCGGGGGGGGGGGGGGGGGGGGTCAAGCTGCTAGCTACCCGTGCTAGAACTGACTGCTCATCTCAGACGTGTCAATCAAAAGGACAAGCCGCTTATTTTTAATAATTTCAAGCTTAAATTACATCTAAACCCTATAACTTCAGTAAACGTCACCCCCCTCAGAGTAGTCATGACTGTAAACTTGCGATGATACGCCTGAAATGGTTTTCTGAACCAGGCTGTTTATTTCTGCTGTGAAATTAGCATTTTTAATGTGGGAGTCATTTGGAAGTTACCCCTTTCTGGAGGCGGCCCCTAGCGGATGAGGGGGGCACTGCTGTCTTTGTCACTTCCGGATGGCTTCAGTTTTGGTTAGCAGAGTTTGCCCGTTGGGCTGTGAGGGTGGGGGCAGATGATATAAACTCTGAGCCGAACTATGAGCTAACTGAGCAAACTAAAGCTAACATAGGTTAGCAGCTGCTTTTAGCCAGATAACTGCGATTGAGCGACTCTGCTATCCATTCCTCTTCGAGGTAAATTCAACAATTTTGTCAAATAAAAACATGAAGCCTTGTTAGTCCATAACTTTCACTAAAAGTATATTAATTTAATTAAAATCAATTTTAATAATAAATATGTAAAGAAGAAATGTAATCATTTTAACCCATTTTCTGAACAAGAAGTGTTAAATGCACAGCAGAAATGTTATTATTTGAGGGTATATTCTAGTATTTATTGTCTTACATGTATAATGTATCTCGTACTAAACATTGAGGTCCTCTGATTTTTGCTACTTCAATTATTACCGACTTTAATCCAAATAATTTTATTTAGAAGAATATGGACTGTACACTATTTATAATATGCTAGAGCTGCAGCTAATTATTTAGTAGCCAATAAGTCAGTCAACGTGAAAGGAGTTTTTGATTAATCAGTGATTTCAATCCAGCCCTGCTTTCTGTTCTGAATTTATAAAGATGCTACATTATCACGAACTCCCTCAAACTAACACGACTCTTCAAATGTAAATGAGTTATTCCTTATATATCCCTTTGTGACAATAATCCTTTAATCATAGAAATGTTCTCCAGGTGATAGAAGGCTGACCTTGTTACTGCTTTCATGTAGCCTTGTAGATTAAGGTCTCAGTCCATTACTACACCACGGTCCTGATCAGTAGATTCTAGTTGTATTAATTGATGTTTAGCGCTCACTCTTGATTGTTCCTCTTTAGGTCCAAAAATATTTACTTCAGTTTTGTTTCGGTTTAGCTAGAGAAAATTATAGGACATTCATCTATTATAAATGCATTTACTTAGGGTTTGGATGGGTTCAAAGTCACCTGGTAACCTTGTAATGTAAAGCTGAGTATCATCTGCATAGTTATGGTAGCTAATCTTATTGGATGTTATAATTTAGGTTAATAGGCGCTATTTAAGGCTGCACGGTGGAGCAGTGGTTAGCACTGTTGCCTTGCAGCAAGAAGTTTGTGGGTTCTTATCCCGGCCCAGAGTTTGCATGTTCTCCCCGTGCATGCGTGGGTACTCCAGCTTCTTCCCACAGTCCAAAAACATGACTGTCAGGTTAATTGATCTCTCCTGTCCTTAGGTGTGAGTGTGTGCATGGTTGTTTGTTCTGTCTGTCTCTATGTGGCCCTGTGATGGACTGGCGACCTGTCCAGGGTGTACCCTGCCTCTCGCCTGTTGACAGCTGGAGATAGGCACCAGCCCCCCTGCGACCCATTACGGATTAAGCGGTTAAGAAAATGGATGGATGGGAGCTATTTAACAGAAGTGGTGCCAGGGTGTGGTTTCTGTTTGTTCTGATGAGAAATTGCCTATTGACACAAAGAGTTTCCTGGTCTTGAGGTAAAACTCAAACCAGCCAAGTACTGTACCAGAGAGTCCCACCCAGCTTTCCAGTTGTTCCAGTAGTATTTTATGATCAACAGAATGTCAACCGATGTCTAACAGAACCAGCAATGTGGTTCTACCACAGTCTTTATTTATGCAGATGTCATTGAGAACTATGAAGAGGGCAGCCTCGGTGCTGTGGTGAGCACAGAAATGAGACTAAGAAATATGAAAGCAGTTGGTGAGCATTCCTTAATTTTACTGATGAATGGGAGATAGGAGATTGACCTGTAGTTGTGCCTTAATATTTTGTCCAGGTTGTAAAGGCATGCATCCCCTCCATCTTGAATTTTGTTTAAAATAGGTTAAAAAAATAGCACTGAAGGAATATTGTATCTCTTTTTACCTTTTTCTTTCATAATTTGCTTTCCACACTACACACACCCTCCAGCTAATTCTTGATTTTTCAGCACCTGTTTGTTGCACTCCTATGGTCAGATGGACAGGTGGAAGGCTGTTTTATCCCTGATGACAGTCATCATCATTGTCTGTCTGTCCAAGCAATGTTGACGAGCCAGAAAGGCAACGAGCCAAGAAGCCAGAAAGCAGAACTGGAAGCAAATGTGAATTGCCCTGTGCCCCATGTTTGAGAGCAACTGTTAAGCTGAAAACATGCAAATCTAAAATATGGAAAACAATTTGTAAAAAAAAAAGCAGGAAATAAAATGGATATCAACAAATAGGTAAATTAGTCTCATTAGTCACAATGGAGTTAATGGATTCACGTATTACCTCCACGAAGGAGGTTATGTTCTCACCAGTTTATTTCTTTATTTCAAAAGTTATGGACAGATTTTGATGAAATTCTGAGGTAATGACCGAAATGGCACCAGGAACAAGTGATTAAATTTTTGGGTTGATCCAGATCATGGTCTGTAGGTAGGACTGAGATAGTTAACATAACTCAAAAAGTTACAGATGGATTTTGATATACATTTTCAGGGAATGTCCACAGTAGGCTGCATTGGTGGAGGTATGTGCTCTCCGAGTGCTTTTCTAGTTAATACAGTAATACACTAAGTACAGATCCATTCTGTGACTAATTTCCAAGAAGAACAGTGAAAACATTTCTACCTAGCCCTTCTGTTCCCACTGGTAGCCTCTGGGAAAAGGTTCCACAGGATTCGGTGTAGGACCACAAGCTTTCTAAACAGTTGTTTTCCATATGCCATCAGACCCCTAAATTACTTCTCCTCTTGTGGAATTTTTTTGGGATCTTTCTAATTTTAATATTCCAATCAGTTTTTCTTGCTAACTTGGTGGTTTTATCATTTTAGAATTGTTATTTACTATTTATGAAACTAGGTTTTTCTATTTTTATCATTATCATTATTTTGTGTTTTTCATCCTGGTAGGCAAACCTTGACTTCTCATAATACGTACACATAGCTAACTTTGAATATTTTTGATGCAATAGAATTTTAAAAAAAGAATTTGTATGTTAGAAAATATTATGAATCTGATAACCGGCTGATTTCCTAAGATCGCACACCAAATTGATTCAGCTCAGTTTGGATCATTTTTAAAGAGAAACAAATGAAGCCAGCAAGCAGTGTGTTGGAAGTTGTGCACAATAGTTAAACGTTTGTATAGACAACATGGTGTACTTCAGTTGAAATAGTCACTAAGTACACATTGATAACATTTTGCAAACTTTTTTCAACAATGATAATATAATTCCACATAGAGAAGCACAAAAAGTCCACCTTTTAATGATCAAGGCTCTATAATTGACCAAATAAGCAAAGAGCGCTTTCCCTGTTTTTTTAACCAAGCATAAACCTTGGTACCGGAATCTGGTGGCCGTTTTCCAATGGCTGTTTTTTTTAAAGGCTAAATAACAGCATTTAAAATATTTTTATTGCCCTCCTGTTGTGAGTAGTGAATCATTATTTAAAATAGAAGAGGAGGTAATGCCAGGCCACATGTTTGAGAGAGTAATCACTTTAAAACAGGGTTTGCTAATATTTAAAGATTCTAAACAGTTTTCATCTTATGTTAGAAGTTAGTGCATGAATAAAACAACATTTTATTTTGAAAATTGTACACACTGCATAATGGTTTGTGCCTTTTTTTTAAATGTGTGCCAACTCACAGTGGACAAAAAGTATGCATCAGGTGATTTTCTAGGCAGGGAGGGTGCGCCTGTTAAACATGCAGTAAGATGCGCACAATCTTTTTAGTGCTTTTACCCTCGTTGAATATTTAATATGGGCGTTTCTGTCAAAGGGCGCAAACATTGGAAGGAGAACATGCAAGTAAGGTAGTGTTCCTTGCAGTTCCTGTTTCCGTCCCGCCCATCGTAGTAGCATAGTACTGTTGCAACATTCCTTCAGCCATGGAACTGGAAATGTATAACGATCGTTTTCCTTTTTTTCACTGTGTAAATGTTCGTTAAATCAAATGTGTAAGGAAGTAAGTACCTGGTAGCCACCAAAGCTGCAACTACTAAGCAAGTAACCAACCATATATAACTGCTTTGAACAGTGGCGTGTCCAGACTTTTTTTCAGGGGTGGCACAGGAGGGATAGCTAGTTCTGTTGGGGTGACACCCGTGAATCAAGGATCCACAGTAAAAAAAAGAAACGTATGGTAAATGTTTTAAAATAACATAGACATTTTCCCTCTTGTAAAACAATTGCTGAAACTAAATGTATTCTAAAGCATTGAGCTACAACATCAGACAATTTGCAACATTCAGCACCAAGGACAAATGTAATATGCCAAACTTCCTCTTTAATAATGTCTAAATTTTAACATTCATAAACCTTCATATGAAAAAAAAAAGCTAGAACCCCATATTGAAGCATGGTGGGCAGGTGCCATCCCCTAGACACGCCGCTGCCTTTTAATAAAAAAACAAAACAAAAATAAACATTTTAGATATAAGCCCAATAGCTACAATGTTGACTTACATTTAAACTGGAATTTTGAAAATATCGAGCTGTATTCTGGGACATTTTGGACCGAGGGAAGGCATCAAAGCACCTCCCATGTATCCTTGGTCAGTTAGCTAAACGGCTAACAAATGGAGGACAGATGCACCGGTAGCACATGAACATTGGAACACACCTTGGAGGCCCCTGATGACGTATCTCCTACGCAACCTGGGCAGGACCATGGCATCAAGGCGAGGTTCCTTGGCATTGAGAAATACCCTAGAAAATCCTGTTAGTCATTCATTCATTTTATATACACCATCCATCCATCCATCTTCCGCTTATCCGGGGTTGGGTCGCGGGGGCAGTAGCTTAAGCAGGGAGACCCAGACTTCCCTCTCCCCAGCCACTTGGGCCAGCTCAGGAAGAATCCCGAGGCGCTCCCAGGCAAGCCGGGAGACAAGGTCCCTCCAGCGAGTCCACCTCAACAGGGAGTCGTCCAGGAGGCATCCTAACCAGATGCCTGAGCCACTTCAACTGGCTCCTATCGATGTGGAGGAGCAGCGGCTCTACTCTGAGCCCCCTCCGGATGACCGAGCTTCTCACCCTATCTCTAAGGGAGAACCCAGCCACCCTGCGGAGAAAAATCATTTCAGCCGCCTCTATCTGTGATCTTTCGGCTCAGCTCTCTCTTCACCACGACAGACCTGTACAGCGCCCGCATAACTGCGGACGCCTTGCCAATCCGTCTATCGATCTCCTGCTCCATTTTTCCCTCATTCGTGAACAAGACCCCCAGATATGTAAACTCCTCCACTTGAGGAAGGACACCAACACCAACCTATACACCAACCATATTTAATTTGTACTTCCTTTAGGTGATTACTGCAGTCTTGCCATGTGCAAAGTTGAAGTGATAACACCTAATAGAGAAAGGTCTCATAAGAACATTTAAAACAAGAGGACCAATCTGGACAGACATTGGTAGTCACTGTTTTATGATGAGTACAAAAACTTTCTCTCCTTATATTATATCCGTATTGCCACAGCAAATGAAATAAGAGGTAGGGGTACTTCCTCTCATCTATTTTTTACCATTTACATGAGTGTTGGCAACAGATCTAGAAGGGAAAGCTACACGTTCATCTCACTGGACGAACATTTTCCAGCTCTTTTCAGTGGCTCCTAAGGTATTGAAAGGTCAGAAGAGGTATATATTCCTTCCATTGAGTTCTGGTTGTGCTATCGGTGGAACATGCCCCCAAAAATAAGAAAAATGCACTTCACAAGTTACAAAACTCACAAAGCCATGACTGTCCTCCTAATCTGACAGGTCAAGAGAGCTGAGCATTATTTAGAGAAGTAACCAAGAAGTTCTTGGTAACGCTAGAGGAGCTGCAGAGATCCACAGCAAAAATGGTAGAATCTATCGCCTTGGTCAATAGTGTTATAGAAAACAAAAACTACAGATGACCCTGAACAAACCATCCCCACTTTGAAGCACGGTGGGAGGCTCAGAAGGTCCCAAGTAAAACCTATTTAAATAAATATTCACAGATACTCTTTTTATGATCTAACTGTCCCACAGTTTGCAGAGATAAGTGAATGGGCTCTGTTACAATCATGACAAAACCTATCAAAGCACAAAGACGGATACGACTCTGAGCAGGATGACGCTCTATAAAGGGTGTTCATAATTGTTTCTCCAGAATCCAAATGTGCGCATATGGCTCTTCTTGCATGCAGATTATTTTGTATGCATGCTTTTACAGCATGGACCACAAGACAGATGACCGAAGTAAAAATCAAACCTTTCCTGTGATGGTCGCCACGGTGATCTTGGTGAATATTAAACAAGTTGTTTTAAAATGTGACACTGTAAGTTATGTAGTGAGGAACAAAGAGAGACAAGTGCCGGAATGGGGTGGGGGGTGGGGGGTTGAGAGAGGCAGATGAGACTGAGAAGTGACGGGAACGATGGAATGAGAGAGAGAGAGATATTCAGGCATCAGTGCTTTTCCTCCAGGTGTCTTTGGCCTGCATGATTTCATCTGTGCGGCCATAATAAACTTCCTTAATGAAATAAGTAATTAACATATTATAATTGTGCAGCGGATGATTTTGACAGAGATCATTTTCCATATCTAATGCTATGCTAATTTAATCTGTTCCCCCCCTCTGCCCGACACGACCCTTTCTATGATTAAGTTTCATGGCATCTCACTTTCGCTTTTCCTCACCTCTCCCCTTTTTTTTCCTCCCTCCTCCACCACCCTTCACCTTCACCCATCCGTTCTCCGCTTTTACTTCCTTTCTCCGTCTCCCGCTCTCCCTCTCCAGTGATGGATTGACTCCTCGGCAGAGGTTCAGGGCCTTGTTGTTGTGGAGTTGCAGGCAGAGGGACGTGCACAGATGGCGGGGGAACTGGAGGCTGGGGGTGGAGGCCTGGATCTGTATGTGTGGTCTGATCTCTCTCTCTCTGTCTATCTATCTCTATGTCTCTTTCTCTCTCTCTCTCTCTCTCTCTCCGTCCTCCGCCTTCTCTGCATGAAAAAAAGGAGAACATGAAGCAGGAAGCGTAGGAGGTGGGGGTAACAGCGTTGACTGAAATATAGCCATAGGCTGGTGGTCATGTGGAGTTTTCTGGCCATGAGTTAGGTATCCTGTACTTACAGTTTGGAATGAGCCCATTAATATCCATGAACGCAGTTTCTAAAAGATTACAATCAAAAAGACTTACATACATAGACTTACATACATAAGCTGGAAAAACACATCTTGACTGACGCATGAAATACAAATATCTAATGTATTCTGACTTTTTAAAACAGGTGCATCTATTTTCAGATCGACTGATATACAGGAATCCAGTTCTGCCACGTAGTATTATTATTTTTTTTTATTATATCATTAATGAAGAACCATTTGGAAGAGTAACTTTTTTAAACAGATGGCTGTTTTTCTTTCTCCACATCAGTTTATCTTGAGCCATCCCATGAACGTCGAGTCTCTCACTGTAAGTGGCCACAAGATTTCTTACATGCTTGGGATGAAGTGAAGCGAGAGGTATGCAGTTGGCTGCACTTTCTGAAATCGCTGTTAGTTGTCAATCAGGGAGATTGTTCAAATGCCAGATGTTTTATTACTGACATAATACATTGGGAAAACAGTGTTTAGGTGCTTAAGTAATCTTTTGTATACTTTATG